>AP025043.1:22702988-22881305 GCA_036186865.1 Eustoma russellianum | reverse complement strand
CTTCAATCTTGATAGGTGGTGGTGTTCGTGCGAGTTGTATTCATCGTACATGGTTTTGTAAAGGGTTGGAGTTGGTGTGTCACTCCATCAACCCTGTGGTAAGGTGTATTTGTGTTGTGTGACTAGTGTGAACCAAGGAAGGTGTTCCTTGAAGACTGGAGTAGGTTGTTTATAACCGAACTAGTATACAATTCTCGGTGTCATTTACTTTCAGCATTTATATTCTGTTTTTGCACAATTTACTCTTTTTGTTTGCGTTCGTAAAAATAGTAAACGACTTTCAAAAATTACGAAAATCTCCAGAAACAAAGCTACACGTCTTAGGGTTAATTTGGCACAAGTTTTATCCCTTTTAGATAAGTATAAGTCATTCAAACATCCAAAGTTCTGAGACTAGTGCAGTATGATTTTCAGGCTTGCAAAGGTTGAGACTTTGAGTGTATTTGACTAACTTCCCAAAAGAAAATTTTAAAACTGTTTCGACCCATACCAATAAAACATATGAGGGGTTAGTGGTTCAAATTTCAGTGCAATTGGAGTTAAGAACAAATAGGAATAAATTTTTCAAAACAGTCTACCGTTTCTGGCAGATTCGTGCAATCTGACCACCAACGATTTTTGAAGGGGTTAAAGGTTTAATTTAAATCTGAAATTTTTAGGGGACCCTCATAACATCTGAGGATAAGTTATATCAAAATTTCAGAATTTTTGGAGACCTATATCCTAGTTTTAAAAACGTTTTGAAACTGGTCTTGGAAACAGAATCTGTTTTCAGAAGTTGAGTTGGTTGGTTTTAAACAAATTTTAAAAACCATACTTTCCGCACCAACTATTCAACCCCCCCTCCAGTGGTGCCTTGTAGATCCTACAAGTGGTATCAGAGCGCAGTAACACTCACTACAAAGAATCCAACGATTCAGTGAGATGGCAACCACAAATCTCAAAACCAAGCAAGAAGGTATGTCGAGCCAAAGGCCTCCTCTTTTTGACGGTGAGTCATTTATTCAGTGGAAACTAAGAATGAAGCTTTTTCTTATGGCTATAGATATTGATCTTTGGTCGATTATAGAAGATGGTTTTGTCCCATCTAAGTTATCCACCGTAGACGGAGTCACACTAGAAGTTGTCAAACCTAAACAAGAATATACAAGTGATGATAAAAAGAAACTTAGCATTAATGCTAGGGCTATGCAATTGCTTTTGAATGGGTTAAGTAAAAGTGAGTCTAGCTATGTCTCAAACTGTTCGAGTGCACAAGAAATGTGGAAGATACTAGAATTGAAACACGAAGGCACGAGTCAAGTAAAAGAGTCAAAGATAAACATACTTATTTCTTTTCATTTCCAACGAAATCAAGGACATATTTTTTCTGATTTTGGAATGATGGAATAAAGCAAAATGACTCACTAAATTGGTTGCGCTTATTATATTGTAAAGTACCAGTTGATCGACACAGCTTGATGCAATTTTCATCATGGATCATCGAGAAACAACCTCTGTGTGTTTCTAACACATGTGTATTGTTGCGTACATTTGACCCTCCTATACTTTGTCATAGACAGAGAGACTAAAGATAATGGAGTAATGTTGTTGTTGTTGTTGATGATGATACATTAACTTATCGAGATCAAACAGCTTCGAGAATCATTCACAGAAAAGCCAAACAAGAATAATCAAAACAAAGCACTTTATAAGCAATATATAAAAGAGAAAATATCCAAAAGATGAGTTCCTGCTTGTGTGCTTGTCAAAGCATAAGAAGTTAGTTAGAAGAGACGTCAGTGGCAAGTTGACGAATGAATTGATGAAATCAAGGAGCCAATCAATGATTAATAGCTTTAGGTGTCACGTGGCTACGTTGTTGTTGGAGGATGCTGGCAGTTACCGTGTGAACGCATGGATTCTGGAAGGAATGCGCCAGCAGCATAAAGGAGAGCTGAGGAAGAAGAAGAAGTATGCGCGCGTAATGGGTTTAAATGAGTGAAATGACTGTTTTAGCCTTATGTAATTAGATGTAGGGAGAATTAACTGAGGGGCAATTTTGTCATTTCACTTATTCTTTTCTTCTTCTTCTTAAACAGTTGTTGTAACCACTTTGGATAGAATATTGCAATTTCCCTCACATTTGATACGTTCCAATATTCTTCTGGTTCCTTGATTTTCTTTCGTCACTTTTTCTATTCAATTGAGTTTTTTTCATCTTTTGGTTGATCATTGTGTTTGATTGAACTTTATTGCTGATGTTGTTAGAAATTTCGAATGGTATCAGAGCACTTTGATGAATTTTGGTACTTTTATGAAATCAAACAAAAATCCAATGTCATCCTCTTCTGTCTATCCTTCGACTCCAATGGATCCTTCTAATGATCCATTTTAAATTCATCCAAGTGATAATCCATCTACCATATTGTTACAACCGTTGCTTGATGTCAATAACTACCATGGGTGGAGTAGGTTCGTAAGAAGAGCATTAAAATCCAAGAAAAAGATATGTTTTGTGGATGGTACGATTGAAAAGCCAACGGAGGGAGCAAGAAGATACAATTCTTGGATAAAGGCTAATAATAAGGTAGCTTCTTGGTTGGTTAATTCATTAACCCCAGTATTGGCCAAAGTGTGATTTGACGGATTCTGCAACTGACATTTGGAATGATTTGAACTTCAGGTATGGTAATGCTGACTCTTTTAGGCTTTCAAATTCGCAAAGAAGAATTTTACTCTATTAAGCATGATAATAGTAGTGATACTGAGTATTACACAAAGTTGAAGAGTGTGTGGGAGGAGTTGATGGTATTAAGATATGTACCTACTTGCACGTGTCGTAAATGCATTTGCAATCTCACAGTTGAGATCAATAAATTTGTGGAAAATGGTTGTGTGATTAAGTTCTTGAAAGGTCTGAATGATCAATTTGAGGCATTAAAATCCCAAGTATTGTTGTCTACTCCCCTGCCATATTTGAAAACTGCGATTGCAATGGCAGTGAATCTAGAGAGGAAAATAAATTACTCAGCGTGTTAAGGTCAATTTAGTAATAATCCTTCAATGGTAATGAGTGTTAATTGTGTAAGAAGAGGGAGTATTTATGAGTCTAAAGCATATGGTGATGGCTCTATGAGTAATATATGGCAGAGACAACATGGTAGGGGCTTTAGACGTGACATGCCAAGATCGCATCAGAACAATACTAGGATTCCTATTTGCAGTCACTGCAGTATGACTGATCATACAGTTGATAAATGCTATAAGAAGCATGGATATCCTCCAGGATTTAACCTAAAGAGTCATATTAACATGGTGAGTAATGGGGGAAATGGTGCAATGATAGGAGACAATATGAACGTTGCAGAACATGAGGAGTGTGATGCTTGTGAAGATGTAAATCCAGGAATATATGGCTCACAGAGTTCTGTATCTCAGATGACTCCTGCTTTAACATAAGAGCAGTATGCTCAGCTGGTGAATTTGTTGCAAGAGCGTCCGGACGGAGCAAGTAGAAGTGGGGTTGATTCTACTGGAGTCAACAACGTTCAGCATGCTATTATATCACCCCAGCAAACCACAACATCTGGTAAGATGTTAGGTAATGTATTACATCCAAATTTAAATGTATGGATTTTGGATTTTAGAGCTAGTGATCATATATGTTCTTGTACTCATTTGTTTGATTCCTATCATCCTGTTGAAGCCATATCTGTCACACTACCAGATAAGTCCCTAGCAAAAGTGATACATGTTGGAACAGTCGGTGTAAATCCTAATCTAACTCTCATCAATGTCTTCTATGTGCCAGCATTTGCTTTCAATCTATTATTACTCAGTAAACTTATTCAATCAAATCTGTTTGCCATTGCTTTTTGTTCCAATGTTTGCTTGATTCAGGACTTCAGAACCAAGAGGATGATTGGTTCAGCTGAGGTAGGTCAAGGCATGTACCATCTCCATGGCACCCAAAAACCAGTTCCTTCTCATCTATCCTCCTTGATATGTATTGCCAATTCTTCAGATGGTATGTTGTGGCATTCAAGACTTGGACACATGACTACAAAGAGGTTAAAAGAAATCCAGAAGATTGAGCCAATGGTGACTGTCCCTGATTCTCGACATCTATGTACAATATGTCCCCTTGCCAAACAGAAAAGAACACCTTTTACATTTTCAATCTCAGTTTCTGTTAGCCCCTTTTCTCTTGTATGTATGGATATTTGGGGTCTATATAAGTACCCCACACTGTACAAACAGTATTACTTTCTTACTGTAATTGATGACTACAATAGATATTGTTGGATATATTTGATGAAAAATAAAGGTGAAACCAGGTCCATTGTAGAAATCTTTTATTATTTTGTGTTTGTTCACTTTGATGCCAAGATTAAGACAATTCGAACTGACAATGGACAGGAGTTTAAAATGAATGCATTTTATGCCTCTCAAGGTATATTACATCAAACTAGCTATGTCAATACACCATAGCAAAATGAGACTGTTGAAAGAAAGCATCAACATATTCTAAATATGGCAAGAGCACTCAGATTTCATTCCCATCTGCCCTCTTCCTATTGGAGTTTTTGCATTCAACACTAAATATACCTCATTAATATTACCCCTACACCCATTCTCCATCAGAAAACCCCATATGAACTTCTTTACAAATCACTACCCAATACAGTAACCTAAAAACCTTTGGATGCCTGGCCTTTGGGACCAACACTCAGAAGCATAAGGAAAAGTTTGAAGCTAGAGCTCAGAAGAGTGTATTTCTTGGATTGTAACATACTACAAAAGGATATATTCTACAAAACCTGAACACTAAAGACATATGCATCTCAAGGGATGTTTTATTCTTTGAGTCAGTATTCCCCTTTCATTCTGAAGTCCATGCCAATTTTGACAACCTCATGACTTATTGTTCAACTGACTCAAATTCCCATGCCTTCTCTAATAATGACATCCAACCTATATTTCAACCTCCTAACCACACAGAAACACTTGAATCATCCAAAGCCACTCTTAGCCCAACTGATTCTTTCTTAGACTCTCCTAGTTCTCAATCTCCTCAGCCACCATCAGATTCTTCTCATCTTAATGACCTGAATGAACCCATTCCTGTGCAGTCACCCACAAATACACCTTTACAACCTGGCACCATTGTCATTGACCTGCCCATAGTTCAAAATGATAATATTCCTGCTGCTAGACCCCAACGTGCCAAACATACACCTATATACCTTCAGGATTACCATTATAATTCATTAATTTCTTCACATGCTGGCACTACTTTTAAACAAACTTCACCTCACCCAATTTACAAGTACATACCTTATGCATCATTAGCTCCAAAATACAAGACATACATTTGTAGTTGGAATGTTATACAGAACCTAACAACTATGCAGAAGCTGCTGGTTTTAGCGGTCTGGCAAGCAGCCACGGCATCTGACTTGGCAGCACCTACAAGCCAACCATACGTGGAGCTTAGTGCCTTTGCCCAAAGGCAAACATCCTTTTGGGTGCAGGTGGGTGTATAAAGTCGAGCTAAGAGCTGATGGCACGATGGAAAAACATAAGGCACGGCTAGTGGACAAAGGCTATACTCAGCAATATGGTCTGGACTACCAGGTTACGTTTTCACCAGTGGCCAAGATGACTACAGTCTGGGTGATTTTGGTTATATCAGCAAGGTTTCAATGGCCCATTCACCAACTGGATATGAATAATGCGTTCTTACATGGTGACCTACATGAAGATATATACATGTTGCCTCCTCCAGGGCTGGGCATGTCTGAGTCCAATATGGTGTGCAAGTTACACAAATCTTTGTATGGACTTAAACAGGCTAGTAGAGAGTGAAATGCCACCTTAACTAAGTTACTGATTGGCAAAGGATTTCAGCAGTCCAAGTGTGACTACACTATGATGGCGTCATCTTCTCCAGGTATCGCCGGCGATCGTTCCTTTGCGGCGGTGGTGGCCGCTTCCTCCACTGCAACCATCACCCCTAAAATCATATCCAAACACAAAGGTCATCCACTGCTCTCTTTTACGGATGACGAAATTGATTCACTCGCCGCTCCCTTCCGGTTTACTCTTGTCGGCACCTTTTGGTTTGGACGGCCTCCATTGAAGATCATACGTGATGTCTTTGAGCGTATTGGATTCAAATCTGATGTCAAGATCACACTTTTAGATCAATCTCATATATTGATGAATTTTCTCCATGAACCAGATTATATCCGTTGCTTCTACCGGAGATCATGGACTATTGCGGGTTGCTCCATGCGCGTTACCAAGTGGACCATCGATTTTGATCCATCCGCGGATGCACCAATTGTTCCGATATGGATAGCACTGCCAGGCTTACCGATACATTACCAACAAAAGGCAGCACTTTTTGAAATAGCACGCATTGTAGGGCATCCTATCAAACTCAACGTTGCTACTGCTGATGTCATTCGTCCTTCAGTAGCAAGGATCTGTGTGGAAGCAGATATTTCTAAGGATCTGCCCAAAAAAAATTTCTTGGATAGGAAACATAAGATAATTCAACAACAGATAATCTATGAAGATCTTCCTTCCTTTTGTATGGACTGCCGCAGATTAGGACATGCAGCGTCAAATTGCGGCCAGATTGATCAAGATCTCCCGCCGCCGCCAAAACCCCAAAAACCTACAACACGTTGGACACCAAAGAAAGGACCAAAAGTTTCAACATTGGATCCATCATCCGTTACATTGTTATGCAAAACCACAGACACTGATTTGCAAACATCGCAGCGTCATGATTTGCCCCCCGGCAATGCGTCTCAACAACGAACCTCACCAATACAAACTGCTGTTGAATTGCCAGAGCCCCAAACGAATTACTCTACTCAGCCCGCATCACACACTGCAGTGGATGATATATCACCGGAGAAAGATCCTTTCGTTGAAGGGTTTTCCATGCACAAATTATTTGAAGAGCCAAATAATTCACCACATGATGCACCGGATGATCCAGATGTTTTTCAAGTATCGGATTCAGATGCAGATCAAATGACTCAGATAATGCACACAGACATGGCCTCACGGTCACAATTTTAGCAACAAATGCAGGAGTCTTTAGATGTGATAAAAAGCCATCTATCTGCAAGAAGACAACGTTCTCCTTGCGTTGATGATTCACACCAAAGTACCACTGGTACATCACATGATGGATTTATACCAGTTGCACCAAGACGGCGGCGTCGTCGTAAGCATGAATTGCCACCCAGGCCGCCTTCGACAGTTATGACCAGAAGTGCTTCTCGTATGGGTCACTATTCTTCAAACACGTTGCCATGAATGCGCTCACGTGGAATGTAAGAGGGATCTGAACCTCATTACTACGCCTCATTACGTTACTCCGTCAGACGAAGGTTGATCTTCTTATTCTCATTGAACCAAAACAACGCTACGCAAAACTCACCTCTTACCGATTGAAATTAGGTTTTACTAATGCTTTGGAAACATTCCAAGGTAATATCTGGATATTCTGGGTTGCTTCGCTTTTGAGATTTTTAGATGTGCAGCATGGAGCCCAAACCTTGCATTTATCCTTCGTGCACATACCTACGCAGCAATCTTTTACATGGTCAGCCGTCTATGGTAAACACACAATTGCAGAAAGACGGTCATTATGGGAGACTCTAATCCAATTTTCACAAAATAACACTTTACCATGGATTTTAAGTGGGGATTTCAACACTTATCTGTCGCTTGATGAGCATGATGGTCGCTCTTCCCCACCCCTTCGACACTTAGAAGACTTCAATCAATGTGTAGATATCTGTGGGCTACAAGATCTCCCCTTTGTTGGATCACCATTTACTTGGTCGCGTGGAACTGGTCAAGGTAGAGTACGGCGCAGGCTTGACAGACACTTGTGCACTGTAGCTTTTACAACAATGTTCACCAATATCTCTGTACAGCATTTGTCCCGAGCAACATCCGATCACTCCCCTTTGTTACTTAAATGTACTACAACAGCAGAAAGGGTTCATGTTCCCTTTCGTTATATCAACGCATGGGCAAGTCATCCAGATTTTAAATCATATGTGCAACAGCAATGGACTCAATACCCTATGATAGGTGGCATGCGTGGGTTATACAAGAAGCTTAATAGATTGAAAAAAGATCTTCGTACTTGGAATAAAAATGTCTATGGAAACATCTTCAGTAATGTTGCGGAAGCTGAGGCAAATTACCGAAGGCTTGAAACCCAATTTGATTCGGATCCCTCTCCTGCAAATCGTACATCCCTGTCGTTTGCCCAGACCAAACTGATACAGGCTACTAACGCACAAACATCTTATTGGGCGCAAAAATCTAGAATAAGGTGGGCCTCTGAAGGAGAGGCCAACACAACATACTTTCATGCCATCGTTAAAGACAAGCATAAACGGCAGCAAATTGCCAACCTTCGGAATTCTGCAGGCGTTCTTTTACAGAACAACGCATCCCTTGGAGCTGAGGTTGTCTCATATTATCAGCAACTTTTTACGCACGAAGATGTTGCTGGGGTTCCTGATTTTATAAACCACATCCCCTCGATTGTGACATTAGAAAATAATTGCATGCTGTTGCAAATGCCAACTGCGAATGAAATTAAGGAAGCAGTGTGGAATTTAAGTCCAAGCAGTGCAGCAGGTCCTGATGGTTATAATGGGCATTTTTTCCGCACATGTTGGGACATCATACATCTTGACGTCACTATAGCGGTGCAAGAGTTCTTTCTTGGAGTGCCTCCTCCACGAGTCATGTTATCATCCCTTATCACATTGATTCCCAAAAAGACTCGACCAGTTACATATGCGGATTTTCGGCCTATTTGTCTCTCCAATTTTATTAGCAAGGTAACCACGCGCATACTAGCAACTCGGCTAAGCGTTTTACTCCCGCAAATTATCTCTTCAGAGCAAATTGGATTTTTAAAAGGACATGATATAAGTGAACATGTCAACATGGCCAATGAGATGGTACATCTACTAGATAAAAAAGTCCGCCACGGCCAAGTAATGATAATGTTAGACGTGGCCAAAGCCTTTGATCGTGTTAACTGGCCGTACCTAGATGCCATTATGCTAAAGTTTGGATTCGACTCTCGCCTTCTACGTATCATTCTTAACAATATGCGGCTATCCAAGCTCTCCATTTTGGTTAATGGCACAGCACATGGCTTCTTCTCACCTTCTCGTGGAGTCAAACAAGGTGATCCTTTATCACCGCTATTATTCATAATATGCTCAGAAGGTTTTAGTCGTGGGTTAAACAGATTATTCAGCTCTCAGCAAATTAAAGGTTTTGCATCTGGAAGAGTAGCGCCAGTCTCTCATTTAGCTTACGCGGATGATTTATTGATTTTTCTGAATGCCTCAACACACAACTTGGCACGATTTCAGTCCTTTCTACATGATTATCAACACGCTTTGGGTCAGCTTATCAACTTAGCGAAAAGCCAATTTTTGCTAAGCTCGTATGTCACACAAAGACAGCAAAGCAATGTTGTTCAAGTTTTGGCAATGCAGCCGTCATCTTTGCCAATCAAATACTCGGGCTCCTATCATTATCGAGGGGTCAACAGAGCTTATTACTGTGTTTCACTATTGCAGCATTTTGACTCCAAACTCACGGACTGGGCTAGCAGTCTCTTGTCTCCAAGAATTCGTCTTACATTGCTCAAATCGGTTCTAACTTCTATTCCTCTTCATCTTTTAGCAGCTTCTCGCCTTCCAAAGAGTGTCATTCATGCGCTTAACAGGAAAATCTCGCTTTTTATATGGGGAGGTCAACATCACTGGTCTTCTCTCGAAAAGTTATGTTATCCGGAGACAGAAGGAGGATGGGGAATCAGAAATCTAGTACACATACAGCGTGCTTATGACTGCAAGCTTTGGTGGAATTATCATTCAAATAACTCACTGTGGGCAGTATACATGCAGGCACGTTATGGTCATGGAATGGATTACTTGGCCCGCCTTTACGACTCCCCTAGTTGGAAAAGGATATGTTCTTCACACACTCTTTGCATGCAGCTCACGACAGGCCACCCTGCTCCACTTTGGCGATCCAGCCCTACTGGTCAATTTTCACTCAAATACGCGTATGAAGATATCAGACCGCATCATGCTCATCTTCTCTCACATAAATTCATATGGTGGAAAGGAGTTCAAACATCTATATGTTTGTTTATCTGGAAATTGCTGCATTCGGCACTGCCCATGGAGGACAACATAAAGGCCTTTTCTTGCATATGTCCAACAGTATGCCCATTCTGCAAAAATGCCTCAGCTTCTATATCTTATGTATTTCTGCTATGTCCGCATGTCCAGCCTGTTTGGACGCAACTAGCTGTGTTACTTGATGGTCCGATGCCACAAACTGGAAACATATGCCAATACCTTCTCCAATGGTGGATACATTCTTCAGTCACATCCTTAAAAGGTAACTTTAAAGTTGTTGGACCAATCATGCTTTGTTGGGCTATTTGGCGAGTTTATACAAATCATCAATTTGGTGAATCTGATCTGCCGGTAACCCAAATCCTACACTTAGCTAAAGAGTCTTGTTTTGCTTGGGCTGCCACACTTTCTGGCACGGCATTGGCACAATACGTTCCATCCTTGATTAACAATGGTTTCTCTCCTCGTCTCCGACCAAAACACGTAATCCCATTGAAGTGGACGCTTCCCCCAACAGGAAAATTAAAGCTGAATGTAGATGCTTCGGCTGGCCACTCACACGCTGCGGCAGGAGCCATTCTTCGCGACTCCAATGGCAAGATGGTTGCAGGCATATCATTTCGGCTTCCTATCGTGTCCCCTCTTCGAGCAGAACTACAAGCAACTGTTTTCAGTCTACTATACTTTGGCTTACAACATCGTAATATCATCATTGAGTCGGACTGTCAGCAACTAACGCAGATGTCATATACTACAATCAACGCACTTCCGGAATATAATAGGCTTCTACAACTCTTACAGTTGACGGGAAGCACGTTACATCATATCCCTAGAGAGATTAACATGGTGGCACACCATCTATGTCAACATGCTCAACTGCAGCCTGCCACTTGTCTGTTTACATCTGCTGACCAGTTGCCACATTCGGCACGTGTTTTTTACCGCACAGATGGACACATCCATGCGCTTAGAACGTAATATACACAGCTGGAGACGAAGATTAGTTGCCTGCATCCTTTGTATGCAGGCAACGCGGGTATACCTTCTTTCCTTCAATTCATATAGCTGCTGCATTTCTTTCTATCTATTGCCCGTAGTCTATGGACTTCGGGCAACACTGGTACGATTCTAGAATTATACTATGCTGCTGCCCTTTATATTTTGTGCTATGACTAATTCAGCACTAACTTTGTTTTGTCGAGGGACAACTACATTGAAGCACGGTTTCCTGCTGCCACATGCACGCGCCCTTCCTCACAGCCTCCGCTTTCGGACCAGCAAGAATGATTTCATCAAAGGCTACAACAACCATCCACCACGACTGTTGAGAACCACCTTCGAGCAACTTCTCATAGACTTAAGGCAGTTACACATTGCTCTGCTTGTATCATCACGCTATCCCTCCAATCAAATAAATATGTACGCTTTTTCCTTCGCCAAGGTTTTATCCACAAGGGTGGTTTTACTTGGCAAGGTTTTAATGCGGCATATCATATTTGACTGGAGATTGCACATTATAGCCGCTTTACATTTTTGGTTTTCGTATGATATCCACTGCTGTACCAAGGTATTCTCCACCATAACGGAGACTCAATTTCATTAATAAAATTTTCCTTTAAAAAAAACACTATGTTCACTAAGCATGTTGATCGGTCTCTACTAATTCTCCTGGTATATGTGGATGATATCATTGTCACTTGTGACAACGAGGGGGCCATTACATAGATTAAACATGCTTTAAATGATGAGTTTAAGATTAAGGGCTTGGGGCAGTTGAAGTTTTTCTTGGGTATTGAAGTAGCTCAGGCAAAGGAAGGCATTCACATCAATCAAAGGAAGTATACACTGGAGCTACTGGAACAAGCTGGATTTATAGTAGATAAGCCTGCCAAAACTCTAATGGAATCCATTTAAGTCTAACCCATAATGATTCACCTCCATTGCATGACATTACTCAATATAGGAAGTTGATAGGTAAGTTGATGTATCAAACCATTTCCAGACCAGACGTTTCTTTTTCAGTGCAGCAGCTCAGCTAATTTATAGATTGTCCCACTGAAAACCATATGAAAGTAGCACATAGTGTGCTCAGGTATATCAAAGGCACAGTTGGACAGGGATTGTTGTTTCCAAGAACTGGTGAATTGAAGTTGAACGCATTTGTGGATGCTGACTGGGGGGTGTCATGAAATCAGGAGATCAATTACAGGATACTGCGTTTTTCTTGGAGATGCCTTCGACTCTTGAAAGGCTAAGAAACAGACAATGGTATCTAGATAATCAGCAGAAGCGGAGTACAGGGAAACGGCTATGGTTATTTGTGAAGTTCAATGGCTCTTGTATTTGATGAATGATTTGGGTCTAGGAGGACAGAAACTTGTAGAGGTTTTATGTGATTGAAAAGTGCAATACGCATTGCGGAGAATCCTATGTTTCATGAGAGAACAAAACACATAGAGATTAATTGCCATGTGATAAGGGGCAAGGTGCAAGATGGAACGCTAAAGCTGATGCCTGTATGGACTGAGATACAACTTGCGGATTTGTTTACTAAGGTGTTGGACTATAGAAGATCTGCTCAATTGGTCAATGCACTGGGAATTTATAATTTGTGCACAAGACCAAGATCAGCAGGCTGATCTTGAGGGGGGAGTGTCAAAGCATATAAAGTTAGTTAGAAGAGACATCAGTGGTAATTTGACGAATGAATTGATGAAATCAAGGAGACAATAATGATTGACAGTTTTAGGTGTCACGTGGCTATGTTGTTGTTGGAGGATGCCGGCAGTTACCGTGTGAATGCATGGATTCTAGAAGGAGTCCGCCAGCATCATGAAGGAAAGCCGAGGAAGACAAAGAAGTACACACGCGTAATGGGTTTAAATGAGTGAAATGACTGTTTTAGCCTTATGTAACTAGATGTAGGGAGAATTAACTGAGGGGCAATTTTGTCATTTCACTTATTCTTTTCTTCTTCTTCTTAAACAGTTTTTGTAACCACTTTGGATAAAAGATTGTAATTTCTCTCACATTTGATACGTTCCAATAGTTTTCCGGTTCCTTGATTTTCTTTCGTCCCTTTTTGTATTCAATTGAGTTTCTTCATCTTTGGGTTGATTATTGTGTTTAATTGAACGATTATTGTTGATGTTGTTAGAAATTTCACATTGCTATCGGCCATAATGAATGTTGGAATTAAAAGCCATTTTGACGTTGACACGTTTGTGGTGTTCGGCAAGTTGTTTTGGGAGCATAAATTTATCGTCTAGTAGATCACGAAGTTGATCCGGCCAGTTAATGCGCTTGTTCAATGGAAAGTCATCACTGCCAAGTATCTTGTCCATAGGGTGTTTTCTTAGGGCATAAAATATTGTCTGGCCTAGTCTTTTTTTTTGCATAGTTTGTCTTTCTTTTTTTTTAAATAGTAAAAACTACATAGTTCATCAAACACTCTTTTGAGAGACGTTAATCACTTGTTTAAGTACGCTCATATCGATTGATATATTAATAGTTACTTAATTACTTATTTATAATTTATTACTTAATAAGTAACCATTCCAATGTCTGATTGTTATTTACTGATCATACTGAAATTTGTCTAAGTTACCAAACCACCAACGTTTACAATTCTATATTAAGCTAAAAAAGAGAGATAATTTTCTTTACATCCTTTATGTTTAGACATAATTACTTTTTTATATCCTATAGTTTGAATCTCGACCTTTATAACTCCTGTGATTTTGAATAATCTGGGTACAACAGTTTTCCGTAGCCCTGATTTTTACTGCAGTGTTGTATATCATATAGTCGTCATAAATGTCGAATTGCATAAAACAATCAACCACGATAGTATCATGTTATTTTCCGACCTCCACAGCCGATAATTTGTAGGGGTGTACAAAATTTCTAAAAACCGGACCGAAACACCAACCGGGCTGATCCAAACCGTTTTAAACCAACCCGCAATTTAACAGCCATTTTTCATGCAAAGAAAAAACCGAACCGTCTTTTTCGGTTTGGTTCCAGTTCAGAAAATGTTAAACCGTAAAACTGGACCAGACCTATTTAACTTAATATATATTAAATATTAATATATTATAATTATTTTTAATTTTTATCACTCCCCAGTCCCCACCTAGAAACTTCTAGGGCTGCACAATTGTAATCTTCTCCCTTCCCCTGCCGTTTCTCCTTTCCCATTCCCCAATTCCTCAATTCTCTTTCCTGTGTTCCCCAACCTCAGTCCACAGTAATCAAATTCCTTTCCTTCCATTCTACTCCGATCGCTTCTTCACTCCTTCGCCTGATTCACCTCCACTCTAGGCTCTAGACTTCCCGTGTTTCAGCTTCACCATCAGCCCATCACCTTGCTACTTCGTGAATGGTTAATTACCCACTTCGTTAACCGCTACTGCATCATCAGCTCATCACCATCACCTCGCTACTGCTCTGTTTCTTCTATTTACAGAATTGTTTGATCTACATCCAAATTTGGTAAATTTCTTACCAAAAACAGATCTTTTTTGCTCTGTATTTTTTTTGCATGCAGGTTTGATGCATCTAGATTTGTGTATTTTTGGTGTTTATTTCGTTTATTCATGTGGGTAAGGTTCTATACTTATCCTGTTAGTTGCAATACTTGGAAATGATTGAGATCGGTGCTGATTATAGACTGCAAATCCTAATCATAATTCCTGCTCTTTACAAGATGTAATTATCTTCTGCAGACCTGTAAAAGGTAGCTATTTCTTCGCCTTTGCCGTGTAACTATGCTGTTTGCTCTTTAATAGGTCTCTCCATTGCTCATGTTACTTTTAGAAATTTTGTTCCAAAGAATGGTCTTTTGGTTTTTCGGTCCGGTTGTGTGTATGCGTGTGTTATATACAGAGCAAAAAGGATCTGTATAGTTACACGGCGGGAATGAAGAAGCAGAGATATAAAATGCAGTAGAGATGAATCTTTTTTCTATTATGATTTTTTTGTTTAATTTTACAGTTGACTGATTTTCTATTTTACAGTATTACTTAAATTGAAAGATTCATAAATTTTTGAATAAGAAACTTTATAATTAGGCAAAAGTGTGCATTGAATCATCATGCTGTACGTAACCGTCGATGGACACATACAGTATGGAGATTTTGGGTGCATCCAGATAGATGGGGAGTGTTTTCAGATAATATTCCAGTAGATGTTGGGTGCATTGAACTTGTTGGGTGTATACGTGTGTGGATATTATATATATAAATATTAGTGTTGTCTGTGTATACAAAGCTAGGTACAATACAAAAATACTTATTTCAGTTCCTCACTTCCTATGCATTGATAAAGTGACAAGTTTGAGCTCTTGCTTTTGAAAAAAAAACTGCTGATTGCTCTGTTTTGCTAAATGGAAGCACCAGGACAAGAGAATATGAAAGTTTGTGTTCTTGAATTCTAGTTTCTTCCCTGAACATTTCAGCCTATTTGATAATTTTGTATGATTAATTGTGAGTTTGATTTTATTTTAGGATGTAAACTTCGAAAACAACACACCTACTACAAACCCATTTACCATTCCGAATCCAAGTAATGCAACAACTGATCCCACAACAGTCCAATATGTTGCCCAACCTAGTGTCACTTAAAAACCTACATATCATGTTGGCCTTCCCCAAAAGAGACCTAAAACACAAGTAGCAGGAAAGGTACTAGTAGTGGAGAAAGACGCTAGCAATCAGTTTAGAAGGCAAGCCTGGAACCATTTCACCATTGTCAAAGGTTCTGATGCTATTAGGGCTACTTGAAATTGTTGTGGAAAGAACTATAAGGCTAACCCTAGTAAGAATGGAACAAGTAATTTGTTCAGTCATCTAAACAACCAGTGTACTAAAGTACCACGGAAAAAAGAGAAAGGACAAAGCAAATTGACAGATTTTGCAGTTTCAATTGAAACCTCCAGAAACAACAAATCAAAAAATTTGGATGTGCTTGATATATGAAATAAGTTAGCAAGAATGGTCATAATTGACGAGCTACCTTTTAGCATAGTCGAGGGAGAAGGATTTAAGAAATATTCAAATGCATTAGAACCAAAGTTTAAGGTTCCTTCTAGGGTTACTGTTGCTAGAGACTGTATGAGATTGTACAGTGAAGAGAAAAAGAAACTGAAAAAGACATTGAAAGGGAGGAGAGTATGTTTGATTACAGATACTTGGACTTCCTCATAGAATTTTAATTACATGGTTTTGACTGCTCATTACATTGATGACGACTGGGTGATGCAGAAAAAGATCTTGAATTTTTGTACAATAGAGAGTCATAAAGGGTCTATGATTGCTTGTAAGTTGGAGGATTGTTTGCATTCTTGGGGCATTGATAAGATTTTGACTTTAACAGTTGATAATGCTTCCTCAAATGACTTGTGTATTCAAGAGCTCTTAAAGGATTTTACGTTTAAAGATGTCTTGCTAGGCAATAGGTTCTTTCATGTGAGATGTCATGCGCATATACTGAACTTAGTTATTAAAGATGGTTTGAAAGAACACTTTGCCTCAATTATAAGAATAAGAAATGCGTGCAAATATGTTAGACCTTTTCCTGTTAGGTTGAGAGCATTCAGTCAATGTGCTGAAAAAAAAAAGATTGAATTGGCTCATTTAGTCATACTTGATGTTGACACTAGATGGAATTCAACTACATGATGTTAGATCGAGCTAAAAAGTATGAGAAGACGTTTGATAGACTTTATAAGTATGATAAATTTTTTCAAGACTTCTTTGATTGCTATGATTATGCTCCGGATGATGACGATAATTCTGTTGGTAGTAGGAGCAAGGGGAAAGTAATTGGTCCGCCCAAAAAAGACGATTGGATAGTAGCTAGGAACTTTGTGACATTTCTGAAATTGTTTTACAATTTTGCTTTAAAATTTTTACTACATTGGGTGTGACTGCAAACATTTGTATACCTGAGTTATGTAAAGTGAAGCACAGCATAGAAGCAAAGATGAGTTCGCAATTAAGTTCAAGTATGTTCTCTATGGCTATGAGCATGAGTGCAAAGTACAATAAATATTGGTCAAATTGGTCCAATATCAATCATTTATTGTTTGTCGCCATTGTCTTTGATCCGTGGTTTAAACTAAGAGGTTTGGAAATTTGGTTGAGAAAAATTTTTGGCATCGAAGCTCACCGAAGGAAGATGGATATTGAAGATCATCTTAGTAAGCTTTTCTTGCATTATTCACGGGAGGTATCCATCATTGATAAGGAGCATGACACTAGTCTAAGTCCATGTGGAGGTTTAGTGGAATATGAAAGTGAAGACGTCTTTGCAATTGCTACAAGAGAAATGCAAGAGGAATACACCGATAACAGTAAGAATGAGTTGAACATGTACTTAAGTGATGGAATTGAAAAGGGTGATAGCTTAAATGTCTTGGGATGGTGGAAGTCCAATGTTCATAGGTACCCAATACTATCGAGCATTGCAAAAGACATATTTGCTATTCCGGTTTCAACGATTGCCTCTGAACAAGCTTTTAGCACTACAGGTCGGGTTATTGATCCTTGTAGGAGTTCTCTAAATCCAACTACTATGAAGCATTAATGTGTGCCCAAAATTGGATACATGGAACTTCAGTACATTTTGATATATTAGAAGCTTTAGATGAAGCTGAGAAGTAGGAAGACATTGCCCAAGGTAATTTTTCATTATACATTCTATTTCATTTTCAGTTTTTTGCACTCAATTTACTATTATAGCTTCTGGATAATTTGAGATTTCTTTTATTGTATTAATTTGTTGCAGAAAGTTCACGCTCATGCAATATGAAAAAAGGGATCAAAGCGGACTCGGACTAAGATATCAATCAATCATATCAGATTAGGTATAGTCTATTTGCATACAATCATTCATTTATATGAACTAGATACTGGGTAATCGGAGAAATTTCAAACTAGATACTGAATATTGAATAAGGACTAGAACATATTTCATTTTATTTGTTCACTAAAAAGGTATCTCTTTTTTTCTAGGTACATATGGCTGGTTGAGGTTGTGTTGATGTCTTGATGAGGCAGAATCTATTCTTATTTCTGTTAAGTTGGGATATGGCTCATCAACCTACAGCACATGTTGAGTACTTCAGTACTTGACATTTGTCATTCGAAAGTGATGTATATACAATTATTGAAAGTCTGAAACTTCAAACTTGTTCAACAAGCTTCCATTTTGTTGGTGACAGACCAGTGATTTTTAATTTTTTTTCCCTTATGTGCCTCTATTTTGCTGATGACTTCTGAGGATTATATTTTGCAAACTGATAAAAACCGGAAGCGAACCAAACCAAACTGGATCGGTCAAACAGTTTGTTGACCAGTCCCGATCCAGTTTTGGTTTTACAATTTAAAAACTGTTAGATATCGTTTGGTGCGTGACATGTCCAAAAACCGGCAGAACCGGACCATGTACACCCCTAATAGTTTGCATCATTCTCTATAGGAACATCGACTGTTACACATAAGTATTCTTCCTTGCCTTTGCCAGTGACGAACATTTTCACCTCTCGAGACCGCGAGACGTAGTTATCTCCGTTTGTTTATGGCTGGCTATTAATGACAATGAAAGAATCATCTTATAGTTGAGGACCACGGACCACTCCTGATACTTGATTAGAAGTGAATGTGGCCTCAACCAATCGAGCTGAAGTGAGTAGCCATTTACAAGAATTTGAAGCCAGTAGAAGAAAGCAGTTTTTAGTTAAAAGTAATCAGTTTATCTCTTATACCATGTCGAGATTGAAAGAATTTAGAATTCATTCTAGTTAAGTCGAAATTTACAAAGTGTTTCTCCTTTTATATATAGGAGTTCATACTACCTCTAACGGCTTTATTTTCTAGTCTACAGTAGTTCCTATTCATCTATTGTAAGCTAGCTTAACTTCTAACGGCTATAAAGGTAACGATTAGTTACTTTCTTTGCTTGGACATATGTACAGTTAAAGAAATAAGTTACAATATTTACATACAGGTGACGAAGTGTTGCAGCTCGGCTTCAGCTTTGCTGCCTGAGTAGTTGTGTCTTCACCTCGTCACCTTGGTTCAGCACACAGTTGCTCTTGCTCAGCTTCACTGTCCTTTTTCACCTCGTCCATTCATAGTTCTATGGTTCTCTTCACCTCATCTCTTTCTTTCTGTGCCATGATCGCCTTTCCACGGCAATAATACCTAATCAGCTCAGCACAGCTTCACTTCGGCCACTCGTCTTTCTTATTTTCTTAGCACGACCACTTCTATAGTCAGGTCGACACACCTCGGTAAGACTTATTTCTACAGTATGTATATGCATATGTTTGTGAACAAAGTCGTTAAATAAACATTACTCCCTCAAACATCAAAATTTACGATAAAATAAATGAATAAAGCTTGAAATGTATGCACTCAAATTATAATGGAGGTCGATTACATAAATGGTTAAATGACTTAAAACTCAATCCAAATTTGTAACTGATGTTGAAGATCAAATGGAGAACAATAAGGAGGTTGCAACTGCAAGCATGAAGAGGAGTGAAGTATGCAGCTGCAAGTCAAGCTTAGAAGATGTCTGGTGCGCAGAGCCTAAGGGATCAGTCGAGTGCAAGGACTTAAACTCAACTGCTATGCTTTGTATATGCAACTAAGACTGCAGAGACTCGTTCTCAGCTATGATGGCACGCTGCCATTTAGGATAAAAAACGGTTATTCAGTTATAGAGGTAAGCTAGCTGAGTAGCGTGGTTTGTTACTTAGATCACGTATGTAATTCTATTTCTAGGAGGTTCCATTATTGTAGTATAAATAGTTGAAGACTTGTACATTACGTTTCAGATTTTCAGTAGTAAAATTCAGCTATCAGAAATTTGGTTGTCCATCATCTTCTGCCTTTTGCTCTTGCTGCTAGTATTTGGCGCCAAGTGCGCAGGTTCAAATTCTTTTGTTTTCTCTTCAAGGTTAATTCATTACTTCATTGTTATTCGATGTGTATGTTGTTCTTATGTCATCTGATCGCATTTGATTGGATTCATTGGTGAGAATTAAGCATTTTAAATGGTATTAGAGCGATCCTTGCTTGTTCGTGTCTGTTCTTGATTATCTGATCTTATTTGTGCATTGTATCCCTGGTGTATCCCAAGTTTACGATTGTCTGATCATGTAATATTGCTATGGCATCTACTTCGAATAGTCAGAGACCTAATCACCATCAAGGTCAGGAGAGTCCAATGTCAAATCCGTTTTACTTGCATCCAAATGATAGTCCTGCTATCATTTTGGGTCAACCACCGTTAAATCCACATAATTACCATTCATGAAGTAAAATTTTTGAGATGGCGTTGCTTATAAAGAACAAAGTTGGGTTTATAGATGGTTTTATTCCTGTACCACGGCCAGATGGCCCTCAGTATCAAACCTGGAGACAAGTTAACTCCATGGTTCACTCCTGGATTATGAACTGCGTGTCCCCTTCAATTGCGCAAAGTGTTATGTGGTATGATTCAGTGTGTGAAGTTTGGTCTGATCTTAAACTCAGGTATGGCAATGGAGATCCCTTTAGATTTTCAGATTTGTTGGAAAATTTTTATGCCATTAAACAAGAAACTTCTTCAGTCAATGATTATTTCACTAGACTTAAGGTTGTTTGGAAAGAGATGATGGCACTAAGGCCAGTTGCCAAATGTGTTTGTATGAGATGTACCTATGATGTGGCGACTAAGATGCTTGCATTTGTTCAAAGTGATTATGTGATAAAGTTTGTAAAAGGCTTGAATGATGAGTATGAGCCGGTGAAATTTCAAGTATTTGCCACGACACCACTGCCTGACATTAATACTGCATTTTACATGGTCATTAAATATGCGAGAAAAGTCACTAATGCACATGGACAAGGCTCTTTTGTTAATAATCCTACAGCTATGATGATGGAAGGAAGTGATAGTGAAAGTGTGATGGCCAATGCCATGGTGTACAGAAGACAAGGAGGTAGAAGAGGAAGTGGAAGATTCTTCCCTGAAGGAACTAGAAAACCACAATGTACACATTGTGGAATGGTAGGGCATACGATGGATAGATGCTATAGGAAGCACGGTTTTTCACCTGGTTTCAAGTTCAAACATCAGACAAATATGATGGAGGTGATTGACACAGGTATGGAGCATCAACATCAGGAACATAATGACAAAGCATATAAGGCACCAATGCTAACTCAAGAACAGACACAAAAACTTCTTAGTTGGTTGAATAGAATTGATGATAACCAACAGCCAACAGTGTCTAACACTTGAGTCCAGGGAGCTGTCTTGTCAGCACAAGTTGCTTATGTGAAAGGTAAAGGTTGCACTAATAGTAATAACATATGGATTCTTAATTCAGGAGCTACGCATCATGTTATATATTGCTTTGATCTATTCCATTCCTATAAAGCCATTGATAATGTCTCAATTAATCTGCCTAACAACTCTTCTATTATTGCTACACATGTTGGCACTGTTATGATCAACACACTCTTGACTGTACATCATGTGCTATATGCTCCTAATTTCACTTTCAACTTGTTGTCTCTCAGCAAACTTACACTTGATCCTTCTCTGTCTATAAACTTCTCTGGCATGTCATGTTCAATTCAGGATCAGTTATCTCAGAGGATGATTGGTTCAGCTGAGAAGAAAGATGGCCTTTACTACTTGCAAGGAAGTGTCATGTCTAATTCACCTTCTGCTTTGTTTTTTGTTTCCAACCTTACTGATCTCTTTAAGACACTTCTATGCTTTGGCATTAGAGTCTTAGGCACTCATCCATGTCAAGAATGAAAGAAGTTCAGAAGCTTGATAACAGTGTATCTGTGATTGAAAATAACCATGCTTGTATAATCTGCCCTCTAGCTAGAATAAATAGAAGCCCATTTCCTACATCTGTCTGTAACTTCCAAGTCATTTGAATTGGTTCATATAGACATTTTGGGACCTTATAAACACCCCACCATGTGTGTTCAGAAGTATTTCCTTACAGTAGTTGATGACTTTATACGTTATACTTGGATTTACTTGCTTAAAAGTAAGTCTGATGCCAGAGCTGTTACTCAAAGCTTCTGTTAATTTATGTCCACTCAATTTGAAACCAATATCGAAGTCCTGAGAACTGATAATGGACAAGAGTTAAAAATAGATTCCTTTTATATTAATAAAGGGATCATACATCAAACCTCATATGTCAACACTCCACAGCAAAATGGAGTGGCTGAAAGAAAGTATCAACACCTATTAAATGTTGCCAGGGCTTTGAGATTCCAAGCAAATTTACCTATTCAATTCTGGGGGTTTTGTGTTCAGTACGCTGCCCACCTCAAAAAAATTTTACCAACTCCCTAGCTCAGACACACGTGCCCTTTTGCAAAGCTGTTTAATAACTCTCCTTCATATACTGATCTCAAGGTCTTTGGATGTCTTGCTTTTGCTTCAGATACAACACCTCACAAGCCCAAATTTGCTCCAAGATCAATTCCTTCCATTTATCTTGGTCTGCCTCACTCTACTAAAGGTTATGTCCTACTCAATATTAACACTGAAATGGTTTTTGTATGTAGAAATGTTCAGTTTTTTGAGCACGTATTTCCTTTCTCCTCTCAAACCATGTCACAGCCAGAGCCAACTTTGTCTCCAATTCCTTGTCATCCCCAACCTATTTTGCACCATATACCTATTGTTGGTGACAGAACTGAGTTTCCATCAGAAGTGTTTATACCAGATACTTCATTACATTCTCAATCTCTTATCATATCTCACAGTCATCCCCAGGACCATTTGATGAGTTTTCTACAAACATGATGGAGTGCACCTCAAATCATGAATCATCTCCTGAGACTCATGCTATTGACTCATTTCCTCCGGGAACCCTGGAAATTGTCCTTCCTATGCCACATCCTCCTTATCCAACTAGGCACAGACAACCACCAAAACACTTAAATGATTATTACTGCAATCGTCTTGGTTGAATGATTGTGGAGAAGTGAGTGTTAGCAAACAAGTTTTGATCTCATTGTCTATTGGTGGGTATAAAGATGATATCTTATGTGATGTAGCTCCTATGCATGCAAGTCATATCCTGCTAGGTAGACCATGGCAGTTTGATAAGAAAGTTACTTATGATGGATACTTGAATAGGTATTCGTTCAGGTTTAACAATAAATTGTTTAAGCTACATGCATTACCCCCACACAACGTATTTGAAGATCAAAAGAGAATGTGTAAGAATAGAAATGACCCTAAGGAGAAAGAGGCAGAAAAGAAATTTCTGGAGTGTATTAAGAGTGAAAGAAAGAAAAATTAGTCTAAAGGCAAAGAGATAGTAAACATTGATGAAGACAAATCTCAAAAGAAATTTGCTTTCTTTGCCAAACCAAGTGAAGTGTCACATGCCTTAAACTCAAAGAAAATTGTCTACGTTTTGATGTTTAAGGAGTCTCTGTTTTCTATGAGTGACTTACCCTCCACTTTGCCTAGTGGAGTTGTATCTTTGCTTGATGAGTTTTCAGGGTTGTTTCCTGAAGAAGAACCTTCTGGTTTGCCGCCTTTAAGAGGAATTGAGCACCAAATAGACTTCATACCTGGTGCTATCCTGCCTAATAGGCCAGCCTACAGAGCAAACCCTGCTGAAACGAAGGAAATTCAACGCCAAGTAGGAGAACTCTTGGCCAAAGGAAAGGTGAGGGAAAGCATGAGTCCTTGTGCTGTTCCTGTGATCGTTGTACCAAAGAAAGATGGTACATGGAGGATGTGTACTGATTGTAGAGCCATCAACAAGATAACTGTAAAATACAGGTACCCCATTCCGAGACTTGATGATATGCTTGATGAATTGTACGGTGCTAAGTATTTTACCAAGATTGATCTTAAAAGTGGTTACTTTCAAGTACGCATTAAAGAAGGTGATGAATGGAAAACTGCATTTAAGACTAAGTTTGGATTGTATGAGTGGTTAGTCATGCCATTTGGCTTAACTAATGCACCTAGTACTTTCATGAGATTAATGAATGAAGTCTTACGTGCATTCATTGGAAAATTTGTTGTTGTGTACTTTGACGATATCTTGATTTACTCTAAGACTTTGCATGAACACGTAGGCCATCTAAGAAGCGTTTTTGAAGCATTGAAGAAAGAACAATTATATGCAAATTTCAAGAAATGTTCTTTTTGTATGGAAAATGTTGTGTTTCTAGGATTTGTGGTTAGTGCAAATGGAATTGAAATGGACCAAGATAAAGTGAACTCAATTTTAGAATGGCCAATTCCCACAACTGTTGGAGAGGTGAGAAGCTTTCATGGGTTGGCTAGTTTCTATAGAAGATTTGTTAAGGACTTTTCCACTATTGCTGCACCTTTGAATGAAATTGTTAAAAAAGACATAGGATTTCAGTGGGGAGAGTCACAACAGAAAGCCTTTGATGAACTTAAAGCAAGGTTAACTTCTGCACCTATTCTAAGACTACCTAGCTTTGATGAAACATTTGAAATTGAATGTGATGCTAGTGGTGTTGGCATAGGAGCTGTACTATCTCAATCTAAACAACCGATTGCTTATTTTAGTGAAAAGCTTAAAGGAGCACAATTGAATTATTCAACCTATGACAAAGAGTTGTATGCACTTGTTAGATCATTGCAGACTTGGCAACATTATTTGCAACATAAGGAGTTTGTGGTTCATACTGATCACGAAAGTCTTAAGTTCCTTAAAAGCCAAGGAAAGTTAAATAAGAGGCATGCAAAATGGGTTGAATTCATTGAACAATTTCTTTATGTGATAAAATATAAGCAAGGAAAAGATAACATTGTAGCTGATGCATTATCTAGGAGATATTCTTTGATTACTACATTGTCATCTCATTTGCTTGGATTTGAGTACATCAAGGAATTGTATACATCTGATCCTGACTTTCAGTCAATATTTGATGCATGTGCCGGTTCTCCATTTGGTAAGTATTATTTACATGATGGATATTTGTTTAAAGAAAGAAAATTGTGCATACCTAAGTGTTCTGTCAGAGAGATACTTGTCAAAGAAGCACATGGTGGAGGTTTAGTGGGCCATTTTGGCATCTTTAAGACATTAGAGATGTTAAAGGAACGTTTCTTTTGGCCTCATATGAGAGTTGATGTAGAGAAGATTTGTGGAAGTTGTATAACTTGCAAGAAAGCTAAATCTACATCACATCAACATGGTTTGTACACCCCATTACCTGTCCCTATGTCACATTGGATTGATATATCTATGGACTTTGTTTTGGGATTACCTAGATCAAAAAATGGAAGTGATAGTGTGTTTGTCGTCGTTGACAGATTTTCTAAAATGGCACACTTCATAGCTTGTAAAAAGGTTGATGATGCATCTCACGTTGCAAACTTGTTCTTTCAGGAAGTTGTACGTCTACATGGCATGCCTAGAACCATTGTTAGTGATAGAGATGCTAAGTTCTTAAGTCACTTTTGGCGTGTGTTGTGGGGTAAACTTGGAACAAAACTCTTATTTTCTACTACTGCTCACCCTCAAACAGATGGTCAAACTGAAGTTGTGAATAGAACTTTGTCTCAATTATTGCGTGCTATAATTCAGGAGAACCTTAAGAATTGGGAAGATTGCTTGCCATATATTGAATTTGCTTATAATAGAAGTGTTCACAGTGGCACCACTCATTCACCATTTGAAGTTGTATATGGTTTCAATCCTTTGTCTCCACTTAATCTTGTGCCTATTCCTGTTCATGAACGTGCAAGTATTGATGGTAAGAATAAGGCTGAACTGATTAAGAAATTGCATGCTAAGGTTAAGCTACAACTTGAGAAGAAAAATAAACAGTATGCAAAACAATCTAACAAAGGACGCAAGGAAGTTTTATTTGAACCAGGTGATCTTGTTTGGCTGCATTTAAGGAAAGAAAGGTTTCCTAGAGAAAGGAAATCTAAACTCATGCCAAGAGGAGATGGCCCTTTCAAAGTACTTCAAAAGGTTGGAGATAATGCTTACATTCTTGACCTTCTTGAGAGTAAGTATGGTTCAATTTCTCATACTTTTAACGTTGCTGATCTTACTCCTTTTGGTGATGATTTAGATTCGAGGTCGAATCCTTTTGAAGAAGGGGGGAATGATGAGGTCCATAACCCTGATACATGCCAAGATAATGAGAATGCACATAATTTTACAAAAATGCAAGATCAATGACTCTTAACAAGAAGTAAAACTAAGAAACTAATGCATGAAGTGGGGGCCTTCCTATTTAAACATGTGCACGATGAACCAAGGGAACTTATACATTGGGTTCACCTTAGTGAACCTACAACATGATTTGTAAGAAATTTTAGAACCATTGTAAAATATCATTAGTATAGAATGTGAGCTTTATTTTGTTTTTTTTAAATGTTTATGTTGTATTAGTTTAGGCCCATCTCGGATTGTGAGTTTCTGCAGGACCCGTTTTGGTAGAATTGACGTATCTCTCCAACCACAAGGCCAAATTAAGATTTTCAGGATGCGTTCGAAAGCTAAGACAAAGATCTACAACTTTCATGTTTTGTACTTTTCCAAAATCGGTCGTCTTGGCATTCAAAAAGACAATGAAAATGGAAGTACTGTTTCTACCGAATTCTGTGACATACCTTCAGTAATTTAGATGTATCTCCTCAATGGTTGGGCCAAATGCAAAGAACTTTATATGCTTATTTTCTACACTCAATTGGATACAATTCTCTAAGGAAGAGCAAGGCCTAATTCGGATTGGAAGATGTTCAAAAATCAGTCACAATCCAGAAATGATTTCAAGATGAAGACAAATGCTTGAAGTCTTCCATGAATAGTACTTGAGGGACCTACTTTGAAAATCATCATTCAAGACTTGCAAGACTAGTCTTTATGGAGCCTACATGAATAGTTTTTAGAAGTGTGTAGTCTTTTCAATCATTATTTCAATTTGTAAGATAGTTTGTTGTCTTGTGATATTTTTTTGCCTATAAAAGGCACATAAGAGAAGCTTTGTAACCTCACACCTTTAATGAAAATTTCTTCTTCTTCAAGAGCAATTCTTGTGTGTTTTCTTGGTTCATATTCAAAATCAAGGCTAGAATCTTTCAAGGCTTGAACATCCTTGTGAGAGTTGTCCAATTCCGGGGAGGGAAACATCCAAGAGGGAGGTATCTTGCTTGGGTTATGTGAAACTCATTGGAGGACTTATGTTCAAAAGGTTTTCTTCAACTTATTTGGAAGCAAGGTGAAGCTATCTTCATTGTGCCTAAACCATATTTGGAGGAGGAGCTTTAGAGTTAAAGAAAGGTCCATTCTTGCACGTATCACCAAGGCTACTCATGTGACCAGAGTTGAGGACTATCAACCGATCTCGTGTTGCAACGTGATCTACAAGATAATCTCTAAGATTATTGCAATGAGAATGACGTCAGTCATGGCTCCCCTCATGGATCCTGCTCAGGCTAGTTTCCACAAGGGCAGATCCATGATGGAACATGTTTTCTTAGTCCAAGAGCTGATCAAAGAATATGGGAGAAAAATGACAATTCCAAAATGCATACTTAAGGTGGACATCAGAAAAGCCTTCGACTCCATCAAATGCATATTGGACTAGGATTTTCCCTATCTTCACGGGCTGGATCATGGAATGTGTGAGCACGACCAGCTACTCCATTTCTCTAAACGGCAGGCCTTATAAGTTCTTTCAATGCAGGTGTGGCTGGAGACAAAGGGATCGTATCTCTATCTTCCTATTCATAATTGGTATAGAATATCTATCAAGAATGCTTTGTGGACTGCGTCATGATAAGGAGTTCCACTACCGTGCAGGCTATGCTGAGCAGAAAATAACTCAGCTCTGTTTTGCGAATGATCTTATTCTATTTTCTAGAGGTGATGCCAGCTTGGTAAAGAAAATTATGGATGCACTGGCTGACTTCGGTGACTGTTCTGGGTTCAGAGCCAACCTGACAAAATCACAGTTCTTCCATGCAAAGATTAGTGTCGCAACCAGCTGGTTGTAAGTCAGCACAGGGTTCTCGGAAGGAACCATGTCTTTCAGATATTTAGGCATTGCTATAGCAAGCCGTAGGCTGCATAGCTCGCACTATGCACCCTTCATCAAAAAACTTATGGACAAGGTCAGGATATGGAATTCATCAAGTCGCTCATATGCTGGCAGATTACATCTGATCAGGTCAGTTCTGCAGGGAGTGAACTTTTTCTGGCTAAGCACGCTGCTTATTCCAGAAACTATCAGGACTCTGATAAACAAGATTTGCATGTACTTGTTGTAGGGAAGTTTCTCGATGGGCTCCAAAAAGGCATGGGTTTCCTAGTCTCAGGTCAACCTACCTAAAGAAGAATGGGGACTAGGAGTTAACCAACTGAAGGTGTGGAATCTGGCACTGTTATCCAAGTACATGTGGGATCTGAACCACAAGGAAGACACACTCTGGGTGCAGTGGATGAATCATAAGTACAGAATACAAAGTACGCTATGGTCGAGGACGGAGCACAGCTCGGACTCACCACTCCTAAAGAAACTTATAGAGATCCGAAACCAGTTGCTGGTCAGGGAAGGCTCCTGCAGCTCGGTGATTGAGACAATTACCTCATGGACAGTGGAAAATACTCTCAAACCCCGCTTGGTGTATGAGTATTTCAGAGATAAAGGCAGTATGGTCAGCTGGAGCAGGATCGTCTAGAACTCAGTAATAACCCCTAAACACTCCTTCATACTTTGGCTTGCAGGGCTGGACAAGCTTCCCACCAAAGAACGCCTTGTTTATCTAGACAACAGAGAATGTCACCTCTGTCTGGCTAGACAAGAGACGCTGCAGCACTCTTCTTCTCTTGCTCAGCTATCAAACAAGTTTGGCTTAACATCTCATCATGGCTGGCACTCCCGCTGAGGTTCCACTTTATAAACAAGATATTGGCATGGGGTTGAGAAGACTCAAAGGAAAAGCGTTGACCGCCAAGGCAGCGAACATTGTCTTGGTTGCGACGGTGTATTTTATCTAGCAGGTCGGAACCGATATATTTTTGAAGGAGAAACATTTGTATCTATGGATGTACATAGAATATGCAGTCATGTATATAGAGTGATGTATAAGCTCTACCCACATATCTTAGACATAGGCGCTACTCATATGTATTAAGATTGCTATACTTTACTAAATAGACATGTAGGTCGGCATAGGGACTTACAAGTAGAGGTATTGTATGGGTTGCATCCCCTTGATGTTTTGATTTATCTAGTTAATGTTAGCATTTTAACCAAAAATAGGGAACTGGGGGTAAGACTAGCAGACAAAAAACCGTCTTTTGGGCTTTCCGGTTTAATATTAGTCTCTATCTCGTGTTAGGAAAATCTTTTTTCCCCTTTTTTTTCTCCTTACACGCTAGTGCTAAAGACAGAGGAGATTGTGTTCTAGGCAGAGCGAAATTTAACGAAATGACGTTATTAACCTTCTTGTCAATGAAATCTTATTTCTTTATGATCCTTTCATTAACTATCTCGCTTTATTTTCTCTATCTTATTTTTATCTCTCTGCAATTTCACTCAATGTTTTATAAATTTCCCTACTAAAAACAAAATCCTCTATATCAGTCTATATCTTTTAACAAGGGTTTTCAATTCATCTTTTGATAAAACTACTGTAATATTGAAGGAGGAACTTAATGATAACCGGCAACATTTAGTACTTAGAATTCATTACAATTTTGAATAATAACATCATTCTTTGCACTTGTTTTTAGTGATAAGCAGAAAATTAGCCAGGAATAATTCTTAGTAACTTAAGCCGATTATAAGCATACACGCAAAAGAAAAAAAAAAGATTAACTTAAACCAAACCAAATGGCATATGTAGTAACATATAAACACACACAAGCATATATATACACAAACCCACACAATAATATATATATATATATATATATATATACATATATCATATATTATATGTGTTTGTGTTTTATATGTATATATATGCATATGCACACACACATACATACATACATACATACATACATATATATATATACATACATGTATATAGATAGACATATGTAAAGATACAGACATACAATGCATCTATCTATCTATCTATATGTATGCATAAGTCCATACAAATATATATATATATATATATGTGTGTGTGTGTGTGTGTGTGTGTGTGTGTGTGTACATATATAGAGAGACAGAGGGATGCACCCACACATACATGTATATATAATATAAATATAAATCTCTGTGTGTATTATATGTATGTGTGTATGTATATGCATATGCATATGCATATGTACATGCATATCCATGTGTATGTGTACTAATGAATAATTAAAATAAATAGATCAAGAAATAAACACATACACAGATATATAGATATACACACATCTACACACACATCTACACATAAATGCACATACCTATGTGTGTATGTATATGCATATACGTATATATGTCTACAGACATACATACCCATACACATGATTAGTAAATTAAAAGAATTAAAAAGTATGTCACAAAAACAAAATGAATTTGTGTAAAATCTTTTTTCTTTAGCACATCTAAAATATTCTTACCGGCAAAATTGTACTATACACAACGAGGTAAATTAGAAAATATGACAATTATTTGGGATAGTTAATGAGTTAGTCAATAGGCATAAGACTTTTGTAAAAGAAGGTTAATAATGTCATTTTGTTAAATATTGTTCTGCCTAGAAAGAAATCACTTTGCCTACACACAGCCTTTCCTAAATTTGTGGATTGGCTTTATTGTTGACAAAATGCATGAACTAAGGTGGTTATATATCTGATTTCACATTATCAATTAATTGTTAGTGGTTATGGTAATTTTTGTGGAAAAGGAGGGATTAATCACATGGGATTTAACTGTAGCCTTTATGATAATTGATCTTTACTTGGAGACTAAGATAAAAAAGGTGTCCCGATATATTAAGCTTCTGTATTTATAGAGAGTCCAGAGTGGAGTCAGATCGTTGTGTAACCGTTATTTTACGGGCTTTAAGATTAAAAGCTTGATCATCTGGAAAGGATATCTCAAGGAGAAGAAATAATCTCTCTGAAGTTACAACTATCACAGGTTGCAAGGATTAGATTCAACTGACATGAAATGTAGTAAATCTTCAATTAACTATCTGACCACTCTTTCATATAAAAAAATAGAGTTCTCATGAGACGACAAGTGAGTTCTAACGTAAGATTACACGACACTAATTTTGGAGTCAAGTTTGAGGGGATGTCGAACTTTCGTTAATGTGGCACTAAAAATTATTGTTGTGGGACTTTATTTTTTTATTTTTTTATTTATCTTGCTTATATTCTTTATAGTGATTAGAAAAAGAGTGCAGTGTGCAACATTATAGTGAGGTCGCAATTGCAGATTTCTTTTGCCTTTACTGTGGGGTGAAACTTCAATATTCCCATCATTTTCAGTTACAAGTCCATATCATTGTAACATACTTAAAGATAATAAATTTTAATATGTTTACCACGTTCACTATCTGTTGTAAGTTCTTTTTTTTTTGGTTTGCGTTAGAACACGGACGCTTTTTAACAAAAACAATTGATTGATATTTATTATACATAGATTTCATAACAGTTTGTTTTTCTTACGTTACATTAGTAGTTTAATTTTTGTACTCAGCATAATTTTTGTATATCATATATTTTAGGTATTTGACATGTATTATATGTGATGAAGCCGGACCTTCACCTAAGATGACCTCAAATGAACGTCGTCAGATGCTGGTTGATATTTTGTTGGAATAGCTTCCTGAAAGTCTTGCACAAGGAAGCAGAAATCAGAGGTCCCAGGGGAATGACCTCGGGTAAAACCCTCCGACGCTCAAGTCAGTTTGGGCCATTTCTCACTAAGAATGTAGTTTAGTATATGGAGTTAGAAAATTCTCACAGGTATTGGCTGAAGAGAAAGTTCAATGTATTTGCTCCAAGAGATAGGAAAATGTTTCGAAGCCTCGGATCCCCTTTCTCGCCTGCTTGGCTTGCTTTTATTAGTTTTCCCTTTGTCCTCGGCTTCTGATGCCGGATGAGACGTTTGCTTGGAGCAGAAGACCTATGATGCAGTAGGTCTGCTGATATGACCGGTAGGCCGGCTGATGTGACTAGTAGGTCGACTGAAGTGACTCTGGCGTGTTCAGGCTGAATAACCAGACGTGTACTCTTTCTTTGAACTGCACTTTTGCCTGATGGTTCTACGATGTAATGCTGTGCTTGACCCCTTCGTCGAAGTGCAAAACCAGGTTTGTCGAGGTGCAATGTTGAATCTGGCCGAAGTGATCTGGAGTGTAGCACTTGGCCTGAAGCTGAGGCTGACAGTCCTTGGCCTATTCTTCGATAGTAAAAAGGATGTCATGGGACACAGCCAAAGTGTAATCAGGGCTGAACAGCACTGCTCGGGTGCTGAACTGCAGAAGTTGTACCGTTGACTGTTGTTGACTAACAGACGATTAATTTTGGTTTATCATTTGCCCCCAGATTTTGTGTGGCCGAGCTGACCTGTGAGGGCAGACAAATCTATTCTATTGAATCTGTGACGTGTCTCCATTAATTGATCAGTTATCCTCTTAGTTGCGCCGTAATTCCTGCTTTTAATGTAAGCGTTAATTCCAACGCCTCATCATTATCTTTTCAACGGTTTTAGTACCTGAGGGGGGAAAATACTCGAACCGTCGCCTTTTCGAATTTCAAATGAAAAGTTGCAACTTTTGTCTTTCCTTCTTATAAATAGAGACAATTGCCCTAATTCTTTCTTTTCTTCTTCTTCTATTCTGCGCGTTGCTTATTCTGCTGTCCTGTTCTTCTTCTTCGTCTTTGAAGCCTCTCTCCGTCCTTATTCCGGCGCTCTTCCTTTCAACTCAACTCTTCAATCTTCTGTAATCTTTTCTTCCTCTTACTCATGGCTTTCGTTATTCCATCCCCTTCTTCTTCGGATTCCCAAAACAGATCAGCTCATTCTTACCCAGCTGATTTGAAGGGTGACCAAGAGGTCCAATCTCTCCATGAAAAGTCGGATTCCATCGAGGACAACCGCCCTCTAAGGAGGTTGCGCCTTGCAGGTGAACCTTCCGAGGTTACTTCTACCTCCTCTTCCATAGTACCCCTATTGTCCATTGACAGGGGTTCACCTTCACCAGTAGTGCAAAGTTCAGCCTGCACTTTAAAAAATGCTGACCTTTCTAGATTTTGTACGGAGTTTAACATAGATAGAGATACCTTTTCCCCAATTTTGCCTCTTCCTTATCAAACTGCCTATTATCCACCTGCTGGGTATGAGGCAGTTTACGAAGAGTACTTCAAATCTAGGTTTGACATTCCTGTTCCTGGCCCTTTTCTTCAAATCCTTGATTTTTATAATCTTAGATTACCTCAAATCATGCCCAACGGCTTGAAGGTCATTGCCAGTTATCTTCTCTACCTGAGAGCAGCTGAGGCAGAATTTGACTTAGCCGGCTTCAGGGGGATGTTTGTGTCCAAACACAGAAAAAGCTGGTACTACTTTAGTAGGAGACATCCTAATAAAATTAACCACGCCATAAATATCCCCTCTTCCATCAAAAATTGGAAAGGCCGCTTTTTCTTTGTCAAAGCCATATGGTTACATGAAAGAACCCTCTGGAAGTCTGGCCCTGCAGATAACAAGAGGCCAAGAGAAAAAGCCTGCGATGAAGCCTCGAGGTTACTGCATCTTCCCCAAGCTATAGACTGGAAGATGGTGGATAGGTCGGTTGTGAAATCTGCCAACCTGGACCACATGTGGCCGTCACACCAGTTTGAATCCCTTGGCTCCTCTGCCTTAGCCTTAATCTTGGGTATGTATCCATGCTTCAAACGTCTCTGGTTTTTCTTAATGTTGCATATGCAATTTTGACTGATCTGTTGTTGAATCTTGCAAAAACCATGGTGTCTGAAAATCTCGGCAAGCTGAATAAACTGGTTCCCAAAAAGAGGAAGAAAGAGGATGGCCAACCCTCCTCCTCTGCTGAGCCATCCACCAAGACTTCTACTGAGGTGCAGGCTCTGTCTGCTCCTCCTGTTGCCCCTCCACCCAAACAAGGTAAAGATTAGCAATCTTGACGTTGATGCCTTATTTGTTTCATTTCAGCATTTTTAACTTGGGTTTTTGTTGCAGCCCGAATTTCAGTTGGCACTTCAACTGCTGCAGCCAAGAAACCTATTCAGGCTGCAGCTCAGCCTCTGAAGAAGAAAACTTCTAAGGCCCCAGCCTTGCCCCCAAAATCAGCTGCAAAGGCTAGGTAAGGTATCAAGAAGACTGCTCCTCCTCCCAAAGTCATCTTCAAGGCTCCACAAGCCAAAACTACTCCCCCAGCTGTGCCATCAAGTGCTGCTCCAGCTCCTGCTGCACCAGTTTCTGTTCCAGCCTCGGCGAGATTAATTAATCCTCCAGGCGTGTTATATCCCATTCTTTTTAAAAGGGGCAAAAGGGTCATTTGGGCTAATTAATTACTAAACCTAATTTGATTAGAAAATTTTCCCTAAACCCTAATCAAATTTCTATTTAACCACGTGAACTCCTCTCCCTCCCCATTCTAGCAAACGTCCGCTCCTTTCAGAGAGAGAAAAAAAAACAACGATCTCTCCTTCAAGAAGCCTCAAGGCCGCCAGTTTTGGGAGGAGCACCACCAACCCGATCAACCATTCAACCGAGTATTAATCATCAGGTAGGTGTCCCCTTAACATCCTTTGTATGAAAACGGTACAATCCTTAATTTCTCTATGAAAACGAGATCGTGCGTTAGTATTTGTGACTGTATAGATTCTTGGTTGTTAGATTATATGTATATGTGATGAATTGTATGTCCGTATATATGATCGTATATGTATATATATGTATGATGCTATTTTCGTACAAAGAACTTGAAAAAGATTGTATTTTTTGTATATACAAACGAACGAATATGAAGAAGAGGTGTTGTTGGCGACGGCGCATGGCCGGTGGTGGTGGGCTATGGCCACGTGCTGCCGGATTGATGGAGTGGGGCTGAGAGGGGGGCTGGTAAGGGGGCGGCTGTGAGGTGGAGGGGGGCTGACGGGGGTTAGGGGGTGCAGCTGGGTAGGGGGTGCGGTTAGGGGTGGGACGGGCTGGGGGGTGCGCTAGGGGGGAGTGGTGCGGATGGGGAAGTTGGGGTTGGGGCGGCTGAGGGGGAGGCTGAGGGTGTGTGGAGAGGGCCGAATGGTGTGGGAGGTGTCGGCTGGGGGAGAGTTTGCAAACAGAAATTGAAAAGAAAAGGGAAGCAAATTGAAGAATTACGGGGAAGGAATCAGAAGCGGAAAAAGGAAAAAGAATAAAGAAAAAGAGGAAATTAAAAGGAAAATGAGAGGGAAAGTAATAAAGCCTTCCGTATGTGGTTTCTGTGCATCCATGCATCACGACATTGCATTAGGGTATGCGAGACCTAAGTCGCATATCTGTTCTGTTCTGTTAGGGTATGCGAGACCTAAGTCGCATATCTGTTCTGTTCTGTTCTGTTAGGGTATGCGAGACCTAGTCGTATATCTGTTCTGTTCTGTTAGGGTATGCGAGACCTAAGTCGCATATCTGTTCTGCTCTGTTAGGGTATGCGAGACCTAAGTCGCATATCTGTTCTGTTCTGTTAGGATATGCGAGACCTAAGTCGCATATCTGTTCTGTTATGTTAAGATATGCGAGACCTAAGTCACATATATGTTCCGTTCCATTCCGTTCTGTTAGGTTCCGGAGTCATGCATTGCACGATAGTATGTATGTTTCTGAGAATGTGGGCTTATCATGCATCATGTATGTGACATTGCATTTCACGTTGATTTCGCATGATTATGTGCTTGATTGTTCTAAGAAGTTATGACCGTTATGTGTATTTGTGAAAACGTGGACAGTCTATTTTCGTATTACCGTACTTGTATGTATTTCACTACTGTCCTAGCATGTATGATCTCACAGGGCCGATGCAGGCAGGGTGCCTACTGAGTGACGTTTTTGTCGCTCATATCGTTCGTTTTGTTTTATTGCAGACGATTCAGGGTATGATTACATATGGGTTGGAGAGGACTCTGAATGAGCACATTGGGACACGTAGACTGGTTGATGACCGATGATCAAGAAACGAGGAAGTTTTATTTTATTTATTATTTCATTGAGGATTTAGCTTAGGGATTTCATTTTTCGTACTTTACGATGTCGTTCAGAGGATTTTGACTTGATGTTGATTATATATGATTTGGGGATTTTACTTTTGATATAGGGTTCTGAATTGATTTATTTCGCTTCCGCAATCGAATACTCTGTCGTTTTGATAAGTGCAGGGATTCGTACAGACGCCTTATATATCCCTTAGTGAAATACGGCGGGCGTACCGGTTCTGACCCTAGGGTTTGGGACGGGGCGCTACAGGTGGTATCAGAGCACAGGCTCTAGATCTACTGCGGAAAAGCGTAGAATTAAGAAATAATCTTCGACGTAAGAGATGACTATAGACTTAAGTTTTGATCATAGATGTAAGTCTGATATTAGACTAAGTTTGATTCTAGATGTAAGATATGATCTGAGACTAGGTTTAATTTAAGTTTTGATCGTATATTTAAGTTTGAAATTAGACTATGTTTGATTCTAGACATAAGCTGTGATATGAGAGTAAGTTTGATTTTAGACATAAGCTGTGATCTGAGACTAAGTTTGATTCTAGACGTAAGCTATGGTACGAGACTAAGTTTGATCTTAGAATAGGCTTGATTTAGACTAAGTGATGGTCAGACTAGGGCACGGTTGGTTTTTATTTGTCTGTATTTGACTGTTTTCTGTATCTTAAATTTATATATTTCCTAAAATGCCCTTGACAAAAAAAACTGAAATTTCCTTATCGTAGCAAATACGCCGTCGACAAGAGAACGGTAGGAACGACAATGAGAACCACTCTGAGAATGGGACCCCACCGCATGTTGTGCTTCCCCAGGCCCTGACCTACGCACTACGGGTCATGGTCCAAGATATGGCGCAACAACGTCAGCAGCCACAGGCTCCACCACACCGCACTCGAACTTGAGATTCTTCTACAAGTGGGTGCAGAAGAGTGGTGACACAGCACATCAAGCACCGCTGATCACTTGGATCTAATTTCAGAATGAGTTCAAGAGGTATTATGTGACGACGGTACGATCTTCAGAGCATGGCTCTAGATCCACGGCGGAAATGTAGAATTAGGCCATGATATTAGAAAATAAGTTACGATTTTGCCTCTAAGTCACAATCTTAGACATGAGTGATGCTTTGAACATAAGCGACGATCATGAACATAAGTACTGATCTCAGTTATAAGAGATGATCCTGAACATAAGTCACGATCTTAGACATAAGTAACGATCTAGAATAAGAGTTGACTTTAGACATAAGTAATGATCTCGATTAAGAGTTGACTTTAGACATAAGTACTGATTTAGTAATAAGTGTTGATTACGTACTAATTATGATTTGGAAATAAGACGTGATCTTATACTTAAGAGATGATAATGTTAAGAACGATCCTAGAAATAAGTTATGATCTTAAACTTAAGAAGCCGATCGGTTTTGAAACACGTATACCTAAGACATTCTATACAATGCTCCCTTATCTAAGGTTGATCATAACTCTCTAAGCCGTGATCTTAGTAACCCTAGTTGAATATTATACAATTGATTTGAATGAATTACAATGTTAACCAGAATACCTTACTACAAACGTGGGTCGACATATTAATGGGTCAGGCGGTAACTCGGATGCTTTATCATAACTGCAACACGGTACTCGGTACCATTAGGGTAAGGTAAAACAGGTCCATATCCCTACTTGGATGGTAACATCAGAGCAGACTTAGGTCGAAGTTGTGGCCATAGCTAATAAGAAATGAATTATAGTAGTATGATAAATACGAATAGATGATTTATAGTAGAATGATAGAAACTAAATAGCGATTAGCGCTATAATCAGTTGAATTTAGTTAAGGATACTATAAAAAGGAATGCATAGTCTAGGGTTAAGATGTTGAATGTTGGATAATCAAAATAGGTCGACGATATTAGTCTTATTAGAGAAATTGAACAATAGCGACTTGTGAGAATCGACTACAGTATGTGCCTTGGAATACTATATCATTACAAAATGTGGGCTAAGTGTTAACATCAGAACATTTGGTTTGAATCTAGTAAGCTTGAATTGAAATGGAGTAAGCATGAACCAGTAGTGGTTGCTTGTTCAGGTGCGATTTAACTAGGATAATTAGCGGTTCAAATAACCAAGTAAAGAAATACAGTGGATCAGTATGGCGCGCGAAAGCATGGTGAATTAGAAGATATTAAGTTGATAAATATTTAGTGTGCCACGCTAGGATTGGACAATTTAAGTTAGGGATCTTATCATAGTAGGCAAATGTTAAACTTATGAGAAACGATACATAGACGGATTGTTCTTTTGAAAATAAGGATGGATTTAGAAATTATACGAAATATTGAACTATTATCTCTCTAGCAGATAAATATTTTATATAAGCACGTACACCAAGTTATACCTATATTTTACAGGGGCTTCAGAAGACATTTTATTTTCAAAAACACCCTATTAAGTCACATTTCTTTATATAGCCTACTAAACTTTACGAGACTAGTTTTTGTTTCCATACTTGTAAATCAGCCTAAAAAAAATAAAACCTTCAATTCTTTTGATGACCTTAAAAAGGGGGAAACTTTTAAAATATTGATGTTATTGCAAAAACGATGTGTTTGTATATATTTCTTAAAGAATATTTCTATTTTTGTTATATCTATTTTTCGTCAAAATTAATTTAATTTGACGACTATCGGTAGCGCAAACAGTTTAACCGTTTAAATGTTTTCGAAGTTATTTATCTGCTTGCGATAAACTTATTAAGTTTGTGAACCAGAGACAGTTTCAAATGTACTTATTTCTTTTTGAAAAAGAGAGGTATCTTAGTAAAAATTGTTTTTCGAAACTTTGCATTCGTGGAGTTTTCAACTGTTGTATTTTCCGAAACAAAACATAACTTTCAAAATATATATACCTGTTTTTGAAAATGGAATGTACCGTATTCAAATCGTTTCATAAAACCTTACATTATTAAGTTTTCAATTGTTTTGGCGTAACTTTACCAAAATTTCTTGCGAACAAGTTATATCATCGTTTTTTTAAATGGTCATTTGAGATGTCGCATTGAAAAAAAAAACAAATCTATGATATTTGAGTTTTGTGTTTACGAAAATTAGAAGGTTTAGTATTTTCAATAGTTAAAGCTACATTCAAAATTATAGCTACGTAAGATACTTTTCTTTTAACTTGAAGAAAAATATGTTCATACACATATTTCGTATATTAGGCTGCTTACACTATCTCTGGAAAATTAAGAGCATGATCATAGAGCTAGTTTGTAAGTGTATAAGCACTGATTTTGAAGACTTGGTTGTGTTAAGGAAGGGTAACGGGTAAGCATGTTATTATGATTAATTATCTAGGTAAATGAATTATGTGGGACTATACTAAGTTACCGATTACGTAACACACAAGTTTCGAGGACGAAACTTTTTGTAAGGGGGGAAGAATGTTATATCCCATTCTTTTTAAAAGGGGCAAAAGGGTCATTTGGGCTAATTAATTAATAAACCTAATTTGATTAGGAAATTTTCCCTAAACCCTAATCAAATTTTTATTTAACCATGTGAACTCCTCTCCCTCCCCATTCTAGCAAACGTCTGCTCCTTTCAGAGAGAGGAAAAAAACAACGATCTCTCCTTCAAGAAGCCTCAAGGCCGCCAGTTTTGGGAGGAGCACCACCAACCCGATCAACCATTCAACCGAGTATTAATCATCCGGTAGGTGTCCCCTTAACATCCTTTGTATGAAAACGGTACAATCCTTAATTTCTCTATGAAAACGAGATCGTGCGTTAGTATTTGTGACTGTATAGATTCTTGGTTGTTAGATTATATGTATATGTGATGAATTGTATGTCCGTATATATGATCGTATATGTATATATATGTATGATGCTATTTTCGTACAAAGAACTTGAAAAAGATTGTATTTTTTGTATATACAAACGAACGAATATGAAGAAGAGGTGTTGTTGGCGAAGGCGCATGGCCGGTGGTGGTGGGCTATGGCCACGTGCTGCCGGATTGATGGAGTGGGGCTGAGAGGGGGGGCTGGTCAGGGGGCGGCTGTGAGGTGGATGGGGGCTGACGGGGGTTAGGGGTGCAGCTGGGTAGGGGGTGCGGTTAGGGGTGGGACGGGCTGGGGGGTGCGCTAGGGGGGAGTGGTGCGGATGGGGAAGTTGGGGTTGGGGCGGCTGAGGGGGAGGCTGAGGGGGTGTGGAGAGGGCCGAATGGTGTGGGAGGTGTCGGCTGGGGGAGAGTTTGCAAACAGAAATTGAAAAGAAAAGGGAAGCAAATTGAAGAATTACGGGGAAGGAATCAGAAGCGGAAAAAGGAAAAAGAATAAAGAAAAAGAAAAAAGAAAAAGAGGAAATTAAAAGGAAAATGAGAGGGAAAGTAATAAAGCCTTCCGTATGTGGTTTCTGTGCATCCATGCATCACGACATTGCATTAGGGTATGCGAGACCTAAATCGCATATCTGTTCTGTTCTGTTAGGGTATGCGAGACCTAAGTCGCATATCTGTTCTGTTCTGTTCTGTTAGGGTATGCGAGACCTAAGTCGTATATCTTTTCTGTTCTATTAGGGTATGCGAGACCTAAGTCGCATATCTGTTCTGCTCTGTTAGGGTATGCGAGACCTAAGTCGCATATCTGTTCTGTTCTGTTAGGATATGCGAGACCTAAGTCGCATATCTGTTCTGTTATGTTAAGATATGCGAGACCTAAGTCGCATATATGTTCCGTTCCGTTCCGTTCTGTTAGGTTCCGGAGTCATGCATTGCACGATAGTATGTATGTTTCTGAGAATGTGGGCTTATCATGCATCACGTATGTGACATTGAATTTCACGTTCATTTCACATGATTATGTGCTTGATTGTTCTAAGAAGTTATTACCGTTATGTGTATTTGTGAAAACGTGGACAGTCTATTTTCGTATTACCGTACTTGTATGTATTTCACTACTGTCCTAGCATGTATGATCTCACAGGGCCGATGCAGACAGGGTACCTACTGAGTGACGTTTTTGTCGCTCACATCGTTCGTTTTGTTTTATTGCAGACGATTCAGGGTATGATTACATATGGGTTGGAGAGGACTCTGAATGAGCACATTGGGACACGTGGACTGGTTGATGACCGATGATCAAGAAACGAGGAAGTTTTATTTTATTTATTATTTCATTGAGGATTTAGCTTAGGGATTTCATTTTTCGTTCTTTACGATGTCGTTCAGAGGATTTTGACTTGATGTTGATTATATATGATTTGGGGATTTTACTTTTGATTTAGGGTTCTGAATTGATATATTTCGCTTTCGCAATCGAATACTCTGTCGTTTTGATAAGTGCAGGGATTCGTACAGACGCCTTATATATCCCTTAGTGGAATACGGCGGGCGTACCAGTTCTGACCCTAGGGTTTGGGACGGGGTGCTACAAGGGGGTTGATTATAAGAGATTCGAAAGATACCCCCACTGGAGGAGTTGTCATAACTTCTTGGGAGGATGCTCCCCAGCATCCTCTTGGGAAGACTCCATCTGAAGAAGAGCCCTCTCACCAGCACCACCGTGCCTGGAAGAACCTGGTGTACTGCTTTGCTGATACTGCTGCCCATCCAGGGGTGGCAAGAAAGTTGGCAGATCTGTCAGTGCTGCCCATGAATTGGGACTGTTTTGCACTCCAGGACTGGAATTCTGCTCTTAACACCTACTTCAGAAACATGTCCATGGTAGGTTTCCTTCATAATTTCCAACCTTTTTTACTTAAGTTGTTGAAATTCTTATTTGACCATTTTTAGTTATTGCAGTACTGAGCTCAGGAATGTGACATGCTCAGAAGAGCAGAAGAGATGCACAACATGGTGGTTGAACTCTCTGAGACCAATGCCGACCTGAAGAAAGCTAATGAAGAGTTGGCTGAGATGGCAAAACTCAACAACTCCAGGATGGAAGAGATTGATGCTGAGCTGAAGACGTTGAGGTCAGAGATGGACTCACTGAAATCAGAGATGGACTCGTTGACGTCTGAGAATTCCCAGCTTAAGGAAGGCAAGGAGGAGTCTGACACTCGGCTTGCAGTAGCAAATTGGCAAGTGGAAGAACTGAAGGAAGTTATTACCAACCTAGAGCTGGTGTCCACCAAGACCCAGGATGAGTTGGAGTTCTTCCAGAAGGAATTCCACAATTGTGAGCAGGAGTTGTCCCAGCTGAAGAGCCAAGCTGAAGTAGATCAAAAGAAGAAGGATCATCTGGCCCAGCAACTAGAGGCAGAAAAGAAGAGCAAAGCTGAGCTCATTTCCCAATTTGAGCATCAAGCTGAAGATATCAAAAAGTCTACCGTTGCTGAGTTCAAAAAGTCTGAGTACTTTGTGGACAATGTGATGAAGATATAAGGCTCTGTTTTGGCAATGGGACAAACTTGCGCAATTGATGCTTACTGCGAAGTCTATCCAGCCTTAGATAAGGATCATCCCCAACTTGCCCATCTCTACAACCCCGAAGCCAAAGCTATATTTGATAAACAACTCAAACAATTCAAGGAAGGGGTTGATCTCAGAGAGGCTGATAAAGAGGAGGAGCAGTATAGGATTTTTCCTTGTAATTTTTTGTAGTTGTAATAGATAACTTCTTCAATAGAAATCCATTTTTCTTCAACTTTTGCTCTTCATCTTGCTATTATTTTCCTGCTTTTGTCTTCTGCATGTGAAACTTTACTTGCTCTATTTCCATAGTTGTGCAAGTATTTGTCTTCTGCTGGTGAGACTTTACTTGCTCTATTTCCATAGTTATGCAAGTATTTGTCTTCTGCTCTGCCAAAGTCCTTTAAATTATCCTCTGTAGCAATTTCTGTCCTTAGCTCTGCCAAAGACAATCTATTAATCTTTTTCACGTTGGATTTTTCCTAAGTGTTGGACTTCAGCCTCATCCTTTGGCTCTGCCAAAGATGTTATGCCGCTCGACTTAACTGTAACTCTGCCGGGCTTTATAATTGCAATAAATTTTAGACAAAGTAAACCTGTTACTTGATCTATTTATACGAAATGATGGAATCACACATTGGCTCTTCCATAAAACACTGTTTTATTCAATTTCCAGTACTGCTGGTAATAAATGATTTACATTTTTCTAGCACTGCTAGTAAATGAATACTTTGAAAGACTTCTTTGGGAAAACCACTCAGACCTGCTGAGGTGAAATTCATCACTGACGTAGAAGCCTTAAATGAGTAGAATGCCAAGTTCTTGGTAAAGTTTTGCCTTCCAAGGTCTGTAATTTATAGGCCCCATTTGAGCGTACATCCTCTATCTGATAAGGACCTTCCCACTTAGGGTTAAGAGTCCCAGTCGGTGCTGCATGGCTTGCTTCATTGTTGCGCAATACCAAATCTCCCACTTGATAAGATCTTGGACGTACGCGAGAATTGTAGTATTGAGCAATTAGATTCTTGTATTGAGCCATGCAGACATGAGCCTGCTCCTTTTTTTCCTCCAGTTCATCCAAATTCAGCCGCAACTCTTGGCTGTTGGTTCAGCAGAATAGTAATCTGTTCGAGTGGAGCTGGAACCAACTTCGGCTAGGATGACGGCCTCAGTGCCATATACTAAGGAAAATGGTGTTTCCTTAGTGGAGGTGGAAGGAGTAGTTCGATATGCCCATAATACGCTTGGGAGTTCCTATACCCAACTTGCTCCAATTTGGTATAGACGTTTTCTCAGTCCATCCTTGATTGTTCTGTTTGCCAGTTCAACTTGTCCATTAGCCTGAGGGTGTGCTACCGAAGTGAATCGCTGTTTAATTTTGAGCTCGGCACACCAACTCTTAACTGGATCGTCAGCAAATTTTTTTCCATTGTCTGATATAAGGACTTGCGGAAGGCCAAAGCGGCATATGACATTTTTCCACAATAACTTTTTGATTTGATTTCCTGTTATTGTGGCTAAAGGCTCTGCTTCCACCCATTTGGTGAAGTAATCAATGGCAACAACCAGGAATCTGACTGATCCTGGAGCTTGGGGCAGAGGTCAAACAAGATCTATCCCCCACTGTACAAAGGGCCAGGGACTTGCAATAGAAGTGAGCTCTTGACTTGGCAAATGAGATATTGGAGCATTGACTTGGCATGCTTGACATTTTCTGACCAATTCTTCTGCATCATGGCGCAGAGTGGGCCAGTAATATCCAGCAAGATAACACTTTCTTGCTAACGACCGTGCACCAGAATGATTTCCACAGATTCCTTGGTGCATCTCTCGAAGGATGTAATCTCCTTCTTCTTCAGTCACGCACTTCAATCAAGGCTGTGAAAATGACTTTTTGTATAGGTGGTCGTTAAAGAGAGCATACCTTGCCGCCTTCAATCAATGGCGCCAAGCTGCACGTTTGTCCTCGGGTCGAATTCTATGCTGCACAAAGTTAACAATTTCGTCCATCCATGTATTGCGATAGTCCACTTGCAGTACTTCATTAGCATCATAAGCACAATGCTTTACTAGCTCCACAACTATCTTCTTTCCCAAAGTTGTTGAAGTGGATGATGCTAGCAGAGATAACACGTCAGCTGTTTTGTTGGCAGATCTGGAGATATGTTCAATGCTGAAGTTCTCGAATGCCTGACCGAGCTGCAGCACTTTAGCCAAATACTTTTTCATGTTTTCCTCTTTGGCTTCATAATCCCGTTGATCTGAGAAACAATCAATTACGAATCACTTCGGGAAATGATTCGTTCTGTCCCCAACTTTCTTGCGAGGCCTAGTCCTGCTATAAGGGCCTCGTATTCTGCCTCGTTATTAGTTGATTTAAAGTCTAATCACAAGGCATATTCAAATTCTTCTTTGTTGGGGTTGATGATTGGGAGTCCTGCTCCACAACCATCTTTGGAGGAAGACCCATCCACATATAATGTCCAATCAGCTACTGGCTTGATATCTTCCTCCACGGATATACCTTCAGCTAAGAAGTCTGCTAATGCTTGGGCTTTGATAGAAGTTCTTGATTTGTACTGGATGTCATACTCTGCAAGCTTCACAACCCATTTTGCAGCTTGGCCAGATGTATCTGGCCTTGACAAGATTTGTTTTAAGGGCTGGTCAGTGACCACTATAATAGGATAAGCTTGCAAGTAAGGCCTGAACTTCCTCGCTGTCACTACGAGTGCTAAGACTACCTTCTCAGCATTGGGATATCTCACTTCAGGCCCATGTAAGATTTCGCTTGCGAAATAGATGGGCCTTTGCATATTATCCTGCTCCCTTAGCAGGACTGCGCTAACAGCTTCTTTGCACGTCGAGAGATACACATATAGCTCCTCTCCAGGAAGAGGTGAAGTCAGCATTGACACCTCGGCCAGATGGGACTTCAGCTCATCGAAGGCTTTTTGACACTGATCATCCCACTGGAAAGCTGTTTTCTTCATCGAGACCTGGAAGAAAGGAAGGGATCATTCTGCTGACTTGGATAAGAATCCACTCAGCGCGGCAATTCGGCCTGTTAGCCTCTGCACTTCCTTTACATTCCTGGGGGATGCATGTTCCGTATAGCTTCGACTTTAGCAGGGTTTGTCTGTACCCCTTCTTTTGAAACCATATACCCCAAAAACTTTCCAGTGCGTACTCCAAACGTGCACTTCTTCGGGTTTAGTCTCATGCATGAGTCTCTCAGCATAGTGAAGACTTCCCTTAAATTTTGAATATACTGATCAAGAGACCTGCTCTTGATTAGCATATCGTCGATGTAGACTTCCATTATCCGGCTAATTTGTTCACTGAACAAAGAATTGACCAGAAGCTGATAGGTGGCCTCGGCATTTTTCAACCCAAATGGCATAGTTACATAACAATAAGTACCTGACTCTGTTATGAAAGCAATTTTTTCCTGATCTTCTATAGCCACAATGATCTGATGATAGCCTTTAAAGGCATCTAAGAAGTCAAAGATTTCATGCCCAAGTGTTGAATCCACTAACCTATCAATTTTCGGGAGTGGATAACAATCCTTTGGACATGCCTTGTTGAGATCAGTGTAATCTATACACATTCTCCATGATTCATCCTGCTTGGGGACCACCACTGGGTTAGCCAACCAGATCGGATAAAGCACTTAAACAATGAATTTTATAGCCAATAACTTTTTGACTTCTTCTTCGATGACTTTATTCCTTTCTGGAGCGAAGTTCCGCTTCTTTTGCTTTATTGGCTTTGCCAAAGGATCGACATTCAGTTTATGCTCAGCCAGATGTGAGGGGATCCCTGGCATATCTTTGGCAGTCCATGCAAAGATAATTGCGAATTCCCTCAGCAGATCCTGCAGATGAGCTAGCAGTTCAGATGGCATCCATGTCCCGATCTTTATGACATTTTTAGGTCGGCTTGGATCAATGACGAAGCCTTGCACTGCATCATCTGACTGCAAGTGCTCTTCATCTGAAGGTATGAGTTCATCCAGACTGACTTGCTGAACCGATTCATTTCCCTTAGTAGCAATAGCATAGCAACTCTGCGCCACTTGTGTATCACCTTGTATAGTTACCACTCCCCCTGGAGTGGGAAACTTCATGCTGACGTGCAGAGGTGATACAATGGCCTCCAATGCCACCAAAGCTGGCTGGCCCAAAATGACGTTGTATGCGGACATTTCCTTGATGACCAAAAAATCTATCCATATACACCGATAGGCCGGGGGTTTGCCAAAACTGCAGCTGAGCGTGACCAGTCCTGCTGGCCGCACTGCAGCTCCAGTGAAACCATATAAAGAAGAAGTAACCAGCCTCATCAAGGAATCGGGTAAACCAAGCTGCTGATATACCCGATAGAACATTATATTCACGGCACTGCCAGTGTCCACATAAACACGTCGGACCTCCACAACTTTATCAGGAGCTAGGTGTATGCACAGCTCTATCACTAAACCTGTGTTGTTGGAGTCTAGTGGAATGGGATCTTTTGGCCCATAAGTCAATTCTATTGCCATCTTGGCTCTTTTAGATGGTGGACCTGATGAAGTTCCTGAGGAACTGGGTGCACCTTGACCTATGTGAGGTGGACCCGCAGAGATTGTATATATAATGGTATTGACTTGGGGCCGACCTGCAGCCCCATGCCTTCCTTGCTCCTCATCATCGTCAGTCTTGCGATGCCGAGGTGGAGACTCTGGTCGGCACTTGTCCTTCTGGGGGTCCTTGTGGAAATCCAAACGGTTGTGCAGACGTGAACGCGGGTCATAAAACTGCTTCAAGTGACCCTGTTCGATCAGTTGTTTAATACCCTAAGCCAGCTGCCTGCAATCCTCTGTATCATGCCTAATATCTCTGTGATATCGGCAATAAAGTTTAGGGTTTCTCTTTCCCCTAGGACCATACAGATGCTCTGGATCTGTCCTTAGACCGTCTTTCTCCATGATGGCTAAAATATAATCTTTTGAGGCCAACAGGGGTAAGCCATCATTACCACCCTTGCCTTTTACTCCCATGCGATCAAACGCACTGCGCTGATCACGGTCTTTTCCTTCATTGCGTTGATCCTCCTTTTTGAAACCGGATCGGCTTTCTTGCCGAGCTCCTTGCTCAGCTTCCCTCTTCAATCTATTTGCCTCCTCTCCTCGGGCAAACTGCTGAGCTTTCTCCAAGCATTCCCTCAGAGTTATAGGTCCCTCTTCAGCCAGTTGGGAGAAGAGGCGACCAGCTCGGAGTCCATTGATGAAGGCAGCAGCTTTCATGCCTTCATTCCTGCCACTGACCTGCAGCGACTCATCTGAAAAACGCTGCATGTACTTCAACATAGATTCATCTGGACCTTGTCTCAAGGTCATCAGATGGGATGAGTTCTTCACGAATCGGATACTGGACACGAACTGTGACTTGAACTTCTGTGCCAGCTGTTTAAAAGACTTCACTGATTTTGACGGGAGCTCTTGGAACCATCTCCTATCCTTTCCCCGTAAATATAGAGGGAAAGTTTTACAACGTAAGGGGTCCGGAACATTCTTCAAACTCATCGCAGTTTGGAACTGGAAGAGATGATCCGTAAGGTCCGTTGTCCCATCATAAGTGTACATTTTTGACACATTGAAACTGTCTGGCGCCAAATATTCTGCAATATCCCAGGAAAAGCGACATTCCTGGGCTACCTGCACAAATTCGTGTCTGTGTTCTTCGTAATAAGCTCTCGGCCCGCGAAGAACTTCTTCGTCCCTGGGGACGCTCTTTAAAGACTTTGACCTCACACTTAAGTGAGGTCTGGACAAATGTTCTGACTCCACGGTTGGAGCTTTGAAACTAAGTCTTCTAGCATCTGCCATAAAACCCCTAGGCAGTCTAGAGGACTGGTTTTGTGATACTTCTCTAGGAGGCAAAGGTGGATCTTCCTTGATAACTTGCACCTCTGGCTGTTTGCCTTTAAGCTGTTGTACCATAGCCTCGAACACGTCCATGTTCTCTGCAACATATTTCATCACTTTATCTGTTTCTTCCCTTGAAACTTCCGGAATAAGATTAGGATTAGGTGATTCAGGTGCCCGAAAAACCTGTTCAAGGACACCTGAGCGGGTAACCATGTGTCGCGGTTGGTTGGATGACTCACCCAAACCTTCACGACGATCTTTCGTCATAGAGAAATGTTGGCTGTTTTGTTTTTGAACTTTTTGCTGGATTAAGGGATTAAGGCGCCCTCCTTGTAGCACCAAATGATGAAGCCGATCTTCACCAAAGGTCTAAGATGACCTCAAATGAACGTCGTTAGATGCTGGTTGATATTTTGCTGGAATAGCTTCCTGAAAGTCCTGCATAAGGAAGCAGAAATCAGAGGTCCCGGGGGGTTGACCCCGGGTAAAACCCTCCAACGCTCAAGTCAGTTTGGGCCATTTCTCACTGAGAATGTAGTTTAGTATATGGAGTTAGAAAATTCTCACAGGTATTGGCTGAAGAGAAATTTCAATGTATTAGCTCCAAGAGAGAGGAAAATGTTTCGATGCCTCGGATCCCCTTTCTCGTCTGCCTTTGCTTGCTTTTATTAGTTTTCCCTTTGTCCTTGGCTTCTGATTCCGGATGGGACGTTTGCTTGGGGCAGAAGACCTATGATGCAGTAGGTCTGCTGATATGACCGGTAGGCCGGGTGATGTGACTAGTAGGTTGGTTGAAATGACTTTGGCGTGTTCAGGTTGAATAGCCAGACGTGTACTCTTTCTTTGAATTGCACTTTTGCCTGATGGTTCTATGATGTAATGTCGTGCTTGACCCCTTCGCCGAAGTGCAAAAGCAGGCTTTGCCGAGGTGCAGTGTTGAATCTGGCCGAAGTGATCTGGAGTGTAGCACTTAGGCTGAAGCTGAGGCTGAAGTTAGGTGCCGAAGTGCAGTCCTTGGCCTATTCTTCGATAGTAAAAAAGATGTCATGGGGCACAGCCGAAGTGTAATTAGGGTTGAACAGCAGTGCTCGGGTGCTGAACTGCGAAGTTGTACCGTTGACTGTTGTTGACTAACAGACAATTAATTCTGGTTTATCAATATGTGAATCATATATTTTGATAATGTGGAGACATGTATTATGTCACGCATAAAAATAATAACAAGCTATATGTGTAGATACTGCAAACATATTCTTTAGAACAATTTAAATACGAAACTTAGATTAAAAATAATACTAAGACTGACCAGTACAAGAAAGGTCATAAAAAAACTTCTCCGTTTTCCAAGAGTTCCTGTTCGTGTGGGCGAGAAGTGCAAATCGTAACTCCGAACCTTTCTATTTCTAGAGGGCTATCACACGTTTACCCAAGTCTGAATAGAAAATTTGGCTATGCCTATCGTTAAGACATTCTCGATACAATAGACTATGCATTTACGTATGATCCAGAGAGGAACTGAATCGCTTTGCGATCGGATGCATGCATCCTTACCCCACACATACTATTCCCCTATTTCTTTACATTCTCGGTGCACTAGATTCCGCATTTACACATGATCCAGAGAGGAACCAAATTGCTTTGTGATCGGATATATGCAGTTTTACCCTACTGTTGAAGATAGTGGTATGTTATTGCAAAGCAAAGGAGAGGAAAGAGGAGGCAAGTTGATGTTGAAGTCATCTTAGTTTTCAGAGGTGTGATCTTCTGTGATCACACCTTGAATGCTGGACCAAAATTGTAGGACTATTCTGGTGCTAAGGTTGTATTGCTCAACAGCCAAGTAAATAAGCATTTTCAAGTGTCAAGCCAAAATAAAAGTAGCAACCAGTGAGATGGTTCGAAGGCATTGAACAGTTGGCTGGTCTTGGCATGCGTGGCACGCCTGGAACGCTTGGTGCGCTGATGGTTGGTCTTGGCAGGCATGGCACGCCTGGCACGCTTGACGCGCTGATGGTTTGTCTTGGCACGAGAACACAGCAACTGATGCATCAAGCCAAGTTGATTTTTCTCGTGCCATGTGGTTTCTAGATACTTCTTTAGATAGAATAAATACATGTAGATGTGGTGAATGAAGGCTTGAAAGAAATAGAAAGATTTTTTCGCAGTTCTCTTTCATCCTCTCCAAGCTGCACACTTGGCGTCTTTTTTCTTTTCTCTGCAACATTTAAACTTTCTTTCCTCTTCTTTTGTTCATTGCATCATTTGATCACGTTGTTTTGATACTTGAATTCTACGTTTAGTGCAATTTTGACAGGCCTTGATAATTCGCCATCAATTTGTTGATGTTCTTAGTCTTATTTTGCATCACAGAAATTTCTCTTCGTATGCGATATACTTCAACTGAAGTCTAGCTATGGCAAATGCTAGTGCAACATCATCTAGTTCATGCAACAATCATGAACTCAACGATAATCCAACAAATAATCCATACTACTTACATCCAAACGATAGTCCAGCGATTTTTCTAGCTCAACCTCCACTCACTCCGTATAATTTTCACCCATGGAGCAAGACGTTTCAAATGGAGTTATTATTGAAGAACAAGACATGTTTCATTGATGAATCTATGCCTAAACCTACACCAAATGATCCTCAGTTTCAAGCTTGGAGGCAGGTAAATACTATGATCCAATCCTGGATCATGAACTGTGTCTCTCCTTCTATTGCACAGAGTATAATATGGAATGATTGTGCCTTGGACGTATGGAATGATTTGACTATGAGATACGGTAATGGTGATCCATTTAGACTGTGTGAGTTCTATGATGTAAAACAAGAAAGTCTCAGCGTAAATGATTACTTTACGAAATTGAAAGTAATGTGAGAAGAGCTAATGGCTTTAAGATCCATACCAAAGTGTGATTGCCTTAGATGTGTGTGTGATATAACTAAAAAAGGTGAATGAGTTCATTGAGAATGATTATGTTATAAAGTTTGTCAAAGGATTGAACAAAGCATTCGATCCAGTCAGATCGCAGGTATTCGTGATGACACCATTGCTAGATATCAAAACTGTATTTGCAATGGCACTGAAATTTGAAAGGAAGATCACTAATAACAGTGCAATAGCTAGTTTTAATAATGTTCATACAGCATTGGTTACTAATTGTGATGATCAAGAAGGTTTTGTAGCTAACACGAATGTGAACAAGAGACAGGGACAAACGTATAGGAGGGGAAATGGAAGATTCTATAAGGAAGGTAACAAGCGCTTGCAGTGTAATCATTGTGGTAAGATAGGACACACAAGTGACAAATGTTACAGAAAACATGGATTTCCTCATGGTTTAAAGTTTAAAAACCAAGTGAATGCAGCTGAAACGATGAAAGAGAAGCCTCAGAACTGTGATGCTAAGCAGGCTTCTTCTTGTCTGCTTCCACAATCCACACATTCTCTTATTCAAAAACAGTTTACTGAACTTCTAAAATTATTGGATGTTGATGATGTTGTTTTAGGAACCAGTGTAAACAAAGAGTTAGAAGGTGCCGTTATGACTGCACAGACTGGTATGTGTACAGGTAAGTATTCTACAAGTATAGATTGTGTATGGATCTTGGACTCAGGGGCCACTGACCAAATTTCATGCTCCTTAACCTTGTTTCATTCTTATTATCCCATTGATCATGTTTCTATCAAGCTTCCAAATAATATCACAGTTGATGCAACTCATAAAGGAGTGGTTAAGCTACACAGTGGTCTTGTTCTGAAGGATGTATTACATGTTCCTTCATTTTCCTTCAACCTTGTTTCCTTGAGCAAGCTTACTGATTCCCCTCATTTGCTTGTTTCATTCAATGATTTTGGCTGTTTCATTCAAGATTAGTTATCCAGGAGGATGATTGTTCCAGCTAGGAAGCATCATGGACTCTATTACATGCATGATTCCAGCCTGCCTGTACAGTCTGAGGTTAAATACTTGTGTATGGCCTTCTGCTCTCTCTTCATCAAGCTTAGATTCTCATTCATATCTCTAGCATGCCAGACTTGGACATGCTTCATCAGCCAGAATTCAAGAGCTACATAGGTTACATCCAGATATACCATCATTTAGCCAAAATAATAATTGTACAATTTGTCCTTTAGCAAAACTGAATAGGGCTCCTTTTCCTGTATCTGTTACAGCCTCTAAGTTTCCTTTTGATATCATTCATGTTGATATATAGGGCCCTTACAGGCATCCTAATTTGTACAGTCAGTATATTTCTTACTATAGTGGATGATTGTTCAAGGTATACTTGGATTTATCTTCTTAAGGTAAAATCTGAGGCTAGACAAATTTTACAGAGTTTCTTCCATTATGTTTCTACTCAATTTAATATCCATATCAAGGTTCTTAGAAGTGATAATGGGATTGAGTTTAAGATGCCTGAGTTTTATATGCAGCATTGGGTTATTCATCAAACAACATGTAATTACACCCCTCAACAGAATGGGGTAGTAGAAAGAAAACATCAGCATCTTCTTGTTGTGTCCAGAGCACTCAGATTTCATGCTTCATTACCCGTTGTTTACTGGGGCTTTTGTCTCCAGCATGCTACATATTTGATAAATCTGATGCCATCACCTATTCTTAAGCATAAGACTCCTTATGAGATTTTGCATCAGGTACAGCCTGTTTATGATCATCTCAAAGTATTTGGTTGTTTAGCCTTTTCTTGTGATAACTCTCATCATAAGGCTAAGCCTACACCTAGATCTTTGCCCAGTTTCTTTCTTGGAATGCCCATGAATACAAAAGGTTATATTCTTCAGAAATTAGATGAAAAATCTGTTATTATTTCCAGGGATGTATTGTTTCATGAGAGCTCTTTTCCTTTCTTTGATGGCTCTTCCTCGCCAGCAACATCAGTGCCAGTAGCTTCTGGCATAGCTGATGTTCCATCAACTTCATATCAAACTCCTCCACAATTGCATCCTTTGCATGAGCTACCTTCCACACCTGATCCTCTATATTCAAGTGACACTAAGTCATCCTCCCCTTCTTCATTCTCTGATAATCCTAATTCTCCTCCTGCTGGTCAGATACCTATAACACAATTACAGGTCCACTTGCCTCCAGTATCAACTCCTGCATCACATGAATCTTCTGATCATAGATCTATCAAACCAAGACATGCTCCATCCTATTTGAAAGATTACTATTATAATTTGAGTCATTCGTCTAGTCAATCAGATTCATCAACTTCCTTACTTTATCCTATTCAGTCTTATAACTCTCTTGATGCTTTTACTCCTAAGTACAAGTCCTACATACTTAATATCAATACTGAGCATGAGCATGTGACATACCAACAGGTAGCTTCATCAGCATCCTGTCAACAGGAAATGCAGGTGGAGTTAGCAGCATTAGAGGCCACAAATACTTGGAGCATTGTTCCTTTACCACCTGATAAGCAACCCATTGGCTGTAAGTGGGTTTATAAAGTTAAAAGAAAGGCTGATGGTTTAATAGAGAGATATAAGGCAAATCTTGTGGCCAAAGGATACACCCGACAACCAAGTATAGACTATGTTGATACTTTCTCTCCTGTGGCAAAAATGACTTCTGTGCACCTTCTTCTGGCTTTAGCTTCTGTGAACCATTGGCATGTGCATCAGTTAGATATCAACAATTCTTTTCTTCATGGTGATTTATATCAGGAGATTTATTGGATTTACCACAAAGAATTCAGTCATCAGTTCCTAATGCAGTTTGCAAGCTTCAAAAATCTATTTATGGCCTTAAACAAGCCAGTAGACAGTGAAATGAGAAATTTACTGTGTATTTGTTGTCTCAAGGATTCCAACAGTCTAAAAATGATTACACTTTGTTTGCAAAAAGGTCTTCGGATTCCTTTATAGCTTTGCTCATTTATGTTGATGATATTATTGTAGCAAGTGATTCTTTATCTCAGATACAGCACCTAAAGCAGCACTTACACTCTACCTTCCAAATCAAAGATTTAGGTATTCTAAGGTACTTTTTAGGCGTTGAGGTGGCAAGGTTTCAGGGGGGATCATGATCTGTCAAAGAAAGTACACATTGGAATTACTAGAAGAGACATGTTAGCTGCTAAACTTGCCTTGACTTCCATAGAACAAAATTTAAAATTGGAACATAATGATTCACCATTGTTTTCAGATATGTCTTGTTACAGGAGAATTATTAAGTTATTGTATCTCACTATTACAAGGCCTGATATTTCATATAGTGTGAAGCAATAAGTCAATTTTTGGATAGTCCTACAGAATTGCATATGAAGGTTGTTCACAGATTATTGAGATACTTAAAAGGAAATCTTGGCCAGGGATTGTTATTTCCTAGCACAGGTTCAAAGTTACTCAAAGCATATGTAGATTCAGATTTGGGTGGATGCACTGAGACCAGAAGGTCTGTCACAGGGTATTGTATGTTCTTTGGAGATACTCTGGTATCGTGGAAGGCCAAGAAGCAAACTATTGTATCTAGATCTTCCTCTGCGGTTGAATATAGATTGTTGGACCGTCCACCTGCAATAAACACCATTAGAGGGGGGTTGAATAGTGGTTAGCGGAAATTACAATACTACCCTTGATAAAAATCCCCTTTGAAAACAGAATCTGAGACTACCTCAGATTCAGAACATGTTTTTGAAAAATTTAAAAATCCTTGTACACAACTCCACAAATTATGAAAATTTTCAGAACTTAACTTTAATGTATTGACAAGACTCTGTCCAAATATTGGACAAAAATAAGATCGTTTGACCCTTCAAACAAATAAAAAGATTCAGATGGTCAATCTAGACAGAATTGGAAAGAATGTTGCTGAAATTAAAAAACGTTTTTCTCTTTGAATACTCAACCAAAAAGGTTGATCATTATGTCAAAAAACTCCTTAGGATGTCTAGTTTGTGTTTTCAAAAGGCCCTGACCTTGAACAATTCTTGGTTAAAACAGAATTTAAGTTTTCTCAAAACTGGTCAGATTGCAGCCAGATTGGAGCAGTTATCTTGCAAAGACTGAAAGACTATCTTTCCCATGCTCAAATCAAGTGATTCTTGTTGCAAATGAAAGCTAACAGTCTGAAGTATAACTCCACTAAAGATCACGAATTTGTAAAGTGTTTAACTATTTTTTCAAAACGTGTGAAGTTGTGAAAAATCTACAGTGAAAAACAGGCAGAAAACATAAATGTAGAAACAAGACAAGAACACCGGGAATTTATCCTAGTTTGGTCAATGTGACCTACTCCAGTCCCAAGGAACACCTTTCCTTGGATTTCACTATGGTATGAACCAAATTACAACAAGAACCAAGTTTGATCCTTGGGTTAAACACCAACTCTATTCAAGACTTGGATGAAGACCTCTATGCAACTCTTGGTTGCAACACCTCTATCACCTATTGATATAGCCTTATAGATTTGGCTAATCAATCTTACAAATGAAACACAAGAGGTCTGTAGCTCCACAAAAAATATCACAAGAACACCTTGGCCACAAAGAATGAAATAAGAATGGAGTGTAGAAGAAGATAGCAAGATAAATCAACTTTTGCTTTTCAAGTGTGTTCTTTCTTCATCATTGCTTCCTATTTATAGTGTGAGTTGAGCCTTGTAGATAAGAACTCCAACGTGTCACTATCTTCATCATCAATGCATAAGTGTCTTCACATTATTGGTTGGCCTTGCACATTTGGCAAAATAAAACAACATAATCGGTCCACCTTTGCACTTGTAATGGCCGAAATTTCCACCTTAAAATAGTAAATAAAATGTGAAGATAAAATAGTGGGATAAGATGGTATATGTTATGTTTGCTACTTTTGAAAGAAAAAATGGGAATATAAAATATTTAGCTGTGTAGATATATACTTATCCTAACTAGATTAGAATTAAAAGAGTAAGTTAGTAATCGAATTCCAAAAAAGATTAGGATTACCTAAATTGAATTTCATCTACTAGGAAACCTCCTAACACAACACCTACCTAAATAATTATATATACTCTATTACCCTACTCTAAATCCCAGCCTCCCTAACAGCCGTCCTTCCCCGTCCCAACAAAAACCAACGACATCCCTTTTGTTCCACTCCACCATCAAATCGGCCTGCAGTGAGTGAGAGAAGGAGGAGGCAAATTCAACTCAATCCCGATTTCGGTTACGGTATAGTATATACTTGGATCGAGGCAAGTATCCTTCCTATATTTGCTATGTTTTTGCAAATCGTATGGCTATATGTTCGTAATAAAATCGGATCATGCATGATGGTATTTATGTTTCCATAGATTGTTGATTATATGTTTACTGAATATATATCCATATGAGTCATATTTATATTTTTTTTGTATGTTGGTACCCTCGGATGAATGAGGGCCAAACTAAGGTGTATATATATGGATAACATTGGGTAATTATAATTTGAATTTTATACACCGCCGTTGCATATGAATATATATATATATATATGTATGTATTTATGTATATATATATATATATGTATGTATTTATGTATATATATATATATGTATGTATGTATGTATATTAAATGTTTTGGTTTAACAATTAAGATTCTTGTTAAATGGGACCGATTTCTTGTTGAGAAATAAGATAATAAATTGAAGGGGGAGGTCGATTGTCTCATATACAGCGGCCACATAGATACCTTGTATGAATAGAGGTTTCTAGGAAGTGTATATGCATTTGGTTATAGCATATATTGATTTCATGTATATGTAGAAGTTTGTTTGTTTTTTTTCCTTGGAGCTAATCGTTACTGCCACTAGTGGGCAGTGGCCAAATCAATTGGGCACAAATGAATATTATCATAATTAATTATATGTATTGTATGTGCGCGATGTATATTTGAATATATATATATATATATATATATATATATATATATATATATATATAAGTTAATGGATATAAAACGTATTTAGTTTTTGTTAATTGATTATGGCTATTGGCGTGGGCATTGTCTTTTTGGCCGATGTGAGATATTTTGTACCTGGAAAATTTGGGTTGGGAAAAAAATAGAAAGCTATGACCTAATTATATTAAGTAATTCAAATTAACTTTTATTATTAGGATTGATTTTATACTACAATTCTTTAGGTTCGAGCCCTAGAAGAGAAGAAAGTGAATACCGGATTCAATGTAAGTGGTCTATTTGTGCTCGTTATGTTGTCATGCATAAGAGGTAAGTGGTCTATTTGTGCTCGTTACATTGTCATGCATCAGAGGTAAGTGGTCTATTTGTGCTCGTTATGTTGCATCAGATGTAAGTGGTCTATTTGTGCTCGTTATGTTGTCATGCATCAGAAGTAAGTGGTCTATTTGTGCTCGTTATGTTTTCATGCATCAGATGTAAATGTTCTATATGTACTCGTTATACTGTCATGCATCAGAGGTAAGTGGTCTATTTGTGCTTGTTAGGTTTATCATGCATCAGTGTATTGTTTGTTGCATATCTGTAATTGTCTTTTCTCTATATGCGAGTTGTATGTATAAGTGAGATATGTATGTACACATGAACTGGGTGTATGTATGGTTGTACGATCTCAATGCGTATTGCATGTGTATATGGACGTGTGGGGGTATACATGCAAGTATATGTTCACGTGTATGAGTGCGAGTATATATATGAGTATGAATACACCATAATAAAATGGGGGTATACATATAAGTATATATTCACGTGTATGGGCGCGGGTATATATAGGAGCATGGATGCGCCATATCATGGCTTATGTGTGTGGAGCATTCATGGCACGTACATTAGCATTGCATCCCTTTGGGGCGCTGACTCCACGTTACGGAGCGATGTCTGCTGACACCACGTTACAAAGCCATGTCCGCTGACTCCACGTTACAGAGCGATGACCGCTAACTCCACGTTACGGAGCGATGTCCGCTGACTCCATGTTATGGAGCGATGTACGATGACTCCACGTTACGGAGTGAAGTCCGCTGACTCCATGTTACGGAGCGATGTCCGTTGACTCCACAATACGGAGTGATGAGTAGGACCCAAGTCGTGCATAACATATCATGGAAAAAAGGAGCATATTGTGTGGGATAATGATGTTGTTACGCTTGACACGTATGGAAAGGCATGCATCATGAAGTTGCGCATTATTATGTGGAGTGACTTACTTTCCGCTGTTTATCTACTTCATTGGTATGCATTGCTATCTTCTTTGTTATATGATTATTTGTTGTTGTGTATGTCATACTTGAAAAAAGCACCTTTCACGGTTGTGTAGATTGAGCTGATGGATTTACTTATCTTGTTTGACTATTCTCTATGTGTCAACTGTTAAAAATATTCAAGTGAATTTATTTGTGTATTAGGGACATGTATGTTGATTTGTAAATGTTATCTATAATTGTCTCTGCATGTATAATTTTCATAATGGGTATAGGTAGGTTGCTTACTGAGCCCGTTGATTTTGGCTCACACCACCACTCACCAGCTTTGTAGGTATGAGAAGTTAGGACATGCTTACACATGAGTTAGTATACATTGGAAGATCGAGACGGGAGATTTCAAGACTAAGGATATTTAGACGAGACTTTTGAGGGTTGGTTTAGACAGTTATTTCGATATTCGAGGTTTATGTATTTTTGAAATTGGCGTTTACGTTCATTTGACTATTGTATTGATTTAGAGTTCCTAGACATTGTATTAATGATGATGATTATTTTATCGAGGATTGTAGTAATGACTTCCGCTGACATCGATTTACATTATTATGATGACATGTAGTTGATTAGTATCAACGCCTTGTATTCTCCTTAGCGAGATACGGCGGGTGAGTCGTTTCGAGTACTAGGCAAGATAATAGGGTATGTGAGAGCTCCATTTGACTCAAAAAATCTATCAAGACCAGCCATAGCCGTTGGGTTCAAACTTTGAAATTTCCTAGTTGGCAAATTTTGCCAACTAGCTTCTTTTTAATAGATCCACTTGTCACCAACCATAAAATAAATACACCATCATTTTCACCTGTTAATACACCTTTGGAGGCTTGCATATACGTATATCAACTCAGATTTTTGAAGAATAAATCAACAAATAATAGTTGACAAGATTATGTCAAGATATAACACCAAAATTTCCACTATTTCTTCTTGTATGTAGTGATCATTTTCACACCTTGAACACCTTTAAATTATCTGAAATATGATGATAAATATACTCCAATAACATATAGAAGAATTTCTTCAAGAAATAAATAAAATGTGGCATCACAACCCGTCACATATCCCGCTACTGTCGATAGTATCATCATTTGAGAGAATAAGATAAAGAACCACCAAATAATCTTCAAAATGAAGATAATAATATACTCAAGAGATTCCTTGAGTGAAAATACCAAAAATACCCTCAAGGGCAAATGACCAAAATGCCCTGGTGTGAGAAAACTCCAGAAATGACCCCGATGGTCAGAAATGAATATAATAACACCTTTGTCATGATAAATAATATGAGAATAAGTCCTTGAAGTATTTCCACCATACCATGTTCCTACAAAACTCAAAATACCAATTTTGCTTTTTTTGGTAAGTTGTAGAAACTTCCAAGGCACATTAGTCACAAGACATTTATATTTATCAAAATCATATGATAATCACATAATGAACATATATAAAACATGTACAAATGAAAACAACCACTTTATTACATTTTATAAAAATATTTCTAAAAACCGTAGACATCGATCAATCGAAGTGCCTCAGCTTCAGAGATCGATGTCTCACAGTGAGTTTCAAAGTTTGTCTCTGACCTACATAGATCGATCAAAGTGAGGGTTCGATGTATACATCGATCGATCGATGTGTCTCAAGTTTAGAGATTGATGTCTCATAGTAGGGTCTTGAACTTTCTCTACCTTACATAGATCGATCGATGTGAGGGATCGAAGTGCAACAACCTGCGACATCGATGTTATTTTTCTCAACTTTTTCAACTTTTAATCACATATAACACCATATGTGACATTTTCATTCATTCACCACTTAAAATCATGACATTGAAAATTATCTAACATATTTCTCAACATTCTCTTCCTTTTGGATGATTTTCAAAATAACTTATCATGATTTTAGTCACAACTTATAACCAAATTTTTTTCACACTTTTACCAATTGAATTGTTTTGAAACCTCACCAGTTACTAATTGTTTCACCAATTCTATACCAATTGTTTTCAAACTCTCAATTCTCTCATGTTTTTAAGATATGTGTTCATGTGCTCCCTTTTAAATTATACTCTCCCCCTTATTCTATACTCCAAAACTTATACCAATTGAAACTTAGGATATTATTCAACCATCCAAATCATGACTTACCAACTAAAATCATGTTCTTATTCTATCTCCCTCTTTATTTTACAAATCATGCAAAAGATAGAACTATGCAATGGTATCGTAAGTCATCTTTCCTAACTTGGCTTGTAAGTTTTCAAAATTGGCTTGATTAAGGGGTTTGGTGAAGATATCAGCTATTTGGTAATCGTTTCTTATATGGTTTATAAATATATCCTCATTTTGAACATGATCTTGAAGGAAATGATATCTTACTTCAATATGTTTGGCCTTAGAATGAAGCACCGGATTCCGAGAAAGATTGATCGCACTTGTGCTATCACAGAAAATTGGAATCTTATTCATTTTAATGCCAAAATCACTAAGTTGTTGTTTCAGCCAAAGTATTTGGGTAGTCATAAGCTTAAGGCTATATACTTGGCTTTGGTGGTAGAAAGTGCTACACTAGCTTGCTTTTTAGAAAACCAAGAGATCAAGTTGGTTCCTATGAATTGACATATACCGCTAGTAGATTTTCTATCTAACTTGCAACCACCATAATCAGCATCACTATATGCGTATAATTCCAACTTAGTGTTTCTATCATACCAAAGTCCTAAGTGAGGTGTGTGTTTAAGATATCTAAAGATCTTTTTCACCGCATTGTAATGTGAGACTTTAGGACAAGATTGAAACCTAGCACACATACACAAACTAAACATGATATCACTCATTGATGCAGTTAAATATAACAATGACCAATCATAGACCTATATAGTGTGTTATCAGAAGGTATACCATTTTCATCCTTATCTAGTTTGGTGCTAACAATCATGGATGTAGGTGTTTGTTTCAACTCTTCGAAGCCAAACTTCTTAATCATATCATTAACATACTTAAGTTGGCTAATGTGAATTCCTTGAGGGGTTTGTTTGATTTGAAGTCCTAAGAAATAATTCAAATCTCCTACCATTGACATTTCAAATTCTGACTTCATACGCTCTTCGAAGTCTTTTACTAAGGTAGGTCTGGTTGAACCAAGGATTATATCATCTACATATATTTGAACTATTAATAAGTCATTATCTTTTCTTCTTAGGAATAATGTGTTGTCTATGGTCTCCCTTTGATAATTATTTGAAATAAGAAAGCTTACAAATCTATCGTACCAAGATCTTGGAGCTTGTTTCAAATCATATAAATCTTTCTTAAGCTTATACACATGGTCAGGATTCTTTGGATCTTCGAATCCAGGAGGTTGTTTGACAAACACCTCTTCTTGGATGTATCCATTCAAGAATGCACTCTTGAAATCCATTTGGAAGAGAATATTGCTTAGACTTGCAACCGCAAGTAACAATCTAATTGCTTCTAGTCGTGCAACGGGTGCAAAGGTTTCTTCATAATCTATTCCTTCTTGTTGATTATAACCTTGTGCGACTAGCCTAGCCTAATTTCTTGTAGTATTTCCTTGCTCATCCATTTTATTCCTAAAGACCCATTTAGTTCCTATTGTAGACTTGTCTTTAGGTTTAGGTACTAAGTCCCACACGTTGTTCCTTGTAAACTGATTCAATTTCTCATGCATGGCATCTATCCAAGATATATCACCTAAGGCTTCCTTTATTTTCTTAGGTTCTAAGTGTGATATTAAGCTATGTTCTTCAGGTTGACTTATATTTCTACGTGTTTTAACCCCAACTCTTGGATCCCTATTGATTAATTCTTTAGGGTGCCACCAATTTCTAGATTGGCTAGGTTCACCCTCATCTTGTTCAAATGTTTCATTTGTATGAACATTATCATATGTAATTGGATCGTTAGTTGTATTATCTTCCAATTGCAAAATTTCTTCATTTATTTCATCCAAGGTTTCATTCAAGTCTTGTTCAGGGGGAGTTGGTTCTACATGATCAAGTACAGGCTCAAGTAATATATCATCATCAAACATATTTTCAATATTATTTTCTTGTTTATGTTGAGTTTTATTACTAACTTCAACACATGCATTTTCATTGAATTTCACATGTATGGATTCAATTATCTTTCTAGACGCATGATTATAACACTTATATGCTCTTGAGTTAGCTGAATAACTAACAAATATGCATTCAATAGACTTTTGTTCAAACTTGTCTAGATTATCTTTAGTGTTAAGTACAAAACATTTACATCCAAATACTATAAGATAATCTACCTTAGGTTGTTTACTGTTTAACAATTCGTAAGGTGTTTTGTCTAATTTCTTTCTAATAGAAAGTCTATTTATAATATAACATGCACAACTAACAGCTTCAGCCCATAAATATTTAGGTACATTGTTTTCACACAACATTGTTCTAGCAATTTCTTGAATTGTTGTATTTTTATGTTCAACAACTCCATTGAGTTTTGGTGTTCTAGGCGGTGAGAATTCGTGTTTAATTCCATGTAATTCACAAAACTTGATTACATCTTTGTTTTTAAATTCTCTACCTCTATCACTCCTAATTCTTCTGACATTTTCTTTGTAAATGTTTTCAAGTTGCTTGATAAGAGTTTTGATTTCCAATAGAACATCGTCTTTATGTGTTAAGAACAATGTCCATGCGTATCGTGAGTAATCATCTACTATGACACACACATAGTAGTGTCCACCTAGACTTCTTGTCCTACTTAGACCAAATAAGTCTAAGTGAAGCAGTTCTAGTACATGACTAATACTCACTTCATGTTTCGGTTTTAACGTTTCTTTAATGTGTTTTCCTTTAATACACGTTTCACATAGTTCAAAATTATCTAAGTTTAACTTAGGCATGTCTCTAATTAAATTCTTCTTAGATAACTTTTCAGTAGTTGGAATTCCTATATGGCCTAGTCGTCTATGCCATAAGTTTACATCTAAGTCATGTGACATTAAACATTTAACCTTAGCATCTAACATGTTAGTTAGTGACAGTGTGTAATTGTTACCATCTACACTTCCTTTTAATACAATTTTTCCTTTTTCATTTGTTATATCATAGGAATTGGGAAGAAAAGAAACATTATATCCACAATCTATAAGTTGAGAAATACTAAGTAAATTATATGAAAGATTACTTACTAACAACACATTTCGTATTTGAAATGTGTTAGGGTCCGCAATTGTTTCTTTTCCGTCAACTTTTTATTTGTTGTTGTCACCGAATGTCACATTTCCTCTATTCTCGATATGTTCCAACTTGGTGAATAATTTGGGGTTGCCCGTCATATGCCTTGAACATCCACTATCTAAAAACCATTTGGTTTTTAGATTCTTTGTCTTTGCCTCCTTCTTCCATTCCTTGCGAGTTTCCTACAATGGAGACAAAGTTTTTGGTACCCTTTATTTGGGTCCTTGAGTGTTAGGGACACCATCTTTGTTTAGATATCCTTTAGGTATCCAAACTTGGACATACCTTCTAGGCACATATTTGACATTAGTTAAATATAAAGAATTAACATGTTTTTGGCCATTCCATTTAAAAAATGATGTATTGTCATACATCTTATATCTTGGTTGATAAGTACTATGTCTTGACTGATTTTGATAATGAGTGAAAGACAAATGATTTTGTTTCTTGAATGGCATTATGTATGTTTGTTCATATGCATTTCTGTAAGTCTTATATGTTTTTTGTATTATACTTAGGATCATAAAAAGTTGGATGCATTTTATTATGTCTAGTTGCATTTGTATACATATAGGCATAATTTGTAGGTTGTCTAGATGCAAAATTTTGCCTAGTTACACATTGATATGTGTGTGATTTTGTGGATGCATGTTGTATTTTTGCCTTAGAATAAACTGAAGAAGGAGTAGAAGAAGATATAGCAGGCAAAGTTGATTTCGTTGTATTGTATGGCAGTTTTGTACTAGATAAAACAAACTTGGTATTTTTATCTACCTTTACATTTTCTTCTTTATAGCTTAACCCGGTTTTATCGTTTTCATATTTTTGAGATGATATAAGTGTATCTAACATGTTTGTACCAGATTTAAATTGTTCTAACATTTTTTCTAAGTTTAGTTTAGTGGATTTAAGTTGTCTTATATCATTTTCACAACTTTCTAACTTAGACTTCAACATACTATTTTCAGTTTTTAATGTTTGTTCATTTTTCCTATGTGATTCTATTTTAATCTCTAAAGAATCAAGAGTTTTAGTAGACTCTTGTTTAAAATATTCTAATTGGTCGGAAAACTCCAAGGTGGACGTCTTCAACTTGTCATTTTCTTCAATTAGTTTCTTCTTTTCTTTAGAGAGCCTTTTACAATGAGCATGCATCCTTAAAAATTCTTCATACATTTCATCAGATGACATTTCATTATCAGAATCTTCATCAGATGAAGAACTTACCTCATTGGATACAAAGCAGACTTGAGCTTCTTCAGTGTCGGATTCTGAGTCAGACGAGTCGCTCCACGTGCTCGCCTTTATTGCTCGTTTGCCTTTCCTTGACTTGGTCTCCTTTGCCTTTGATTTTTTGCATCTCCTTGTCTTGTTTATTGTTATTATTATTATTGTTGTTTGCGTTTTTCTTTGTCAGACAAGCATAAGAGATGTGTCCTTTTTGACCATATTCATAACATTTTAACTATTTATTATACCATTTGTTGTTATTAGAGTTGTTTTTCTTAGGTTGAGAAGAAGAAGAAGAAGAAGAAGATCGTTGTATATTCCTATTAGACCGTTTAAAAAACTTTATGAGTTTTCTAGCTATCAATATTAAGTCATCGTCTAATTCATTATCACTATTACTATCATCATTATTTGCATGTGATTCAGTTGACTTGAAAGCTATAGACTTGCCGGATGACTTAGATGACTCAGACATCCGTTGGTTTAGTTTTACCTCGTAAACTCTAAGTGAACCGATCAATTCATTCATCTTAGTGATTGACTTTGTCTCTTCGATTGTTGTTACCTTAGGATCCCATTCAGCAGGCAGACTTTGCAACACCTTTTGAACCTTCTCATTGCTAGTAAATAATTTGCCTAAAGCTTCAAGGGCTTCGAAAATGTTAGTGATCCTCAAATCCATAGATGTTATGGATTCGTTTGGCAACATTTTGAAAGATTCAAGCTCAGAAGACATAAGCATGTTTATTTTTGACTCTTTTACCCCGCTAGTACCTTCATGCTTTCATTCTAATGATTTCCATATGTCGTTTGCACTTGTGCAATTTGACACATATCCTGCTTCAGAAGTTGTTAGTCTATTTAATAGTAATTGCATAGCCTTAGCATTCATGGACATTTTCTTTTTATCTTCGGATAACTATTCACTTTTATATTTTTCTACTTGTGTGACTCCACTAATTTGTACAATTTTAATTGGAACGTACAGCTCATCTTCAACTATAGACCATAAATTGATGTCTGTAGCCATTAAGAATAGCCTCATTCGAAATTTCCAATGAACAAAATTATTTCCATCTAAAAGAGGAGGACGTTGTGTAGACATACCTTCCAACTCTTCTTTGTGAGAAACTATGGTCATTGTATGTACCTTTAATTTGAGATTAGCAGACTACTTTGAATTATTGTTTCTTGGCCTTGGCTTGTTCGTATGGTGTTGAATTTTGCTTCTTTGAGTAGTGTAGACCTCGTTCTAATGCCAATTGTTGGACCGTGGACCTGCAATAAACACAACTAGAGGGGAGTGAATAGTGGTCAGCGGAAATTACACTACTACCCTTGATAAAAATCCCCTTTGAAAACAGAATCTGAGACTACCTCAGATTCAGAACCCGTTTTTAAAAAATTCAAAAATCCTTGTACGCAACTCCAAAAATTATGAAAAGTTTCAAAACTTAACTTCAATGTATTGACAAGACTCTGTCCAAAAATTAGACAAACATAAGATTGTTTGACCTTTCAAACAAATAAAAAGATTCAGATGGTCAATCTAGAAAGAATTGGACCGAATGTTGTTGAAATTGAAAAACGTGCTTCTCTTTGAATACTCAACCAAAAAGGTTGATCTTTATGTCAAAACAATCATTAGGATGTATAGTTTATGTTTTAAAAAGTCTATGAGCTTGAACAATTCTTGGTTAAAACAAAATTCAAGTTTTCTCAAAACTGTTCAGATTGCAACTAGATTGGAGCAGTTATCTTGCAATGACTGAAAGACTAACTTTTCCTTGCTCAAATCAAGTGACTCTTGTTGAAAATGAAAGCTAACAGTCTGAAGTATAACTCTACTAAAAATCACAAATTTGGAAAGTGTTTAGCTATTTTTTCAAAATGTGTGAAGTTGTGTGAAATCTGCAGTACAAAAACAATCAGAAATCAGAAATGTAGAAACAAGACAAGAACACAAAAATTTATCCTGGTTTGGCCAATGTAATCTACTCCAGTCCCAAGGAACACCTTTCTTTAGATTTCACTATGGTATGAACCAAATTATAGCAAGAACCAAGCTTGATTCTTGGGTTAACAACCAACCCTATTCAAGACTTGGAATAACACCTCGGTGCAACTCTTGGTTGCAACACCTCTATCACCTATTGATGTAGCCTTATAGATTTGGCTAATCAATCTTACAAATGAATCACAAGAGGCTTGTAGCTCTACAACAAATATCACAAGAACACCTTGGCTACAAAGAATGAAACAAGAATGGAGAGCAGAAGAAGATAGCAAGACAAATCAACTTTTGCTTTTCAAGTGTGTTCTTCTTCTTCACCATTGCCTCTTATTTATAGTGTGAGTTGAGCGTTGTAGATAAGATCTCCAATGTTTCACTATCTTCATCATCAATGCATAAGTGCCTTCACATCATTGGTTGGCCTTGTACACTTGGCAAAATAAAATAACACAATTGGTCCACCTTTGTACTTGTAATGGCCAAAATTTCTACCTCAAAATAGTAAATAAAATGTGAAGATAAAATAGTGGGATAAGATGGTATAACTCCTCCACTATTCCTTCAACTCCTTGGTAAGATAATAGGGCATGTGAGAGCTCCATTTGACTCAAAAAATCTGCCAAGACCAGCCATAGCCGTTGGGTTCAAACTTTGAAATTTCCTAGTTGGCAATTTTTGCCAACTAGCTTCTTTTTGGTTGGTCCACTTATCACCAATCCCTAAAATAAATACACCATCATTTCCACCTGTTAATACACATTTGGAGGCCAGCATATATGCATATCAACTCAGATTTTTGAATAAGAAATCAACAAATAATAGTTAAGAAGATTATGTCAACATATAACACCAAAATTTCCACTAATTCTTTTTGTATGTAGTGATCATTTTCACACCTTGAACACCTTTAAATTCTCTGAAATATGATGATAAATATACTCCAATAACATATAGAAGAAGGTCTTCAAGAAAGAAATAAAATGTGACATCACAACTCGTCACATATCCCGCTACTGTCGATAATATCATCATTTGAGAGAATAAGATAAAGAACCACCAAATAATCTTCAAAATGATCATACACAAGCTTCAGAATGAAGATAATAATATACTCAAGAGATTCCTTGACTGAAAATACCAAAAATACCCTCAGGAGTAAAATGACCAAAATGCCCCTGGTGTGAGAAAACACCAGAAATGATCCCGATGGTCAGAAATGAATATAATAACACCTTTTTCATGATAAACAATATGAGAATAAGTCCTTGAATTATTTCCACCATATCATGTTCCTACAAAACTCAAAATACCAATTTTGTCCTTTTTGGTAAGTTGTAGAAACTTCCAAAGCACATTAGTCACAAGACATTTATATTTATCAAACTCACATGATAATCACATAATGAACATATATAAAATATGTACAAATGAAAACAACCACTTGATTACGTTTTAGAAAAATATTTCTAAAAACACTAGACGTCGATCGATCGAAGTGCCTTAGCTTCAGAGATCGATGTCTCACAGTGAGTTTCAGAGTTTGTCTCTGACCTAGAACGATCGATCGAAGTGAGGGTTCGATGTATACATCAATCGATCGATGTGTCTCAGGTTTAGAGATCGATGTCTCACAGTAAGGTCTTGAACTTTCGCTGCCATACATAGATCGATCAATGTGAGGTATCGAAGTACATCGATCGATCGAAGTGCAACAACCTGAGAGATCGATGTCATTTTTCTCAACTTTTTCAACTTTTAATCACATATAACACCATGTGTGACATTTTTATTCATTCACCACTTGAAATCATGACTTTGAAAATTATCCAAACATATTTCTCAACGTAGATCACTTGTTGCAGCAACTTGTGAGGTACAATGGTTATTGTATTTATTGGAAGATCTGGGAATAGAGCAAAGACAACCTGTAGAGTTATTCTGTGACAACAAGAGTGCAATATACATAGTAGAAAATCCAGTTTTTCATGAGATGACTAAACATATAGAAGTGGATTGTCATGTGGTTAGAGACAAGTTTTGAGGAAGGAGTGCTTAAACCAATGCCAGTTAAGACTGAATTTCAAGTGGCTGACTTATTTACTAAAGCACTAATTTCACAGAGATTACGATTTCTGACTTCAGCATTAGGAGTGTGTAACATTTATAAGATGTCAGAATTGAGGGCGGGTGTTGAAGATTGTGGTATGTTATTGCAAAGCAAAGGAGAGGAAAGAGGAGGCATGTTGATGTTGAAGTCATCTTAGTTTTTAGAGGTGTGATCTGCTGTGATCACATCTTCAATGCTGGACCAAAATTGTAGGATTGTTCTGGTGCTAAGGTTGTATAGCTTAGCAGCCAAGTAAAGAAGCATTTTCAAGTGTCAAGCTGAAATAAAAGTAGCAACCAGTGAGATGGCTCAAAGGCATTGAACAGTTGGCTGGTCTTGGCATGCGTGGCACACCTGACACGCTTGGTGCGCTGATGGTTGGTCTTGGCATGCGTGGCATGCTAGGCACGCTTGGTGCGCTGATGGTTGGTCTTGGAATGAGAACACACCAACTGCTGCATCAAGCCAAGTTGATTTTTCACGTGCCATGTGGTTTCTAGATACTTCTTTAGCTAGTATAAATACGTATAGTGTTGTGAATGAATTCTTGAACAAAATAGAAAGATTTTTTTCGCATTTTCTTTCTTCCTCTCCAAGCTGCGCACTTGGCGCCTTTTTCTTTTCTCTGCAACATTTAAACTTTCGTTCCTCTTCGTTTGTTCATTGCATCATTTGATCACGTTGTTTTGATCCTTGAATTCTGCGTTTAGTGCAATTTTGACACCTACACATAGTAGTCCCTTATTTCTTTACCATTGAGATGTCGGTCATAATTTTAAAAATACCTTTAATTGAGATCATGGGATAGATCTTATTCCTTCATGCTTGCAGCTATATCTTTGGTAATACCGGTGCTTCTTTAATACTGTGATGCAATATGGTAGATTTTCAGAATAAAATTTAGTAATAGGTAAAATTCTAGTGGTACAATCTTGGCAGCAAAAGTCGAAATCCCTCATTCTATGGCTCTCATTGCTCCAGTCCTATGGAACGTTGTGGAGGAGTTAAATAAGGTTTCCAGAGGCATTTTAGGTTGGTGAAGACTTACACAGTGACCCACACAACGTGTCCAACAAACTGGCAGAAGTGGAAAAGCCTCTCAAAGTGCCCCTTCAGACTAGTAGAAGTGGAGCACCCGCACTGTGCTTTTCCTTAGATTCGAACTCTTACCTTCTTGGTAGCAATTCTCAACCCGAATACCAACTGAATTATGCTCTGGTGGCTCTGGTGGTACAATCTTAGTTGTAGAGTAAAAAGGATAAATCTGAGTTATTAGAATACGATGGTGCTTTTGGCTCATAATTGAGTGGAAAAATTGTTAAAACTAGGAGCTTAACTAGATCAGCTGAGAGTGACGAAGATCATGAGGAGGCAGACCGTGATCCAAGTGAAATTGAGTGACAACCGTAGGATGAAAGGTTTAATCAATGGTTGGTGATGAAGGAGACGGTAATAGAAGCATATAATGGGAGAATCTGGAGGTGGCGCATGGACTGGTTTGTAGTGGTGCAGAGATGCTTGAAGAAGATGGGTTACAGGCGACAAATCATTTAAATAAAAGGAAATGACAGAATTGCCCTTTCAGTCTAAGCGTTAACAGAATTAACCGTAGGGACAAGATTGTAATTTTGTAGTGAACGGTTAATCCTTCTCTCTTCTTCTACATATGTTGTGCGATGTAATTCATAGATTTTAGAATTTTGATCTCCTCAATGGAATTCTCATTTTCTCTCTCGTTATCCTTTGATCTTTGTGGTTTCTTTCTTCGATTATATTTCTTCGATTCATTTATGAATTGTTGTTGAATTGTGTTTTTGATCTTTCGTTCGTAAGCTGCAGCATCAACTGCAGTGTTGTTTCATGCTTGTAATTTTTCACATGGTATCAGAGCCTATTCGGTGGTAGTAATTGATGTATTTTCGCTCATTCATGGCCTCTAATGTGAATTCCCCCAGTTCATCATCAAATTTTCATGCTGCTGGTGTGGATCCTTCGGAGGATCTGTTGTATATCCATCCGAGTGACAGTGCCTCACTCATTCTTGTACAGCCCCTACTTGATGGAAACAATTACCATGGCTGGAGCAGGACATTTAGAAGAGCTTTGGAATCTAAAATAAAACTGGATTTGTAATTGGTGCTATAGTTAAACCAGATGAAGGAAATCGAAGATATGTAGCTTAAAGTAAGGCTAATAACATGGTGGCTTCATGGATTGTGAACTTAGTGATACCTTCCATAGGACAAAGCGCCATGTGGTTTGATAATACAATTGACATATGGAATGATCTCAAGCACAGGTATGGGAATGCTGATGCGTTTAGACTGTCGGATTTGCAGGAGCAATTCTATGCTATTAAGCAAGGTGAGACATCCGTCACTGACTATTATACAAAATTGAAGGTTTTGTGGGAAGAATTAATGGTGCTTAGTTCCATTCCAAGTTGTGTATATAATAGATGTACTTGCAACGTGTCTAATCAGATTAACAAATTTGTTCAAGAAGTTTATGTGATAAAGTTCATTAAATGACTAAATGAGGAATTCGAACCTGTGAAGTCACAGGTGTTGTTATCTGTTCCATTACCCGATCTTAAGACTACTTTTGCAATGGCTGTAAAATTAGAGAGAAAGTTGAACTACTCAGGGATGCAAAACCAGATTAATAATAATCCAACAATGGTTATGAATATCAATGGTATTAATAAATTTGGGAATTTCATGCCTAGGCCTGGGGGTTTTGCAAACTCAGGCCAGGGATGGCAGAGACCTGCAGGTAGAGGTTTCAAAAATGAATATCCAAGGTCTGTCCAAGGAAATTCTAGAGCACCTGTTTGTACACACTGCAATATGATTGGGCACACCGTGGATAGATGTTATAAGAAGTATGGTTACCCCCCAGGTTATAAATCAAGAAGCCAAGAAAACTGTGTTGTTGTTGATGGAATAAGTGAGCAGGAATTCATTGGATATGAAGGTGTTGAATATGATGGAGGTCAGGCTACTGAAAGTGGTAGTGAGCTGGGAGTCAGCTCAGTCTCACAAATTATTCCCAAGTTTACACATGAGCAATATATGCAATTGATGAGTTTATTGCAGGATCGTAAGGAAAGAGTAAAGGGCAATCAGGGGGAGAAAGACACTTGTGGAGGGCAACATGCAGTCATGTCTGCTCAGTACTCTGGCGCCTCTGATAAAGGGAAAGGTAATGTATTGCATAAACCCTTAAACATGTGGATCCTGGATTCTGGTGCCACTGACCATATCAGTTGTTCCCTTTCTATCTTTGACTCATACCATTCTGTTAAGTCCATGTCAGTAAAATTACCAAACAAACAATCTGCCTTAGTCACACATGTAGGATCAGTTACAATCAGTCCACTCCTTATACTGAAAATGTGTTAAATGTTCCATCTTTTGCTTTTAACTTGATGTCATTGAGTAAGCTAACTGAGTTTGGTGAAATTGATGTATCATTCCATTCCAATACATGTGTTATTCAGGATCATGTAACCAAGAAGATGATTGGTTCAACTATAGTCACTCATGGACTTTATCATCTCCTTGGATCTCAAGTTCCCACTCTTCATGCCCTTGCTACTCAAATCTCTACAGCCTCTGTCACAAGCTCAAAATTGTGGCATTCAAGACTTGGCCATCCAGCTAATTCCAGATTGCAAGACATACACAAAATTGATCCTCAAGTCACTGTCCCAGATGATACTGATACATGTAATATCTGTCCATTAGCAAAACAGAAGAGATTACCATTTCTCACTTCTTCTTCTATATGACCTGGTTCACATGGATATCTGGGGCCCATATAGGCACCCTACCACTTTCTTACTATAGTAGATGACCATTCAAGATATTGCTGGCTATATTTGTTGAAAGCAAAATCTGATGTCATAAACATCATTCAAAGTTTCTGCAATTTTGTGTATGTGCATTTCAATACTTCTGTTAAAACCATTAGGACTGACAATGGACTTGAGTTCAAAATGACTTCATACTATGCTGATAAAGGCATACAACACCAGACCTGCTGTGTATACACACCACAGCAAAATGGCATCGTTGAAAGAAAACATCAACACCTCTTAACAATAGCCAGAGCCCTTAGATTCCAGGCCAACTTGCCCATTAAATACTGGGGCTTTGTGTGGAACATGCCTCATAGCTCATAAACTTTATACCATCTCCACTATTGCATCATCACACACCTTACGAGCTTCTTTACCAAAAAATCCCAGACTATTCAATTCTTAAGGTCTTTGGATGCTTAGCATATGCTATTGATACGTCTCCATCCAAAGACAAGTTTAGTGCCCGATCGAAAAGGTGTGTATTTTTAGGCATCTCTCATATAACTAAAGGATATATTCTTTAGGATCTGAAAACATCAGAAATTCTCATTTCAAGAGATGTTCAATTTCTTGAATATATTTTTCCTTTCAGCCAAGAAACAACCTGTGATCACTCCAATTCACACTCTTTCTCATAAGCACCTCATATTATCCCTATAGACAATGCCACATCATCTGGTTATCCATCTGGGGAGGGCAATGTTCTACATGGTCAATATCAAAAATCAGATCAACCTCACCCACAATCACCCTCAACTCAGCAAAAGTCCTTCTCAAAACAACATTCAGCCCAGCCTCATGAACAGCAAGATCAGCTCACTCCGCAAATGACCTCAATCCAACCTCAATCATCTGACTCTGATTCTGAGCCATCAACTCACTCAACCCCACAAGATCATCCACTTTCACAGAACCAAATTCCCATAACTGCCATTGATATTCCCACACACATCCCTGAGCCAGTTGAGTCCCATCATCCTAAGCGCATATTGTAATCATATTTCTACTCCTCATTCATTAGACAAATACTTCACTATGGATCACTTGGCATCAAAATACAGAACATATGTTTTAAGTGTTGATGCACATACAAAGCCTAACTCTTTCGCAGAAGCGTCTAGAGTTCCTGAGTGGCAAGAGGCCATGAGAACTGAACTAGCAGCGCTTGAAGGGAACAACACATGGATTGTGGTGCCGTTACCTGATGGAAAGAAACTCATAGGATGCAAATGGGTTTATAAAGTGAAGCACAAAGTTGATGGTTCCATTGAGAGATATAAAGCGAGATTGGTGGCAAAGGGGTACACGCAGCAATATGGTGTAGACTATCAAGACACCTTTTCACCAGTGGCTAGGATGGCTACTGTAAGGATGGTGCTGGCCATGGTGGCAAGGCTTGGTTGGCATCTCCATCAACTAGATGTGAATAATGTGTTTTTACATGGAGACCTTCACAAGGAGATTTATATGTCACCACCACAGGGAATAAAATTCCCCAACCAAACCTTGTATGTAGATTACAGAAGTCCCTATATCTGTTAAAAAGGCAAGTAGGGAGTAGAATGCAAAGTTGACTACATTTCTGTTAAGCCAAGGATTCATACAGTCAAGACATGACTATACACTATTCACCAAGGTAAAGGGAGGATCACTGCTGATAGTGTTGGTTTATATGGATGATGTTATTGCGACCAGTGAGGACATTGATGCTATTCAAAAGGTTAAACATGCTTTGCACCAGATGTTCCAGATTAAGGATTTGGGAGAATTAAAATTTTTCTTGGGGATTGAGGTGGCTAGATCTCAGAAAGGATTTTACATAAATTAAAGGATGTATACTATGGAGTTGTTAGAAGAGATGAACTTCCTAGGATCTAAACCAGCTATTTCTCCCATAGAAAGCCATGTCAAATTAGTGCACAACGATTCTGAATTGCTGGAGGATGTTACACGCTATAGATAATCGATTGGTAAGTTGATATATCTCACGATCACCAGGACGGATATTTCGTTTACAGTACAATAGTTAAGCCAGTTCTTGGATTGCCCAATGGTGAATCATTTAAAAGCGGGACACAGGTTGCTGAGGTACCTGAAGGGTACAATTGGACAGGGACTCTTATTTCCTAGCACAGGAGAATTGGTACTGAAAGGATTTGTTGATTCTGATTGGGCTGGATGCCAGGAGACAAAAAGGTCGGTTACGGGGTATTGCATTTTCTTAGGAGGAGCTTTGATTTCTTAGAGAGCAAAGAAGCAACCCATTGTATCCAGATCTTCTGCGGAAGCTGAATACAGGGTAATGGCGTTAGCAGTCTGTGAATTGCAATGGCTTATATATTTGACTAGAGATTTGGGACTGGAAGAGAGGAAACCAGTAGAGTTGTTTTGTGATAGCAAAAGCGCCATATATATAGCTGAAAACCCAGTATTCCATGAGAGAACAAAACACATTGAGATTGATTGTCATGTAGTGAGGGATAAGGTGATTGAGGGTGTGATCAAGTTAATGCCTGTGCACACTGACTTACAATTAGCGGACATGTTCACCAAACCTTTGGATAGTAGGAGACTAGAAAAGTTACTGGAGCTATCTGGGTCACTCAACATCTACACCAAGCCATGCTTGAGGGAGGGTGTTAAAACTAGGAGCTTAACTAGCTCAGCTGAGAGTGACGAAGATCATGAGAAATTGAGTGACAGCCATAGGATGAAAGGTTTAATCAACGGTTGGTGATGAAGGAGACGGTTATAAAAGCGCATAATGGGAGAATCTGGAGGTGGCGCAGGGACTGGTTTGCAGTGGTGCAGAGATTCTTGAAGAAGATAGGTTACAGGCGCCAAATCATTTAAATAAAAGGAAATGACGGAATTGCCCTTTCAGTCTAAGCGTTAACAGAATTAACCGTAGGACAAGATTGTAATTTTGTGGTGAACGGTTAATCCTTCTCTCTTCTTCTACATATGCTGTGCGATGTAATTCATAGACTTTAGAATTTTGATCTCCTCAATGAAATTCTCATTTTCTCTCTCGTTATCCTTTGAGCTTTGTGGTTTCTTTCTTCGATTATATTTCTTCGATTCATTTGTGAATCGTTGTTGAATTGTGTTTTTGATCTTTCGTTCGTAAGCTGCAGCATCTCTGCAGTATTGTTTCATGCTTGTAATTTTTCACAAAAATTCCTAGCCGTTATAGGCAATCTTTTGTGTGTAAAAGACGAAATTTTTTGGGAGGTTTTCACTGCCCCATCCTTATGAAACTTATGGAGGACTTAGATTAGGTGTTCAGCAGACTCCTAGGTTGGCAGGCTGCACACGAGGACCCACGCAATATGTTCTTTACAAACTAGTAGAAGTAGAATAATTGTCTCCTACAGATAGTAGAAGTAGAACACCCACACTGCGAGTGTATTCGGATTCGAACATTCCCTTTCTTGAAAGTAATACTTAACCTGAATATCAACTGAACTAGGTCATAGAAACATCAGAGTTGTGCTCATGATAAATTTGAAAAGAAAAAAAATCTGCGAAAGATGGGAGCGGCTCTGCCACAATATTGATAAAGCTCAAGTTACAATATCACAAAGAACAAAAAAACAACTGGAAGCAGTATTAAAAAGACGACATCGGAAGCCATAGAAAATAATGCTACCTACTAAGGATAATTAATGAAACCAACCAGTCATGATTAGCCAATCCTTTGGAATGGCAGTCCAGAACTTTCAGGATTAAAGCGTCCTCTCTATTCTTATTTGACAGTCACTTTTGAGTTTCTAATATATTACGAAAAAATTATTTAATATATTAATACTAGTTTAATATAATTTTAAGACAGTATTTCTGGTCTTTAATTTATTCTTATTTTTATGTTTTGTTTTATTATTTTTTAATATCTAATGTGTTTTCTGTTATTAGCATGGATAAATATAATTTTAAAAAAAATCATATAACTTTTTAAGATTGTAACGGGAAGTTGAGGACTTTTGTTTTGAAAAACGGAAGTTGATAATTTATGAGACATTCCAAAAACAAAAAAAAAAGAAACATAGATTCTCCATGATACATAAGAAGTGTAAAATAAAGACCCACCAGGTTCAATATTAAAAGTTGTAAAATATATATCTTATAACCCACCATATAATAAAAAAAAGCTCGTTCTAACAATTAACATTTAGATTTAGATGCAAAATAGCTAGAATTATTTGCTGGTCTCCTGTATTATACCGGTGCATGTGATGTAACAAAGCTGATTTCGGCATCCAGATCGAAAAAATACTCTAGATAAAAACGCATTGAATTTGTTATGGAAATCTACAAGAATCAACAACGTTAGAGGTCTCAAAGTTAGTCTATGAGAGAAACTCTTTGACGTACAAGTCAGTTATGGGTGGTCCTATTATAGAAATACTTTTTCCAAGAATGTAGAGAACATTTGTCTTTGTTGGTATTTTGTGAGTGTGAAAGGAATGTTTGTTAAACAGTATGAATATTCGGAAGAACATGTAGCCGTTACATTACTTATGACTAGCATGAGTAAGCCAGTCATTTGGCTTACTGATTAGGGTAATTATATGGGTTGCATCTCCCTGATGCTTTGATATTTTTGATTAATATATTTGTATTTTAATAAAAAAAATTTAGAAGAACATGCATTCTATCTATGCGGGCAAATTTTTTTGTAGTCGTAGACTGACTCAATGCATGTTTGGGGCCGCCAGACACTGCCAACTGTCATGTCTCGTTTATGTATGTTTGGGGCCACCTTGGTTGAGCTGAGCTAGTGTACTTGACACCTGAATCCTTACACCGCTAGAGAACTTGCTGACTTGTCTTAACTCCTTGAAGAGTTCGAGCTCGAGTTGGTGCAGCCGACCTGTTGGGTGCTTGGCTGTATCTGACCTATTTTCGGTGTTATGGGAGATGTCATGGTGAAATTTGAAGTATAGTTATGGGTCTCTCTTGAGCTCAGCCCTGTAAATGGTTGTGGTCCCCGCAATCTATTCTCTTGTACGACCATAATACGTTCTTTTGAGGCCAGAAAAGATAATCATTCCTTGCCTCAGCCTCCTAGTCGATCAAAAGCACTGTACTTGTTCTTTGGCTCTTTTGGAGCTTCTTTCATTCATTCAGCTCGCCTTGTCTTTCTGTTCCTGGGCTTCTCTTTTCAGCCTATTCTGCTCTTCACCTAAGGCAAGATAATAGACTTTTTTTTGGCAATGATCTTAGAGATTTGGCGTTCTCCTCGAAAAGCTGGCAGAAGAGACGATATGGCCTCAACCCATTCACAAATGCGTCAACCATCACACAGACGTTATAGTCTTCGACCTCCAGATACTCGTCAGTGAACCTTTGCATGTAGTGGATCATTAAATCCTTGGATCCATGTCTTAAAGACATCAAATGTGAGGAATTTTGGACAAAAGGGCGTTGAGGACACAAACTCTACCTTAAACCTCTGAGCTTGATGCATGAAAGAATAGATTGATTGATATAGCAACTCCTAGAAAAATCTCTTGGCTTTCTGTCTCAAATACACAAGGAAAGTCTTGCACCTCAAGGGATCTGGCATAGTTTTTAGATTCATCGTTGTCTGAAACTAGAAGAGATGATAAGTTGGATACGAGGTTCCTTCATAAGTGTCAATCTTTGGCACTTTAAAATTGTCGATAGCAGTAAACTGAGCAATGTCCTTAAGAAAAGAGACTTTATTGTATAGTTTGCGTATAACCTTGATATCTTGAGGATGACTCGTGTCAAAGATTCTCATGGTTATGATTAGGTTGTGAAGTCCGTTGTAAATGTTTGGACTATCCCATCCTAACCCCTTGTGGCTTTCTCCTGGAGGGAGAAACATCATCTTGAGGCTTTTTCCTTTCCCTTTTGCATCCACCATAAACTTATCCCTTGGTTTGGAGGAATATTATTCGGATTGTTGACCACCTTGGCGGTCACAAGAAGAGGCTTCAACTGCATGTGTTGCTTCAAGAGCCTTTCCCTTAATCTGCTCCACTAGAGCTTGAAACACACCTATTTTTTGCACGGCATGTTAAACCATATGTATTTTTCCTTCATGAGTAACTCTGGGGTTTGTGTTATGAAGCTCAACTTGTTCATTTATGTCCTGCTATGATGGACAGTTAGTGGCTATTTTTTTGTGACAGTGAGAGAAAACACTACACAATTTATTGGAAAACAATAGATTGTGTAGAGAAATTTTGCCGAGCTACTGAGCTACACACCGCAACTTGGCAACCAACTATCTCAGGATAGCGCTACCAATTCCCAATCTTGAAATATTTTTCCCATGATTTCAAATGATCAGGAAGCCCCAGGAAGCAGTAGTCGATCTGATATACCATAACAAATACAGCTAACTACCGAAGACTCTCTAGAAGAAACAGTTGAGTATGACCATGAAACCCAAACAGACGACAGACCAATAGCACTAAGAAAAGGAATCAGCGAATGTTCTAAGAATCCTATCTGCACTAAATACCTCCATAGAAGAGTATATATCCTACAATAAGTTAAATCCAAACTTAAGAACATTTGTATGCTCACTTGATAATAACCTCCTTCCTAAAAATATAGAAGAAGCACTTAGCCGACCTGAATGGCGAAATGCAGTACATGAAGAGATGAATGCCTTAATAATGAATCAAACATGGGAGCTAGTTCCCACCTCAGCCACTATAAGACCAATAGGGTGGAGGTGGATATTTACAGTTAAGTACAACAATAATGGAGCAACAAATAAATATAAAGCAAGATTAGCAGCTACAAGCTTCACATAAACAAATGGAGTAGATTATTTAGAACCATTCGCAACAGTTGCTAAACTAAATACCATTATGGTCATCTTCTCTATAGCAGTTAATCTAGACTGAGAACTTTACCAACTAGATGTAAAAAATGCTTTTCTAATCGAGGATTTAGCAGAGAAGGTTTACATGAGTAATCCACTAGGATTTAATTATGAAACAAATAAGGATAAAGTCTACAAGTTGAGAAAATCTCTATATGAGCTGAAGCAATCATCTCGGGTGTGGTTCAAAACCTTCACAAAAGTAGTGACCAACCTGAATTTTAACCAAAGTTATAGTGACCATACACTATTTAACAAAGTTTCATCTAAGGGAAAGCTGACCATACTAATAGTATATGTAGAAGATTTAATGATAACTGGAATGATGACCACAACACAGACCATATCAAAACACAACTATTTGAGCAATTTGACATGAAGGATCTAGGTAAGTTACGATACTTGCTAGGAATGGAAATTGCTAGGAACAAAGAAGGATTGTTTATTTCGCAAAGGAAACACATACTCGATCTTCTAAAAAACTGGTATGCTCGGATGCAGTCCAGCAAGCACACCAATAGAACTTGGACATAGGCCAATAGAACAATGGGATACTACCCCCAACCAATAAACTTAGATATCAAAGACTAGTTGGAAAATTAATCTATCTATCACATGCTAGGCCAGATATTTGTTATGCAATTAGTTTTATATCACAATATTTGCATAGTCCTACTAATGAGCATCTCCAAGCTGCACTAAGAATTCTCAGGTACCTCAATAATGCACCAAGACAAGGACTGTGTTTCAGAAAGAGCACATATCGAAGTGTGAATATATTTACAGATGCAGACTGGGCTAGATCCAAACTGACATGAAATCAACTATAGGCTATGGAACCTTTCTATGGGGAAACTTGGTCACTTGACGGAGCAATAAGCAACCAGTAGTGTCAAGAAGTAGTGCAGAAGTAGAGTTGAGGGCACTTGCACTAGTACTATGCGAAGTTATTTGGATCAAAAGAGTACTTGAAGATCTGCATATAGAGGTAAGGTTACCAATCCAAATCTACTACGATATTTTCTCTGCAATAAGCATGATAGAGAATACAGTTCAACATGACAAATTGAAGCATGTTGAAATCGACAGAAATTTTATCCGAGAAAAATTAAAAGGAAATGAGGTCAGCTTAGTACATATCTCAACCAAGGATCAAATAGCTGATGTTCTCACAAAACCAATTTCAACAAGTGTTTTTCAGTACTCAATCTCCAAGCTTGGTTGTATAAATATATACAACTAAGTTTGAGGGAAAGTGTGGAAACAAGTCCAGCCGAGGTGTGCAGATGTTGAAGTCAGGTATGTCGACCTGATCTAAGTAACCACCGTGCTGGTTGATGCGAGCACAAGTAGGATCTCACTCTTTTATCCAAGATTCTCCTCCAACAATGGGTTAGGCACAAAGGGGCCAAGCTCCTCCTTGCTTCCAATGTCTTTAGATAGGCTGAAATGAGCAACCAAGCCTTGAAGAATGGTGTGGGCTAGGCAAATGATAAACACCCTCCTAGGCAGCATTCATCTTGTCTTGGCAATCACCCTCAAGCATGCTCAAACTTTGAAGGTTTTTAGACTTGATTTTTAGTGAGAAATCAAGAAAACAAAGATGCCTTCTAAGGAGAAAAGCAACAGAATTTTTATTCTTCAACCAAGCTGAATGCAAAAAAAATTGGTTTACATGGCTTAAATAGGGATAAAACTCATCCTAACACTTACCCTAGTCAAAAGTACAATAAAGCACAAATATTCTGGTCTTAGGGCCAGACCAAAATGTTTGGAACCTATTCAATTGGCTTAAAAAGGTCAAACTCCAAGAATAAACAAGGTGCAGGATTTTAGGCTGAAGTGGTTCCTCTGGTTGACTTGACTTTTCCCGCAGATACAAGCAGAATTTGAAGAAGTGTCCTTCTTGAACAATTTAGTTCACGTGTTCATATTGAATTTTGGCTTTTGAATGACCCATTTTGGAGTTCCCATGACTGAGTTACGCGCCCTCAAAGTTTAAGCAATTTTCAGGTGGCTGGATTTTTGGCAGAAATGGTGCCCTTGGTTGACTAGACTTTTCCCACCGATGCCTGTCGAATTTGAAGATGAGTCATTCTTGAAAAATTTAGTTCACACCCTGAACTTGACTTTTGGATTTTGAATGACTCAATTTGAAGTTTGCATGAATGAGTTACACGCCCACAAAATTCATGTAATTTTCAGCACTTTTCAGCATTCTTGGTCTAACACTTCCAAACGGGTTTGGCAACTCCAAGAGCCCCTACAAAGCAAACAAAGACATAAAAAACATCAAACAAGAGAAAGGATAATAAAAGAAAATGCAAGAAATTAAAACACACAAAATACAACACATGAAGTGCAATTTAACTAAGACACACCTATAACGTCATGCACGTGTGTGTGCATCACTGGTAAATAAAACTGGAGAAAATTAAAGTTTCCTCCCCTGTGGTTTTGCGTAATTATAAAATTATCCCCTGTCGTTTGTTATTAGCCAAAAAACTACCCTGTGGTGTGGGTTAAATTTGCACCGGTGGATTTACCGGTGGATGTGAGGTTCACGCGATCCAATTATGGCCTTTCCGGTGAAATTTCTAGTGCGTGGGAGGCAGTAAATTTTATGGGGTGTGAGTTGACGAAAATACCCCCGTCTTCAACCCCTTTTAAAAACCCATTACTCTTTCCCTACCTGCGTTCTCAACCCTTCAGACGAAAATTCTTCCCTCCCTTTCACACGATCTTCGTTCTGGGCTGAGAAAAAAAGCGCCGTGAAGAAGACATTCGGTCTGGGCTGGAAGAACTGCAACCCTTGCAGCATCTTGCTTAAAATTGCATTAATATTTGAAAGGTAAGTCATCCTTCCTGTGATGATATCGCGTTTTACCGCCAAAGGAGGTACCTTGGCCCTTCGGTTTATGAAATTAATTGTTTAGTGTAATGGTTTCTTCTACTGGGTAAGTGTAATTTGTGGGTTGTGTATATCGTTTTGAATGGTTAAAATTCTTTTTGTTTTGAATGGTTGAATTCCGTTTGTTTTGAGTATTCTTGTAGAGTCAGCCTTGATTTCTTCTTCCCCAATTTGTGGATTGTGTGTTTCGTTCAAATGAGACTTGATTTGGTTCAATTTGTGGGTTGTATTTCATTCTCCTGGAACATGGAAACTAGAAAAACCGAGCTCAATGTTGTTTGAATTTCAGAAATGCCGAGCTCAAGCAGTAAAAGTGCTGGATGTAGAGATTTAAGGTTCAAAAATCAGAGGTGTCACTGCGGTGTTAAAGTTCCACTTAAGATTGTAGAATATGCGCAGGAAAGCCGTGGAATGCTGTATTTCTCTTGCGATATATGTGGTTACTGGAAATGGTGCTATCCAGTCCGAAGGGGGGTGTGTAAGAGCATGAGATGGCTGAGCAATCAAGCTCAATTGGACCAGATAATACTGTTGAAGCAGTGGAAGGAGATGAAGTTAAAAGAGATCAGCTTTTGCGTACTGTTATGCAAGTAATGGAGAAGATGGATAAGAAGTCAGATGTAACGAGGATGATGGTGTTATGCACATGGGTCATTGTATTTGTCGGAGTGATACTTCTTATGTTCAAGTAGTTTACGGTGATATGTTTTCCGATTAAGTAATGTTCAATTTGTTGCTATGCACTTTGTTCATTGTATTTATGTAATGCAACGTTTGTGTAATGTTGTGTAATGCAACGTTTGTTATGCCATTTGGCCATTATCACCTAAGTTCAATTTGTTATGCACTTTGGCCATTATGCACAAATGGCTGAGATTGTGACTGGGTGAGTAAACATATGGCTCAAAGATGGCTGACCTTGATTATGGTTTTCGGTTTGGGAAATTTGGGTTGTTCCAACTTTTTCAACTAGTGACTGGTTGGTGTTTGATTATGGTTTTCGGACAAGTACGACTAGTTTTAATCCAGGAATAGAGTTGGTGCCTGCAGAGCCGCTGGGAGTATGTTGGATATTATTTTTACTCAATATGTCGGTATGAAGTTTTTGACATAGGCTCATCACTTTCCCGTGTAACGTAGGATTTCAGAGCCCTAAGATGGGGAAAAATGGGGTTTTCCAGGAACAAGAAGTACAACAAGTGCGTTTACTGCACACTAGTGTCGTAAATGGAAACAAAAGTAACCATGATTGCATATCATCATATAATACCCATCACTCTATGCGAATAACATTAGTTGTACAAAATGACTGCTTAATGTATCATTGTGGATTACATAGCCTCTTTCATTTAATCGCATACAAAGATGCGATGTAATCCACACCAAAATAAACCCATTCTAAACCCCTCAAAAAATGCGATGTCCACAAACATTTTACACCGTTTAACTGGACATGGTTTTTCTAGTTCCAACCGTGCCTTTGTTCTTTCTTGGACTGCTCCTTGGCTGTTTATGCATCAGGTCTTGGACTTTCCTTCGCACCTACACATGAAAGAATAAAATGAATTCTAATCTTCAACAACATTCAAAATTTTGTAAAACACTGGCATAACAACATAAAACGCAGTTGATGGTTTTTTCCTCACAATATGATAGGATGAAGTCGATGGTTCTGAAGTCGATGGTTCTGCTTGCTCGTTGCAAGTCTCCATGCACCGGTTCTCTAACTGATCAGACTGATGAATTTCATCATCATCAATATGTATAACTCCTCTGAAAGGTTTCCTCCATGGATACTGTAAGAAAGTCATCAATATTTATACAACAGCCCATCAATTAAGTGTACAGAATTACAATAGCATAATGTCAAACATTGTTACCTTGAAAGAAACTCTGGTAATGCGTTTATTGAAAATATTTGAAATCTTGCTTGAAATCTTGCTTGGTTTTCGGACACTCTGCAAGAATATCAGGATCAGCAGTGTACAAACAATTACAATCGACATCCGAAGGTAAAAATTTGTAATAGCAGTACGCTTACAAGTTTTTTTGGTCTGTTAGGTCGATCTCGTTCATCAGCATCCAATCTGTGATTGTCATTGTATTCGGTAGGCTGACTTTCAGCATCATCCATTCTCTGATTGTCATTGTATTCGGTATGCTGAATTTCATCATCATCCATTCTCTGACATTGATTGTATTCGGTATGCTGAATTTCATCATCATCCATTGTGTGGTTGTCTGCTTGGTTAAACTGAAAATCATTATCCTCCATTCCCTGTGAATGTTTAATATTCATTGCATCAAATCACATATAAATGTTACGTAATGAAAGTTCTCAGAATTACAATTGGTGATATTAACTATGAGTATATTACCTGATTTTCATCATGATGTTCAACCTGTGGGGCTGACCTATTTGCAGTTGTTTCCACTTGGTTATCATCAACATCCGTTGCCTGTGACTGCTATCATTTTGTTGGACACATGTCAATGACTGGTAATGAAAATTTATGCATCTATATGACTTTATGGTGATGCTTACCTGGTTATCATTTTGGTGGGCTAGCCTGCGTGAACAGCTTCGTTTATTATGGCCAAGTTGTTTGCATATTTTGCATCTTACTGTCAATCCCCGCCTTGTAGATGTAATACACGGCCTTGGCTCATCCGGGTTCCTTCTTCTCAGTCTCTTAGGCCTTCCTGGTATTTTTCTAACTGTTGGTGGCAATATTTCTCCAAGACCAGTTTCCTCCCAAAAATCAATTGATGGCACTGGATACACACTGAATGAGTATGCCCACACGTATGGTTCCCTCTTAAACACATCATCAACATAATCATACACTTCACCTCTGTCAAAGTTTATGGCTGCTATAGCATGCTGGCATGGGATGCCCAATAGCTCAAACTTCCTGCACGTGCACGTCCTTAAATGCAGGTCCACAACATAATGTCGCACCCCACAATCCACTCCAAACTTCTGTCCATCTGAATGTTCTGCGAAACAGTTTCTGCTCAATTCCTTGAACTTCTCTATTTTTTTCCGCACATTAGAGAGGAATCTGCCTTCATACCCGGAAATCCATTTCCGCTTGTTACAAATCAATCTCATTATCATCCTCCTAATCCACTCCATCATTGATACAACTGACATTGTCCTAGCGGGGATTATGGCAGCATTAAAGGACTCGTTCATATTATTGACTAAAGTATCACACTTGCTTCCACAACCGAAGAAAGCTCTACTCCACTGTTCTTTTGGTATCTTGTCCAACCATCCAGCAGCGTTCTCATTACCATCTACACTTGGGTCTGCTTGGTTCAGCATCTACATGGCCCGCCTATAATCCGCAGGATGTGTAGCACTTGCTGCTTTCCAAAACAAGTCCATCAATTTCTTCCCTTTGTACTTCTTCTTAAAATTCTCATACATGTGCCTGAGGCAATACCTATGCTCTGCTTCCGGAAACAACTCTAGCACAGCATTCACCAAACCTTTCTGCCTATCCGATATAAATGTCCAGCTCCCACCTCCAAGATCACCATCCAAGTGTTCAAGAAACCACTTCCATGAATCATACCTCTCTGCCTCAACCACATAAAATGCAATAGGAAACATATTGTCGTTCCCGTCCCTCCCAATAGCACTCAAAAGCTGCCCGCCGTATGTTCCCTTAAGAAAGCACCCGTCCAACCCTATGATTCTTCTACACCCCAGTAAAAAACCTCTAATGCATGCATCCAAACACATATACAACCTCTCAAAAATCCTTCATTCTCTCACATTTAATGGGTCCCCATTCACACTCATGTCAACTGGAACCTCTTGTACCTTGATCTTCATTGTACTCCCAGGATTATATTTTCTCACTGTTTCACAATAATCCCATAATCTCTTATACTCTCTTACCTCATCCACGCCACTCATCATCTTTGACTTTGTCTGTGCTCTATACAGTTGAAACTTACTAACCTCCACATTCAAGTCTCTCTTTATATCTTTTTGCAAGGCAACGATTGACAACTTTGGATCATCGGCTATCCTGTTACAATACCTTTTTGCCACATATGTAGACGTACAATGCTTGTTCTTGTACTGTCTACCACAACTATGCTCTCCTTTCAGGGTTTTGACCATAAACGTTTGTTGTCCTTGAACTGGAGATGCATGAATCCTCCATGAACAACCTTCAGAACAAACAGCAGTTATTCGACTTTTTTCATTCTTCACATACGTAAATGTGAACCCCTCTCTTATAGCCCAATCTTTCAGAGCATCTCTAAATTCTTGTGGACTCCCAAATGTATGGCCAACCCTAAGCTCGTATTTTTTATCCTGCAGATCACACTCCATATCAAAGGCCATTTGTGACCTACCCTCGGTGTCAAGTACGTCATACTCGTTTTCTGCATCATGTTGACCACCGTCTCCTACGTCAAACCCCTCTCCACCTGCATCTCTTTCTCTGTCACCCTCATCAGAATCATACATGTCTTCATACTCCTCATCACGATATACAGAGCATTCACCCCCTAATACACCATTCACATCGTCATCACTTATATGTGTGCGGTCTATATCACCGAGACCACCCCATATTTCCTCATCAACATCAACTCTACTGTCAACGTCAAATACCTCACCATCATCCATGTCAAAATAAGACCCCTTCAATTAAACTATCACAAATCCGAACTGGAACACAATAGGCCAAACATAACTTCAAGTGAGCTTAAAAGGGCTTGCATTATTACCAGTCAAACCTTCACAAGCCCATCAAAAGGGACCGGAGAAATTGTGTACAAATCAAAAGAGAAGCTAATTACTTATAGAGAGGATAGCTAGGGCATATGAAAAAGCATCAGCACACCCATATACAAATTGAAATCCCTATAAGGCATACGAACAAGCATCTGGAACTGATGAAACTATTCCACAGCATTTATAAAAAAAAACCAAAAAAGCAGGAAAAAATATTGACAAAGATTAACAAAAACCAACATGCATTATCAGTTGACAACTAGAATCTAACGACTACCAGTTTATCACCTCACCGATTAAGCTGCAAGAGTAGTGTGCACAATCACTTACAGTTTCGGTCCTTCAGCCACGCGAAGCAAATAAACTTCCTCAAATATCCGATGTAGCTGCTAAACAAACGATTTCCAACCCTGCATGCTCCAATCGCCACCAGATATTGCAGAAAACAGCACCGGATTGCAGGTCCTAGCCCTAGAGCGTTTTCGTTCCCAGCAAAACTCCAGAGCCCGTTTTCCCCTTTTCTGAAATTTTGAAATTGGTTTTTCTGGCAAAAACATATATACTAATTCATTAAGGTCATTTCGGTCACTTTACATTTCAATCGGTGAATCCACCGGTAAATCCACCGGTGCAAATTTAACCCACACCACAGGGTAGTTTTTTGGCTAATAACAAACGACAGGGGATAATTTTATAATTACGCAAAACCACAGGGGAGGAAACTGTAATTTTCCCATAAAACTGTCACCCAAGCTGAGCTGAACTAAGAAGAAGAACCGACGAAGGAAGGTTGAGCTGAGCTGAAGAGAAGCTTATGTGAAAAGGATGAAGGATAGCCGTGCTGAGCTGAAGGCAAGCTGATGCGAAGAGGAGCACGGAACGAAGACAAACTGAAGACAACAAAGCTGAAGTAAAAAGGTGCTGAGCCGATGTAACGAGGTGAAACACAAATCAACTGAGCAGCACTAAGGCTGATATGCAATACTTTGTAAATATTATAACCTAGAATTCTTTTACTGTACATAACTGAGCAAAACAAGTAACTGGTCGTTACCTTAGACGTTAGAGATTAATGTAGATGAACAGTGACCACTATCCGAGTGGTAAATTAAAACCATTAGGAGTAGAATTATCCCTATCAAAGAAAAACAACTTTGTAAAATTACCGTTAACATGAATAAAATTTTGAAATTCTTCAATCTCGACATGCTACATGCTGCAAAAATATTTTCGAATGCCAAAGAGTGCAACCAGCCTTCAGTATATGGAAACAAGATGGTGTAACAAGTGAAAGAAATTTTGGAGACAAGCTTCAGAGATCTCAATAGAAAAATTTTAAGTTGGAGTATACCATGGAAAATGTGATCGCTGAATAAGAAATTTTTAAGTTGGAGGATACCGTATAACATGGCATATATAGAGAGACTTGTATCGTTCTCCATACTAAAATTGTTTAATTATCATATTTGACTAAAATGGCCTAACAAACAGATTTATAAAACAATGGCATACAAGTGGAAGGATTATTTAATGAAAGAGATGACATTCGTTGTTTCAGGTCTAAGCGAACCAGAAGTACTGATTTACCATTTTTTTTTAAAGCTCGAAAGACACTTGGAGCACCAGAATCCGCTAAACCCCACAAGTTGGATACAATTGCCAAGAAGCTGTTGCAATTCACCACCTCAGTCACGGAAACGAAGGAGAAAACCTCAGTCACGGAAAACGAAGAAGAAAAGTAGACGAAAAGAATCCGATAAAATAATTTATAACAAGTATGAGCATTGATTTGATAATTTTGAGATGATTATATGTATGATGATACAAATTAATTTGATAGATACTTGTTAAAAAACAATGTATTGAATAGTCTCATCATGAGATTATTGCATGGATTAGCGTCATAAATAAATTTCATGATAGTTATGTTTTAATCCTTAGACTTGAGATTGTTATGGTTTCCGACATAAGGACTGTTATATTTGACATGATCAAACATTATCCGTAACTGGATAATAATAAAAGTCATGATTGAATATGATAGAAATTATGTAGAGGATATTGAACAATCAAGATATGATTTGTCCCTCTCATTTGAGAGAGATATCTTTTGGGCCCCTCGATAAGTCAGACTATGAAATGCATCGTCGTGCCCAAATGAATTGATAGTGCGAGCAATATCATTTATTTTATCAGTCTACTTGAAGATCGAGTAATCATACGTTTGAACAATATAAATATGACGCTGACCATGACTTATGTTCAAACTAGATATCGTGTGACAAAGGGATTAATACATGTACTATTATTAGGCTAGTTGGACTGTGTGCTCGTAGTAATTGTGTAATCGTAATGCTTTGCTAGATGCCAATTACGACTTTTTGGTTTAATAGAGATTTAACCGACTGTCAATTAATATGGGCCTATCAGGTCACACACAAGATGCGTCTGTGTTGATATTAATAATATTAATATTAGATATTAATTATTATTATTATTATTATCGGTTTTTAAAATATACTTATATATATATATATATTATTGGTTAATAACAACAGAATGCATATTTGATATGGATTCTGAATGGTCTTATCCAATCGTGACAGAATTCATATCTGATATGGATTTTGATTGGCCTTAACCAATCCGATTTCGAATCGGATTTAAGGTGTATATATGTGTATATAGAGCTCTCTCTCGTACAGAGATTATAAGAGAAAAAACAGAAATCCCTAACTCGGTTTTGGAGAAAAATGAGTTTCAGCCGCGATGTTCTAAAGAGTTAGCACTCCAGCGTAAGCATTCATGTAGATACCGACAGAGGGTGATCGTATCATCGCACCTCCATCGTCTGCGGATTTCGAATCTATAGAGGTTAATTTTTGAATTTCTTTCATCGTATTAATGAACAGTATGGATCCTTGGTAGAAAATCAGAGATCGAGTTTTTTCACTACGTATTTTGATATAATCAGAGATCGAGTTTTTTCACTAAATTCAATGACATTTTCCCTTCAAGAATCCATCTGCATACAGAGTAAATATAGACATTGCAATAATGGAGTTTCACTAAAAGTGTAGATTTTTGTTTTCAAATGTGTACAACTTATCTTTCTATTACGTTCAACTACGATTTATTCCTTTTTTTCATTTTTATGTACTCAGAAAGTTTAATTATATAAAATCCCAATTGTTCGATTCTATCATTTTATTTTTCTTATTTACATCGGCCTTACAGTGTCCCAGTAACTGAACACGAGGTGACTGCACCCGACGCAATTTGGTATTCTAATTTCATTTCAATTATGCCTACACCGTCTCGACGGTGCTAGTGGTACCGTCTTTTGATGTCCACTGCATTAAATACGAACTATTACAACAGCTATCACCATCACCATGGTGTTCCACTCACCAATAAGACTGTAGCAACAACTACACACCGTCATATCGGTGTTCTATACCCACTAATCATTCTGATCACGGTGTTGATGATATTGTTATGTGAAGTGTTTTATTGACACAACACTTCATCAAATGAGTTTTTTCTATTTTTCTATTTTTCATGAAAAAATTTATGAATATTTGATCTTAGCCAATAATCCAAATGTTTCTGTTGACTATACAGTCTATATAGCAGGTTCTGTCGCTTCATCGAGTAAGTGGTTTCCGTAAAGTACGGTATACGCCTCATGCATCCGCCTGGCTTTATATCTCTATGTAGTTGAATGGGATATTTTTGGTACATAACACTGTCATTCCCAGTGTACAAGTCAATTAATAGAAAAGCGCAATCCCAGCGCAACACCATGGCGGTGTATGCGTAATCCATATAACAGATTCTGTGATATCCGTTTAACATTAAAAGACATTTTCAGAAAAAGCGATAAATGATTGTAGCCCACGGCAAATTAATTTCAACCCCTAGGCCCGACGTAATTTCCACCCAAGAATATAGGGTTGGACACTTTAACCTGATTTTAGCACTAAAGACTCTAAGGCTAGCCTCCAAATTCATCTTCTTCCTTCATGTTTATCCATAAGAAGGCTTGATTGCTTTAAATTATTACTTTGATCGTGTCTTGATTTATATTTAATGGCCCAATCAATGGATGATTAGACATCAAATATCCATAGAGTGGATGAGATCAGAGGAGGTAAAATATGAGGCTAAATGTGAGGCCTCCAATCACGCGACGCCACGTGTATAAAAGGATTCGCTGTTTACTTTTTTTCTTTTTTTAAAAAAAAAGACTATTTTATACACGTGGCGTCGCGTGATTGGATGTCTCATATTTAGCCTCATATTTTACCTCCTCTGATCTCATCCGTCCATAGAGGTTCAATGGCTTCAAATTAATATATGATTATTTAAGAGAATGATCCAAAGCATTTGTAAAAGGCATTCAAAGACAGTGCAAGAAGTTTTGTTGCATATTTATTCCAAGTTTATTGGGGTAATTTATGTCAGAAATAAATGATCCATGTTTCAATAAGGTCTAAGACCTAGAAGACATTTATTATGAACTCCTTTGTGTTTCAGTAGGTGAGTTGGAACACAGAGGCTGATTAAGGATACACTCTTACTATGCTTTCATAGTCATTTTCATCTTTTAGGCTTGTAAAGTTTAAATTAGTTTTGTGTAATTGTTTTAATAGTGTAACTAGAAGACCAAATTAATGCTAGCATGAGCTCAAATTCATACACTCTTATTATGCTTTTCCCCCACACTTCCAACAATCAAGGGATAATTAAATTTTTTTTAATTGCCCATATGCATAATTTAGTCGATAACTACAATGTATTTTGAGGTTAAGACCCCTCTCGATCGATGTTGTGATTGTTTTAATCATGTGAGCTCCTGAAAAAAGCCGAAGATGACATGTCGTTTCATTCGTAAAACTATGTCTTGGAGCAAAAGGTCATTCTCTGGTCCTTAGGGCCACCACGTCCCATGCCCAAGAAGCATTGTGGAAGATGCAAATCAGTAGCCCAACGACTTACTAGGTTGGGTGAGAACTTATGCAGTGACTCACAAGAGGTGTCTCACGTAAACCAAGCCTTCAGCCTAACAGCAGTGGAACACTCATACTGTGGGTGTCACTGGAATCGAACTCTTGACTATTAAAGCAAATTCCAATCCGAATATTAACTGGGCTTTGTGTCGAAAAAGCAATCACCAAGCAACTACGATCAAGCTGCTAAACAGTATGGACAAACTGAATCATGCGAAATCATCATATGAACATGATGAACAACAATCAAGAATAAAACACCAATTAGAGAAGAGAGAGTTGAGGAGAGAATGAACAACTGAAATTGATATTTTGGAAAAATTACACCAGGAAGAATTGCTTTGTTCGACCTATTGCCTCTACTGAAATAGAAAAGAGGAAAAAGAAGAAATATCCTGCCAGATTACAAATAGGCGATGAAATTACCACTTTGCCCTTACTAACCGTCAACCTACAACAAGTAATAAAGGGCAAATATGTCATTTACGCCCCTAACTCTCAACTGCCTAGTTTCTGTTATAACCGCTACTCCGCTGCACTTCATCTTCTTCATTTGCAGCTATCACAGTGTTCCACTTCTGTGCCATTTCATCTCAACCGTAGATCAAACAATCAATCCAACGTTCAAACAATTGCTCACACGGATTGTGCTTCTTGACTCACATGATTATCTCCATCACTGCTCCTTCCCATTTCCAGCAACTGCAGCTGATGAACTTCTTTCTTCAACACCTCCTTCAAGCTTTGCTTGTTGTATATGTTAAGAACTCCAAGGGCTCTCAACAACTCCTCAAGCCTTTTGGCATCTAATGATTTCGTAAACAAATCTGCCAGCTGCAGATCAGTCCTTATGGGCATTAATTTCAGAATCCCATTCTGCACCTTTTCTCGCGTAATGTGGCAGTCTATTTCGATGTGCTTGGTTCTTTCATGGAAAACTGGATTTTTTGCAATGTGAATAGCACTCTTGCTATCACAAAAAACTTCTACTGATGTTTGTCTCCTTAGCTTCAGATCATCCGCCAAGTATAGCAAACATTGTACCTCGCATGCCAAAGATGCCATAGCCCTGTACTCTGCTTCGGCAGAAGACTTTGAAACAGTCGTCTGCTTCTTCGCCTTCTATGAAATCAACGCATTCCCAATAAAAACACAATATCATGTGATAGACTTCCCGGTTTCATTGCACCCTGTCCAGTTTGAGTCTACAAACGCTCTTAACTGTAATTTACCTGTACTAGGAAACATAAGTCCCTAACCCACTGTTCCCTTCATGTATCTCAATAATCTGTGGGCTGATCTGAGGTGTGTTTCTGTGGGGCAATCCAGAAATTGACTCAACTGCTGCACTACAAATGATACGTCCGGCTTGGTTATGGTCAAGTAAATCAGTTTGCCTATAAGGCTTCGATACTGAGCTTTATCTGAAAGTGCAGGTCCATCTCCATGTACCAGCCTCAATGTACTCTCCATGGGGCTCTTAGCTGGCTTAGAAGCAAGAAAACCAGTCTCTTCAACAGTTCTAATGTATATTTCCGTTGGTTAAGCAGTAGCCCCCCTTGGGACCTCGCTACTTCTATGCCAAGGAAGTATCGAAGGTCCCCCAAATCCTTGATTTTGAACTCTGAATGTAAGGCTCCTTTAATCTGAGTAATAGCACATATATCTGAACAAGCAACTATAATATCGTCTACATACACCAAAAGAACGAGAAGACTGGAGCCTGTGTCTCTAATGAAGAGAGTATAGCCAGTCTTCGATTGACTGAAACCTTGATCCAACAGAAACTGAGTAAGCTTTGCATTCCACTCTCTACTAGCTTGCTTTAAACCATATAAGCTTTTCTGAAGCTTACACACTACAGCTCGCCCTTGCATGTCCAGTCCAGGAGGTGGTTCCATATAGATCTCCTCATGGAGATCTCCATGTAGGAATGCGTTATTGACATCCATTTGTTGAAGGTGCCATCCCTGATTTGCTTCCAATACTAAAATGAATCTCACCGTTGTCATATCCGCCACGGGTGAGAAAGTTTCTTGATAATCCACACCACATTGTTGGGTATATCCATTGGCAACAAGCCGGGCCTTGTATCTCTCCACACTTCCATCCTGTTTGAGTTTAACTTTGTAAACCCATCTACAACCAATTAGCCTTTTTCCTGGAGGCAGTGGTACCAGCACCCAAGTATGGTTATCCTGCAATGCTTTCAACTCATCATTTATTGCAGCCTGCCATGCTAGTGACCTTGCAGCATCTGCATAAGAGAAAGGCTTCAAATGCAAACTCAAATTTAAAACATATGACTTGTAGTTTGGAGCCAAAGATGCAAGGCTGAGTGATTTTTCTAAGGAGTGGAGAGGAGATGCTCGAGAGTGTGTCAGAAGTGTTGATCTGGTTGCAATAGTATTGCTGGAGGTATGGAGGTGGTTTCTTATTTCTGATAGGTCTAGGGCCAGGATGATCCACAGGATGATTAAAAGGCAGATAAATGGTGATGGAGGTGACATCTGTGGGAGGCACTATTGGGTTTTCTGTGGAAGTGTGTGGGCTAAGTTCAGATGGAGTAGGAGAAGAGTCAGGTGGAAGGTTGGATAATGAATTTTGTCTGTCCAGTACATTGGTGGTATCATTTATGCCTTGACTGTAATGCGTAATGTCAGGCCAAGCAGAGGGGCAATGTGAGTAAAAAGGATACTGATCACAATTTGGCAGTTCAATGCTAGACTCAGATTGGAATGGAAATATATGTTCATAGAACTCAACATCTCTGCATATATAGACATCTTTAGTACATAAGTCCTGCAGGATATAGCCCTTAGTGTTGAGAGCTATTCCTAAGAAAACACTCTTTCTGGATCTAGGAGCAAATTTGTCTTTATGAGGTTGAGTATTGAGGCCAAACGACAGACACCCAAATACTCTTAAGAGTTGGTAATCAGGAGGCTTTTTGTACAGCAAGTCATATGGTGTGGTATTATGAAGCAAAGGTGTGGGTGTGACATTGGTGAGGTATGCGGCATGTTGGACGCAATAACCCCAATAGCTAGGAGGTAACTGGGGCTGAAGCTTTAGAGCTCTGGCTATGGATAGGAGGTGCTGATTTTTTCTTTCTACTGTGCCATTTTGCTGTGGAGTATGGACACAGCTCTTTTGATGTATAATTCCTTCAGAGGCATAAAACTGACCCATGTTAAACTCTTTCCCGTTATCTGAGAGAATTACTTTAACGTGGGTGTCAAATTGCACTTGCACATACTTGCAAAAGCTTTTCAGAAAGTGTTGAACCTCAGATTTCGCTCTCATCAAGTAAATCCAACAATATCTAGTAAAATCATCAACTATTGTCAGAAAGTATCTTTGTTTAGACATTGTACAGTGTTTATACGGTCCCCAAATTTCTACATGGATCAAGGAAAAGGGTTGTTCAGAAATGGAAAAAGAAACGGGAAACGGGTTACGCTTTTGTTTAGCTAGGGGGCACACAAGACAATCAGAAGTACAGTTTACTGGGGATACACTGGGGTCTCTTTTATGAATCTCCTTAGTTCTTGATTCACTGAGGTGGCCCAATCTACAGTGCCATAGAAGCCCTCTGTAGTGTTGAATTGTCTGAACAGGCTGAGTGTTGGTTGAAGTGTTGGCTTGTTGAGAGGATATTGAATTTGTTGATGGTACAACGGGTAGGCTGTGTAGGTGATATAGACCATGGCACATGTCAGCTGAACCAATCGTCCTCCTGCTGGCTTTGTCCTGGATCAAACAAGTTTTAGACTTGAAATGCACCTCACAATTTTCTGATAAGGTAAGCTTGCTGAGTGAAATGAGATTAAAAGCAAAGGAGGGTACAAACAACACATCTTTGAGTGTAAGTAATGAATTAATAACGACATTACCAATCTGTGAGACTTTAACACGCTGGGTATTAGGCAGAGTGACAAACAAGGAATTTACTGGTTTACAAGAATCAAACAAAGAAAGGCTGCAACAGATATGATCTGTGGCTCCAGAATCTACAATCCAAGTGTTTAAATTCTCACCTGCATTCTTACCTGCCTCCTTACCAGAAGTGGCAAGGCACTGTGCACTCATTACCGCATGTTGCTCTTCTGTGCATTCATGGCCTTGACAGTCTCCTCGTCTGCCTCTGTCATTGTGCTCCTGGAGCAAATTTAACAACTGAACATACTGCTCTTGAGTCAATGACAAGTTGTTCTGTGAACCAACATAGTTTGAGCCTTGTGCCATAGAGTAATTATCATCACATTGATTAGAGGCATTCTGTTGGTACAAGTCCTGATCACCAGCAATGTAATTCACTTGTGGCTTTTGCTTAAATCCTGGCGGAAACCCATGTTTTCTATAGCATTTATCTATTGTGTGTCCTGGTGTATTACAAAACGTACAAAATGGACGTTTGTAACCATATTGATTATATCCTTTCTGCAATTCTCTCTTGTAATTTCCACCTACTGGCCTCTGAACAGCCAGAACTGACCCAGATTCAGACACATTCTCAGCAGGAAATTGAGCTCTGTGATTAGCTAGAGCAGTTGGACTATTGCTAAATTGTACTTGACTATTACCGTACACTAGTTTCCTCTCTAATTTCGCAGCCATTGCAAATGCAGTATTGATATCCGGAAGAGGACTAGTAAAGAGAACTTGTGACTTAACTGCTTCATATTCGTCATTTAAACCTTTCAGGAACTTAATGACATAATCATTTTCTATGAACTTCCTCACTTGCGTTGAGAGATTACATGTACATCTAGTGCAAGAACATACAGGAATGGACCTCAAAACTGACAGATCTTCCTAAATTACCTTGAGCCTAGTATAGTATTCCGTAACTGACATATTTTCTTGCTTAACCGCAAAGAATGCCTCCTGTAAATCAGACAATCGAAATGCATCTGCATTTCCATATCTAAATTTAAGATCTGTCCAGATATCAGATGCATTATCAATCCACATTACACTTTGACCAATGCTAGGGACAACAGAGTTTACCAGCCATGACGCCACCATGTTGTTTGCTTTGGACCAAGCATTGTATCTCCTACCAATCTCTGGTGGTTTCACAATCGTTCCATCAAGAAATCCTGCCTTATTTTTGGACTCTAAGGCTCTTCGAATTGTCCTGCTCCATCCGTGGTAGTTGTTGTCGTCCAGCAGTGGTTGAACAAAAACTAGCACAGGATTGTCGCTAGGATGCAGATACAGCGGATTGTCTGTGGGATCCGCATTCTGAGTTTGATTGTGTGTGGACGGTGACGCTTGATTGTTTGCCATGAGTGCAGAATTAGGAGACGAGAAAGTACCAAAATTCATCAAAATCGCTCAGATACCATGTCGAAAAAGCAATCACCAAGCAACTACGATCAAGCTGCTAAACAGTATAGACAAACTGAATCATGCGAAATCGTCATATGAACATGATGAACAACAATCAAGAATAAAACACCAATTAGAGAAGAGAGAGTTGAGGAGAGAATGAACAACTGAAATTGATATTTTGGAAAAATTACACCAGGAAGAATTGCTCTGTTCGACCTATTGCCTCTACTGAAATAGAAAAGAGGAAGAAGAAGAAATATCCCGCCAGATTACAAATAGGCGGTGAAATTACCACTTTGCCCTTACTAACCGTCAACCTACAACAAGTAATAAAGGGCAAATATGTCATTTACGCCCTTAACTCTCAACTGCCTAGTTTCTGTTATAACCGCTACTCCGCTGCACTTCATCTTCTTCATTTGCAGCTATCACAGTGTTCCACTTCTATGCCATTTCTTCTCAACCGTAGATCAAACAATCAATCCAACGTTCCAAACAATTGCTCACACGGATTGTGCTTCTTGACTCACATGATTATCTCCATCACTGCTCCTTCCCATTTCCAGCAACTGCAGCTGATGAACTTCTTTCTTCAACACTATGCCCATCCCTTAAGCTCGTTCTATTAAAGGACATGTTTTGATTTGCTTTAAGAATGAGGCAAAAGATCTCTACACAGTTTGGATCTGATTCATTTTTCAGCTCCTATGATGAAACGATTTAACCACAAGTGCATATCATTGATGCATTTAGCTTGACCAGTGGAGAATATCCATATTTAAAAATTGATGATAGTTTTACTAATTTTGTGCAATATATAGTACTTTCTCGGACCCAGTTTTATTTTCATATACATAAAATAGAAAGTAATACAAAAACATCATTTAGTATATTTTCTGGTCTTTAAAACTATTTTTACTTTTTATTTTTACCCTTTTTTTTGTATTACTTTGCTTATCTTTCATGCTTTCTCTTTATTTGTTGCTTAAAAGGATAAATCTGATAAGCTTATTATGGAAAGTCGACAACATATTTGAATTGTCTAAGAAGAAATAATGGACTATAAAACTAAACTGGATGGAGTAATGGTTATCTCATATTACATCCTCCTCATCTTCATCCGGACCTAGTATATCCCAACGACAGCAAAAGCTATCGTTAGGGTCTAGGGAGGATAAGTGGTAGGCAGACAATACCTCTATCCCAAGGGGATAGGGAGCCTGCTTCCAGTGAGACCCCCGGCTCTATATGTACCTGCATAAATGACATAATAATAGAGATATTCTGTGCTAGTGTGCTAGTGAGGAAATTCAAGGAATATAAAAGAAAGCTTTCGATATTAAAATACAAATCAGTGTATATGTACATGTAATGTAAAACAACGGTATAACGGTATAACATACGCAACCAAGTGGAAAGTCAACCTAAAGTGTAGATAGTGTCTACGTCTATCTATGTCCCTAAATATGCTCTAAAGTGTCTCTATACATGGCCTATACCTCGTTAACCTTAATCTTATGTCTCTATGAACTCATATCCTGAACCATGTCCTCAGAGAGGTGCAAATCTAGTAGGTCGTGCCTTATCTGCTCATCCCAAGTCAGTTTGGGCGTGTCTTTACTCCTGTTTCCCTCTACAATGAGGGTTTCAATTGCTCTGACCGACGCCGTTCTCTGTCTCCGCTTGACATGCCCAAACCATCTCATTCTTCCCTCACTTATCTTATCTGCTATACCGGCCACGCCCAACCTTTCTCGAAACACTTCGTTTCTGATCCGGTCTAGCTTTCTATGCCCATACATCCACCTTAACATCTTCATCTCTGTCACTTCCATCTTCTGTAATTGTGATCTCTTGATTGCCCAGCAGTCTGTCCCATATAGTATTGCCGGTCGCACTGCCACCCTATAAAATTTTCTCTTTAATTTAATTGGAAAATTTTTGTCATACAGCACCCCTGAGGCCGCCCTCTATATACACCAGCCTGCTTGAGCTCGATGTGCTACATCATTATCTATGTCGACATTCTGCTGCTCAAATGATCCTAGGTACTTAAACTTACTTACCTGTGGTACCACTTGACCATCGATGGTGAGCTGGCTATCCTCATTGTCTGCTACGTCGCTGAAGGCGCAGTGCAGATACTCAGTCTTAGAACGGCTAATCTTTAAGCCTTTTCTCTCTAAAACACCTCTCCATTGCTCTAGTCTCATACTCAGGGTATGTCTACTGTCTGCGACTAATACAATATCATCAGCAAAAAGCATACACCACGGAACTGCCTCCTGTATCGGCTTTGACAACTCGCCAAGGACAACTGCAAAAAGAAATGGGCTCAATGTAGACCCTTGATGGAGACAGACCTCCACCGGAAAGAAGTCCGTATTCCCCACAGGCGTACGAACAATTGTTTTTGTCCTAGCATACATATCTCTAATTATGTCTATATACTTCATAGGGATCCCTCTTGCATCCAGACTATCCCATATCAGGCTACGCGGCATATTATCATATGCTTTTTCAAGATCGATGAAAACCATATGTAAATCGCGCTTCTTCTCCCTATACTTCTCCATTAATCTCCTGAGAATGTTTATTGCTTCCGTAGTTCACCTTCCTGGCATAAAACTAAATTGGTTCGCCGTAACCTGAGTTTCTCTCCTAATTTGAGTGTCGATTACTCTCTCCCATAACTTCATGGTATGACTTAGCAACTTAATCCCTCTATAGTTCCCACAACACTGTGTGTCTCCTTTGTTCTTATATAGGGGGACCACGACACTATTTCTCCACTCATCTGGCATCTTCCCTATTTTGTAAATACGGTTGAACAGAGTAGTTAGCCATTGGAGCCCTTCCTCTCCGAAATACTTCCACGCCTCAATAGGTATGTTATCTAGGCCGACCGCTAGCTTTATCTCTTCCCATCTTCTTCAGTGCTTTCATCACCTCTCCTTATGTGATGTTCATCACTCTCCATGATATGTTCAATAAATTTGTATCTCAAATAACAGACTTTGTAATTAGACGATATAAAAAATCTACACATATTTTTAAGATTTTAATTGATTGAGGAACATCTATACTTTGTTCTGAAATTTTAAAATTTGTTTCAGATATATGATGTTATATTACATAAAATGATGGACTCGATGAAAAGAGGGAGGGTCACACAATTGGAGGGAATATACAGCGAAGGCAAAAAAAAGAGAAAAGATCAGGATAGCTCCCAAAGCATGATACTCAAATAATAGATTCTATTACATATGTCGTCGGTTTAATTCTTGAGAGCATCAGTATCCACGTTAAAGTCTTACCATCATCGATTTATATCAAACGGGCTTGACCTTGATCCATTGTAGGCACGTAGTAAAAGTTATCACATAAAAAACTGTCAAATAAACCTGATTTACATATTATATAAAGTTTCTTGAAGTTAAGCGGTAAAAATATTCTAAGTCAAGGTACGACTTTCTTTTTTACTACAAAAAAAGAAGTGGATAAATATAGGAGGAGGAGACAATGGGGCATGGGAACACCAAAAACAGGGCAGATATGGACTGCGCATAAATTAAAGAGTCCAAACCCATTCGGAGCGGATTCCATGACGCGATAAAATTTCACGCGAATATGACGCGGCCAATAGATGGCCGCCACGTGACAAAGCTGACTCATCTCTTTTTTTTTTTTAAAATTTTCACAGTTTAATAGATAGCAAAACTAAAAATGCCAATCATCTTCATCTCCCCAAGGCAACACCTCCGCAGCCGCCACCTTTGTCTACCTCCCACAACCCTCTTTCCGTTGCCCCTCTCTCTTGTTGTTCCCTCCTCCAGTCACCACCGCCACTCCTTCCTTCCTCCTCCCCTCCCCCACCCTGGCCTCCCACAACCCTCTTTCCGTTGCCCCTCTCTCTTGTTGTCCCCTCCTCCAGTCATCACCGCCACTCCTTCCTTCCTTCCCCCTCCCCTCCCCCCCACCCCCGACATTGAAACTCGTTCCACTACAAGGAATCACCACCAACAAACCAACCAGCTCTTCATCTTCTTTGAACCACCATTTTCGCAGGCACCATCCATATGCTCTACAAACCTCACTTCTTTGTGTTTTGTCTCCCACAATTGGCATCCAAACTCGTAGTCCCCATCCTGGCGTTGTTGAAAGCAACAACAAACCGATGGCCTGAGAGCAAGGATGGAAGCGGAGAAGTTGGTGAAGAAGAAGATAGGGATGAGTAGTCAGGTTTTTGTGTAATATTAAAATAAAAAACTGCGAAAATTTAAAAAAATAAAAGGATGGGTCAGCTTTGCCATGTGGCGGCCATCCATTGGCCGCGTCATATTAGCGTGAAATTTTATCGCGTCATGGAATCTGCTCCCAAACCCATCTCCTTTCTGGGACCCGGAAACCGAATCCTGACCTCATCATCCAGCTCAATACCTGTGTCCGTGTTTTGTGCCTCGTTGGCACCCTTTCCTACCGTGGCTTCCTTTTACCCTGGGGACTTTCTCTTTTTCTTATTTTTTCTTCTGCCCATTCAGATGCTATTTGCAGGAGGGGTATCAATTAGTTCCCGGCGAAAACGAATTAAATTATAATTTAAGTCACTCGTATTTATATAAATAATCTAATGAAATAAAATTAGTATGGTAAATCACCAGTGTAGAATGTTCTATATGATTCTGATTTTAATTCTGGAATAAGTTTTTTTAACATATTGTAACATTTTTTATGCTAATTATTTTTATTGTTTTATGTTAGTTTATTTCTTTTGCATAATAAAAGAAATAAAAAAGATTTGAACTTTATTTAAATACTACATTTTATTTATAATCATGATTGTAGTTCACATTCCATACACAACCTTACTTCCGTAGGTATAGGGGGAGCGGGAGGGAGGGGACGCAGTGATTATTTTGAATCTCAGAGCAAAAGCTCATTTCCTATCTCTGAAGGCCCATCGACTTAGCCCCAAGGAGTATTGTGAAGGATGCAAATCAAGAGTCCAACGGCCTTTCTCTAGCCCTAAAGATTATTATAGAGGATGCAAGTCTTCTAAGTTGAGTGAGAATTTACGCAGTGACCCACACAAGGTGTAACTCCGCATGCTAGACAATTGAGTGAGAACTTACGCAGTGACCCACACAAGGTGTAACCCTGCAAACCAGGCTTTCCGTCTAGCCGCAGTGGAACATCCATACTATGTATGTCTCTGAATTCGAACTCTTGACCTGAGCAAATCTCAACCTGAGTATCAACTGAACTATGCCCTGGAAACGTGATGATTTTGGATCTATTGTTACAAGATTTTAGTTTTCCCTTTGATATAAAATATAAACTGAGTTCTATTTAACTTCTTTTTATGCAATACCTATGTGATGAATCTAAAAAACCTAGATTCTATAAAAAAGGAAAAACGAAGATGATGGTTGATTTTGTGGTGCGTTGCCAACATGAGACAAATGATTAGGCATGGCTTTTACAAGAAAGTTAACTCTAAAAAGAAAAACCTATACACTCCACAAACTATGTAGACGTTTATAATTTCTAAACTGTAGCATATTTTACTAGTAACTGCTATATATTTGAATATTTACTCTATACCTCATTAGATAATGGATGGATGTCACTCAGTTAGACACGACCAGCCTGCTAATTTGATATTGCTCTTATTTATATATATCTTATATATTAGATACTAAATAAGTAATAATTACTCGGAAAATGTAATACACGTCCAAAAAGTATGTTGATAATGATAGCTCAGTTCGAGTATATTGTAAAATAAACATGTTCAAGTCAAATTAATGATGTAGTCTTGAATTACAGATGAAATCTTTTGCGATTAAACATTCATTCAACAAAGGTTATTTAAGTAACAAGTCTAAATCACATTTCCGGTGCACTAGGTTCGTGTGTTTGTGCAAGATCCGGAGAGAGACCGGATTGTTTCGCGATCCGTAGCCTTACCCTACAATTTGTGCAAGAAGCAGCTTCCGCCGCTCGAATCCATGACCTCAAGATCACGAAGAACAACCTTATCATTTGATTCAAAGTCTGCCTTCTTTAGATAACAAATTTAATCTATTTAAACTATACTCAAGTTAGACTAGATTAAAATATTTAAAATGAATAACAACTTATAATTTGAGCAATACAAGGGAGGTGGATGTGATTGACCCCTTCAAAAACCTTTTTTTAAAATAAAAAAAAAACAAGAAGGAATGCATCCAATTGATTCAGAATTGTGTAGCATTTCCATCCGCAATACTAATCTCATGACAACCCAGCCGCCCACATCTACCGCTCTCCTCCACCTTTCCCTATCTTTGTTGTGAGGAAATTATTTATACCCTCATCCATTTAATATTTTATTTCCCTATGTATATTTCCAATAAACTTCCCCCCTTTTCCCTCTATATATTTCTCCATTATCTCTAACTCAAACATTCATTATTTAATTTTCCTATTTTCTACATCATGATGACCCTTTGCCAAGAAAGTGTATCTTCCTTAGCCACCCCAAATGCCATGGACTGCGGAATAGTAAACTTCCCCTTTTTCCACCCCCACAACCACCGAAACAGCGTTTTATTCAACCCTATTCCGCCACCTCCTTCAAGCGCTATTGATTTTTTCTTCACAACTACCAAAAGGGATCCGGATGGGATTGGTTTCTTGGATGATATTGGCGGCAGTATTGATGGGTTGATGTCTTGTACAGAAAGTTTAGGGTTTGAGAGCTGTGATGTGAGGAGGGTTGATGATCATATTGATAATTTAGATGAAATTGAGAAGTCATATTTGAAAAAGCCTTTAAAATCAAAATTGAAAGCTAAAGATGAGAAAAGAAAGGAGTTTCCACCACCTTTATCTTTTTTGAGCCAAGATGGTAAGCCCATGTATTTTCTTCGACCCATGAGAACAGATGGAAGATTACAGCTTACGGAGGTTAAGATTTTCCGGCCGGAGATTCTCCGGGCTTCACGACAGGATGGACGGTTGAGATTGCATCTTATCCACGAAGATGACGATGTGGGAGAACAAGAAGAAGAGGAGGAGGAAGAGGAGGAGATGGAAAAAAAGAAAATGAGAGCGAAGAGTCAATTCAAGAACATGATAATGAGAATTTGGAAGTAGAGGTAATAGATGATGTGTTGGAGGATGAATGGGAAGAGGGACTAGGCGAAGGTCAAGAAATGTCTCCGACCAGTAGCGGCGGCGGCCAGGACAGTGCTAGAAGATGTTGTGAGGAGGTGAACAATCACCACCATCACCGTCATGTGTGGAGGCAACATTATGTGACAATTAGTTAATGTTGGTTAACGTCGAGCCTTAAGGATTTTTGGTACCTCAGTTGTACGAAATACTTATTGATACAATAATAAATTATTTATAATTAATATATTAGGTGGTTTCTGCATATGGAAAGGAATTCTGTTTCAGCTTCAGGCTAAATCCGCTTCTAGTGTCTCTTTTTGTGAATCAGGGTGGGAGGTGTGGTTCATACTTGCACCTCAAGGTTTTTGTTATATCCCATTTTTTTTAAAGGGGCAAAAGGGTCATTACGGCCTAATTAATTATTAAACCTAATTTGATTAGGAAACTTTTCCTAAACCCATATCAAATTTCTATTTAATCACGTGAATACTCCTCTCCCTCTCCATTCTAAACTCAGCCGCCACTTCACAGAGAGAAAAAGAACGTTCTCTCCTTCTTCAAAAGCCAAGGCCGCCAGTTTAGGGAGGCTAAGGAGGAATACCGCCACTCGATTCTCACCCTTCAACCGCGTAGTAATTGTCAGGTAGGTGCCCCCTTAACATCCTTTGTATGAAAACGGTACAATCCTTAATTTCTTTACGAAACCGAGATCGTGCATCAGTAATTGTGACTGTATAGATGACTGTTTATTTGGTTATGGGTGTATGTGATTAATTGTATATTCGTATAGATGTACGGTATTATTTTTGTATGAATAGCATGAAAAGATTTCATTTTTGATTGGTATATGAATACCGGAATCGGAAGAAGGGGCGTTGTTGGCGGCGGCGCGTGGCCGGTGGTGGTGGGCTATGGCTACGGGCTGCCGGATTGAAGGAGTGCGGCTGAGGGGGGGTGACTGGAGGGGGTGGTGCGCTGGGGGAGTCTGCGGCTGTGGGGGATGGGGGGCTGAGAGGGGGGTACGCTGGGGGTGGTGCGGGCTAGGGGGTGCAAGTGGAGGGGGGGTCGTGTGGTGAGGGTGGGGCGGTTGGTGTGGCTGGGCGGGCTGGAGGGCTGTTGGCGGTAGGAAGCCGGGGCGGGGAAGGGGAAGGGTTACGGGAAATCGCATGGGAAAGGAAAGCAGTGAAGGAAAAGAATAAAGAAAAGGGAAAAGAATAACAGAAAAGGAAAATGAAAAAGAGTAAAGGAAAAATAAAAAGGAAAAAAAAAGGGATAAAGAATAAAGAATAAGAGGAAAAAGAAAAGAAAATGAAAGGGAAAGTAAATGAAGTATTCCGTATGTGATTTCTGTGCATCCATGCATCACGACATTTCATTATGATATGCGAGACATAAGTCGCATATCTGTTCTGTTCCGTTAGGGTATGCGAGACCTAAGTCGCATATATGTTCTGTTCCGTTAGGGTATGCGAGACCTAAGTCGCATATCTGTTCCGTTAAGGTATGTGAGACCTAAGTCGCATATCTGTTCTGTTCTGTTACGATATGCGAGACCTAAGTCGCATATATGTTCCGTTAAGGTATGTGAGACCTAAGTCGCATATCTGTTCTGTTCTGTTCTGTTAGGATATACGAGACCTAAGTCGTATATCTATTCCGTTCCGTTCCGTTCCGTTCTGTTAGCTCCCGGGGGCATGCATTGCACGATAGTATGTATGTTTCCGAGAATGTAGGTTTATCATACATCATGTATGTGACATTGCATTTCACGTTCATATCTCATGATTATGTGTTTGATTGTTTTAAGAAGTTATGACCGTTATATGTATTTATGAGAACGTGGACAGTCTATTTTCGTATTACCGTACTTATATGTATTTCACTACTGTCCTAACATGTATGATCTCACAGAACCGATGCAGGCAGTGTACCTACTGAGTGACGTTTTTGTCACTCACACCGTTCGTTTTATTTTATTGCAGACGATTCAGGGTACGATTACATATGGGTTGGAGAGGACTCTGAATGGGCACATTGGGACACGTAGACTGGTTGATGACCAATGATCAAGGAAAGAGGAAGTTTTATTCTATTTATTATTCCATTTGAGGACATAACTTAGCGATTTCTTATTTGGTTACTTTACGATGTCGTTTAAGGGATTGTGACTTGATTTTGACTATATATGATTTTGGGGATTTTACTTTCGATTTAGGGTTTTGAATTGATTTATTTCGCTTCCGCAATCGAATACTCTGTCGTTTTGATAAGTGCAGGGATTCGTACAGACGCCTTGTATATTCCTTAGTGAAATACGGCGGGCGTACCGGTTCTGACCCTAAGGTTCGGGACGGGGCACTACAGGTGGTATCAGAGACGGCTCTAGATCTACTGCGGAAAAGCATAGAATTAAGAAATGATCTTAGACGTAAGAGACGCCTATAGAATTAAGTTTTGATCGTAGATGTAAGTTTGACATTAGACTAAGTTTGATCCTAGACGTAAGTTGTGATCTGAGACTAAGTTTGACTTAAGTTTTGATCGTAGATGTAAGTTTGATATTAGACTAAGTTTGATTATAGACATAAGTTGCGATCTGAGACTAAGTTTGACCTTAGAATAAGTTTGATTTAGACTAAGTGATGATCGGACTGGAGCACGGTTGGGTTCTATTTTTGTTTTATTTATCTGTATTTGACTGTTTTCTACTTCTTAAGTTTATATAATTCCTGAAATGCCCTTGACAAAAAAAAAAATGAAATTTTCCTTGTCGTAGCAAATATGCCGCCGAGAAGAGAACGGTAAGAACGGCAATGAAAATCACTCTGAGAATGGGGCTCCACCGTAGGTAGTGCTTCCCTAGGCCCTAACCGATGCACTACGGGTCATGACCCAAGCTGTGGCGCAATAACATCAGCAGCCACAAGCTCCACCACCACCGCAATCGGACTGGTGATTCTTCTACAAGTGGATGCATAGGATTGGTGGCGCAGCACAACTGACACCGTCGATCACTTGGATCTAATTTCAGAGTGAGTTCAAGAGGTATTCATATCGATGGTACGATCTTCAGAGCATGGTTCTAGATCCAAGGCGGAAATGTAGAATTAGACCATGATATTAGAAAATAAGTTACGATTTTGCCTCTAAGTGTCATGAACATAAGTACTGATCTAGCGATGATCCTGAACATAAGTCACGATCTTAGACATAAGTAATGATCTCGATTAAGAGTTGACTTTAGACATAAGTACTGATTTAGTAATAAGTGTTGATTATGTACTAATTATGATTTGGAAATAAAACGTGATCTTAGACTTAAAAAATGATGATGCTAAAGAACAATCCTAGAAATAAGTTATGATCCTAAACTTAAGAAGTCGATCGATTTTGAAACACGTATACCTAGGATATCCCATACGATTCTCCCTTACCTAAGGTTGATCATAACTCTCTAAGCCGTGATCTTAGTAACCCTAGTGAATACTATATAATTGATTTGAATGAATTACAATGTTAACCAGAATACCTTACTACAAGCATTAGCTGACATATTAATGGGTCAGACAATAACTCGGGTTGCCTTACTATAACTGCAACATGGTACTCAGTACCATTAGGGCAAAGTAAAGCGGGTCCATATCCCTACTTGGACGGTAACATCAGAGCAGGCTTATGTCTAAGTTGGGACTATAGCGACTAAGAAACGAATTATAATAGTATGATAAATACTAAGAGATGATTTATAGTAGAATGATAGAAACTAAATAAAGATTAGCGTTATAATCAGTAGAGTTTAGTTAAGGACATTGTACAAAAGAATTTATAGTCTAGGGTTAAGATGTTGAATGTAGGGTAATCAAAATAGGTCGACGGTATTAGTCAGTATTGAACAATAGCGACATGCGAGAATCGACTATAGTAAGTACCTTGGAATGATGTAACATTACAAATTGTGGGCTAAGTGTTGACATTGAAATATTCGTCTTGAACCTAATAGGTTTGAACAGAAATAGAGTAAGCGTGAATAAGTAGCGGTTGCTTTTCATATGAGATTTAACTAGGTTAACACTAGTGATTGAAATAACCAGTAAAGAAGTACGGTGGATCAGTGTGGCGCGCGGAAGCGTAGTGAATTAGATTACCTTAAGTCGATAAATGTTTAGTGTGCCATGCTAGGATTGGACAATTTAAGTTAGGGATTTTACCATAGTAGGCGAAGGTGAGACTTATAAGAAACGATATATAGACAGATTGTTCTTTTGAAATTAAGGATGGATTATAGAAATTATACGAAATATTGGACTATTATTTCTCTAGCAGATAAATATTTTATATAAGCATGTACACAGAGTTATACCTATATTTTAAAGGGACTTCAAAAGACATTTTATTTTCGAAAATACCTTATTAAGTCACATCTCTTCATATAGTTTACTAAACTTTACGAGGCTAATTTTTTCCCCGTACTTTTAAAACAGCTTAATAAAGATTTCAAGTCTTTTGACAACTTTGAAAAGGGGAAAACTTTTAAAATATTGATATTCTTGCAAAAACGATTTGTTTATATATATTTTTTTACAAAATATTTCAAATTTCTATTTTTGTTACATCTATATATTTTTTCTGTCAAAAATTAATTTAATTTGACGACTATCGATATCGTAAGCAGTTTAACTGTTTAAATGTTTTGAAGATATTTATCCGCTTGTGATGAACTTACTAAACGTTTGTGGAAAAAAAAAGGGGGTAGCTTCCAAAATATATACCTGTTTTTGAAAACAGAAGGTACCGTATTCAAATCGTTTCATAAAACCTTACATTATTAGGCTTTCAACTGTTTTGATGCAATTTTACCAAAATGCCTTGCGAACAAGTTATATCATCGTTTTTAAAATGATCATTTGAGATATCGCGTTGCGAAACAAATCTAGGATACTTTGAGTTTTGTGTCTACAAAAATTAGAAGGTCTAGTATTTTAAATAGTTAAAGCTATATTCTAAATTATAGGTACGTAAGCTACTTTTCTTTTAGCTTGAAGAAAGATATGTCCATACATATATTTCGTATACTAGGCCGCTGACGATATCTCTGAAAAAAAAATTAAGAGCATGATCATAGAGCTAGTCCGTAAGTATATAAGAATTGATTTTGAAGACTTGGTTGTGTTAAGGAAAGGTAACGGGTACCATATTGGCATACACAAAGGATGTTAGTGTGGTTAATTATCTAGGGGTGGATCATATGTGATAAGTTTAAGAATCCGGTATTGTAGATTGCAATAAGTTGAATGATACACGTCAAGTGGTATAAGTAGAAGTTTGTAAGCACTAATTATAGAGAATTAAGCAAGGATTGAACCCTATAAGGACTAGATTATCTTGTGTGATGCTAGTGATGACTAAGTTAAATCGTACTAGAATACAACGTATTCCGAAGAATACATAAAGCTTCAGGGATGAGTTTTGCAAACAAGGTGTTAAGTTAAAGATTGTACTGCACCTAAGAACTGATTTTAGAGGGTTGCTCATGATAGCAAATATAAGTACGATGTAGACCGACGATTAAGTTATGGAGTCAGTATAATGATGATACCCTTAAGGTTGATTCGAGAACTATAAAAAGAATAGGTTATGATCTATCATGCGGAGGACGATGGATTTAAAGATTACATTGTATATATACATACTGAATGATTTGAGGACTTAGTCCTGTATCGAGGAAGCAAATTGGGTAACAGATCGGAATACGCAAGGGATACTAAGTTCAGTCATGATCTAGGTAAATGAAGTATGTGGTACTATACTAAGTTATTGATTTCGTAACACACAAGTTTCGAGGACGAAACTTTTTGTAAGGAGGGGAGAATGTTATATCCCATTTTTTTTAAAGGGGCAAAAGGGTCATTAAGGCCTAATTAATTATTAAACCTAATTTGATTAGGAAACTTTTCCTAAACCCATATCAAATTTCTATTTAATCACGTGAATACTCCTCTCCCTCTCCATTCTAAACTCAGCCGCCACTTCACAGAGAGAAAAAGAACGTTCTCTCCTTCTTCAAAAGCCAAGGCCGCCAGTTTAGGGAGGCTAAGGAGGAATACCGCCACTCGATTCTCACCCTACAACCGCGTAGTAATTGCCAGGTAGGTGCCCCCTTAACATCCTTTGTATGAAAACGGTACAATCCTTAATTTCTTTACGAAACCGAGATCGTGCATCAGTAATTGTGACTGTATAGATGACTGTTTATTTGGTTATAGGTGTATGTGATTAATTGTATATTCGTATAGATGTACGGTATTATTTTTGTATGAATAGCATGAAAAGATTTCATTTTTGATTGGTATATGAATACCGGAATCGGAAGAAGGGGCGTTGTTGGCGGCGGCGCGTGGCCGGTGGTGGTGGGCTATGGCTACGGGCTGCCGGATTGAAGGAGTGCGGCTGAGGGGGGGGTGACTGGAGGGGGTGGTGCCCTGGGGGAGTCTGCGGCTGTGGGGGATGGGGGCTGAGAGGGGGATACGCTGGGGGTGGTGCGGGCTAGGGGGTGCAGGTGGAGGGGGTCGTGTGGTGAGGGTGGGGCGGTTGGTGTGGCTGGGCGGGCTGGGGGGCTGTTGGCGGCAGGAAGCCAGGCGGGGAAGGGGAAGGGTTATGGGAAATCGCATGGGAAAGGAAAGCACTGAAGGAAAAGAATAAAGAAAAGGGAAAAGAATAACAGAAAAGGAAAATGAAAAAGAGTAAAGGAAAAATAAAAAGGAAAAAAAAGGGAAAAAGAATAAAGAATAAGAGGAAAAAGAAAAGAAAATGAAAGGGAAAGTAAATGAAGTATTCCGTATGTGATTTCTGTGCATCCATGCATCACGACATTTCATTATGATATGCGAGACCTAAGTCGCATATCTGTTCTGTTCCGTTAGGGTATGCGAGACCTAAGTCGCATATCTGTTCTGTTCCGTTAGGGTATGCGAGACCTAAGTCGCATATCTGTTCTGTTCCGTTAGGGTATGCGAGACCTAAGTCGCATATCTGTTCTGTTCGTTAGGGTATGCGAGACCTAAGTCGCATATCTGTTCTGTTTCGTTAGGGTATGCGAGACCTAAGTCGCATATCTGTTCCGTTAAGGTATGTGAGACCTAAGTCGCATATCTGTTCTGTTCTGTTAGGATATGCGAGACCTAAGTCGCATATCTGTTCCGTTAAGGTATGCGAGACCTAAGTCGCATATCTGTTCTGTTCTGTTAGGATATGCGAGACCTAAGTCGTATATCTGTTCCGTTCCGTTCCGTTCCGTTCTGTTATCTCCCGGGGGCATGCATTGCACGATAGTATGTATGTTTCCGAGAATGTAGGCTTATCATGCATCATGTATGTGACATTGCATTTCACATTCATATCGCATGATTATGTGTTTGATTGTTTTAAGAAGTTATGACCGTTATATGTATTTATGAGAACATGGACAGTCTATTTTCGTATTACCGTACTTATATGTATTTCACTACTGTCCTAGCATGTATGATCTCACAGGACCGATGCAGGCAGGGTACCTACTGAGTGACGTTTTTGTCACTCACACCGTTCGTTTTGTTTTATTGCAGACGATTCAGGGTACGATTACATATGGGTTGGAGAGGACTCTGAATGGGCACATTGGGACACGTAGACTGGTTGATGACCAATGATCAAGGAAAGAGGAAGTTTTATTCTATTTATTATTCCATTTGAGGACATAACTTAGCGATTTCTTATTTGGTTACTTTACGATGTCGTTTAAGGGATTGTGACTTGATTTTGACTATATATGATTTTGGGGATTTTACTTTCGATTTAGGGTTTTGAATTGATTTATTTCGCTTCCGCAATCGAATACTCTGTCGTTTTGATAAGTGCAGGGATTCGTACAGACGCCTTGTATATTCCTTAGTGAAATACGGCGGGCGTACCGGTTCTGACCCTAGGGTTCGGGACGGGGCGCTACAGTTTTCCAATGTACAAATAGATGCTGTGCAAATTTATCTATAAATGGTAATGTACCATCACAACTTTTTCATTCACAATGGATTTGAAGATCTTCACTTCCGAATAGAATGGAATAAAACAAAATTAGTCACTAAATTGGTTAGACTTCTTATATTAATAAGTAGCAGTTGATTGACATTGACGTAATTTTTATTGTGGGTCATCGAAAAACAACCTATTTGCATTTCTAACATGAGTATGGTTAAACACATCCGATCTTTCTATACAATGTCATAAACAGAAGCCTCCAAAGTGTATAAGGGATACCATGAAAGCTCGTGTCGTATTTTTGCGGCGTGGTTGAACATACTCGGCGTAATGTTGATCATGGAGATAATCATCAATTCATCGTAACATTTAAAACTTGGTGTTGCGAAGGGTTTAGGAACCAATGATATCTCCCGGCAAGACGACGAAAATATCTCTCTTCCGGGTGAACTTCCGGCATTCCTCAGGAAAAGTTCCGGCTTTTTCTTCCGGATACTTCCGGGAATTTCTCTGGAAAATTCGGCGAGCTCCTATCTTGAAAGAAAGTTCGGATATAAAGGATAACATCTGAAAGGACATAAAAGTTGCTGCTGATCGGAAAAACTAAGGATTCACGAAAGATATCTCAAGCTAACATAATGTGTCATATTTCGACCTATCACATCTAGATCTACATAACTATCTCTCAGTTTATCTACGTAACTATCGGTAGCGCCTCGTTCGGACTAGGGTCTCGGCATAGTGCACCTGCCGTACTCTTCTACGAAAAGTACAAGGCATCAATATCATATATGTGCATGTCGACATAATCATGTTTCCATATAGCAAAAGCAACATAAAGATAAGCAAAATACAATCGACATGCATTACATTGCATTATAAATCCGTACAAGTCATAATGTACTAAGTTCCAGAATCTTCTAAATACATCATGATCAAATGTCTATCATCTTCAAAAGATAACACTCTGGCATACTTCTCCGATCACGGTTAATCTATCTAAGCTCGTAATCTATAAACATGTACCATGGTTCCTGATATCTGCAATGTGATAAGGCAAGTGTGAGCGATAAACGAATCGCCCAGCAAGTAGTCCGTCCATATACGTCATGTGGTGTTAGGAAATCAACCGAGATCACTGCCAAACACGCAGCGGAAAACAAAAACTTGATCTCCGATTTCCTACCAAGGATCCATGTTGTTCGTTTAATTCGACAAAAGAAATCAAAAACTACCTCCGTAGATTCGAAGTCTGCAGATGGAAGAGGTGCGAAATCACGAACACCCTCTGTCGGTATCCACACGAACGCTTCCGCCCGGAGTGCTAGCTCTTCAAACAGCGCGGCTGAAGAACTCGTTTTTCTCAAAGACGATTATAGGGTTTTGTTTTCTATTCTTTCGTTTTTCTAATTGCTTGGTGTATGAGATACGCCAAGCTCCATACATATATATAGATATCAAAATCCGATTGCAGATCGGATTTGTTAACGCTATCAAAATCTGTAACAGATACGGATTCTGTTAGGATTAGATAAAACAAATCAAAATCCATATCAAATATGGATTCTCTGTTATTATCCGATGATATAAATACATACATAAAAAACGAAATTAATAATAATAATAATAATAATTAATATCCAATATTAATATTATTAATATTAAAAAACGATAATAATAATAATAATTAATATCCAATATTAATATTATTAATATTATTAATCTCAGCCATACGCATTCTTGTGTGTGACCCGATAGGCCCATATTAATTGGCAGTTGATCAAATCTCTATTAAACTAACAAGTCGTAATTGGCATCTAGCAAAGCATTACGATTACACAATTACTACGAGCACACAGTCCAACTAGCCTAATAATAGTAGATGTATTAATCCCTTTGTCACACGATATCTAGTTTGAACATAAGTCATGGTCAGCGTCATATTTATATTGTTCAAACGTATGATTACTCGATCTTCAAGTAGACTGATAAAACAAATGATATTGATCGCACTATCAATTCATTTGAGCACGACGATGCATTTCACAGTCTCATTAATCGAGGGACCCAAAGATATCTCTCTCAAAAGAGAGGGACACATTCTATCTTGATTGTTCTATATCCTCTACATAATTTCTATCACATTCAATCATGACCTTTATTATTATCCAGTTACAGATAACGTTTGATCATGTCAAAATATAATAGTCCTTATGTTGGAAACTATGACAATCTCAAGTCAAAGGATTAAAACATGACTATCATGAGATTTACTTATGACGCTAATCCATGTAGCAATCTCATGATGGGTCTATCCAATACACTGTTCTCTAACAAGTATCTATGAGGTTGATTCGTATCACCATACACATAATCATCTCATGATTATCAAATCAATACTCATACTGATTATAAATTATTTTATCTCCATAACAACAATGAATCAGGGACATATATCAAAATTGTGTAACATACTAACCAACAATAATGATAATAAAACCTCTTTTATTAATAATAAATGCATAACATAAATATCCAAATCATGACCTAGGGCACATACACTAACATGTGGATCATACATGGAGAGACGGGTAATAAAATAATAATGCATGAATAAGAACATAACATGTCACGTCTCCGTTTTAATAAATAAAATGCATAACATAAATGTAACCAAATAACATGTAACATATATATAACTAACATCATCATCAAAGTAAATATTCTTCCACTGTCAAGTCCATAACATGCCATATATACATGTCCATCCTTAATATCTCAAGTCAAGGTCTAAGATAATCATCATACTTATTCGTATTCTCTACATACATCAAATTTCTCTATCAAGTATAAAAATGTCATACTCTTATGATGCGATGACTTAAAAACAATGTCATAAATTCCATACGATGAAAGATCAAAATGACGTCCATATCCATTTTCGATAACATGTTGATACATATCATTTGCATAAACATTTAAAACATGACATTTCATATGATTGCTATAGTACTTATCACAACGTAAGAACGATACCACATGACATATCGAATGATTCTCCATATAGTCATCATGTACAAATATAAATCCCAGTGTACCAAACACGGTTTTACATCATATGTACATGGTATCCAATGGTGACGTTGATAGGACGAAGATCCCTTGTCTTAGACAAGGTGTTACACTCAGCCAACATAAGGTAAAGTACTATATGCATATAACACCAACCTCTCCTAGGTTCCAGTGTCATGCCGACCTTTGGTCATCGATAACATACTATATGCCCATGACTGCCACCACTCTAGCCGGTGTCATGACGACCTCCCAAACATAACATAACATATCACAACATATGTCGGTGGAATCAATCGTCTCGTCGATATGTTTCATTACATATGAAAACTTTTAAAACATTTCATGAAATGCAAAATGAATGCACATGCACTCAGTTTCTAATCCATTCCACACCTATATGTTCACAAATATCCTCGTATAATCATGTTCTCAAACCCACATACATATGCATCTAATCCATGCTATAAATCATAAAAACCTACTTTTTTTCCCCTCGTAACTCTCGGCCTAACAGCCCTTAAAACAATCCACTTTTTGACAAATTTCGTCCATCAACATTTTCTTAATTTATACATCCTACACATATTCCGAGTGGCCGAAAACCCTAATTTCTTTAATGTTCATATTTACATATTTTAACATATCATAGGAAACACTTAAAGTAGCCATAATTTGTATTATGTCACTTTGCATATATATATATATATATATATATATATATATATATATATATATATATATATATTATATGTATATATATGTATATATGTATGTATGTATGTACATCTAGAAATATATAACAAGATTGTTTGTTCCAAAAATGGCCTCAAGGCAGTGGTTAGTTATATGTACTAGTAACTTATCTTGATTTTATTTGTTCCATAATATACCTTAGGCTGTATTTACTTTCATATATGCGTATATATGTTTCCAAATACATGTAACAACATAGTTATTCCATCTTTAGGCCTTATGGCTGAATACTATGTCTTGTTTATATATATACATGTGACAAATATTATTTCTTCCATGATGGCCTTATGGCCGAAAATTACCGATACATATATACATATATATTTTCATTTCATGTAACAACTTGTTGATTCCACTTTTAAGCATTATGGCCGATTATTGGTACCTTTCTCTTAGCCACACAACTTTCATCTTTTTCTCATCTTATACATATAATGTAAGTTTAACATTTATTTGTTTTTGTATGCATAATAGTTTCCATCAAATGATGACTTTCAAGGTTAAGAACACATGAAAAATACATACAACATAAAAATGATAGAAACCATGAAAAGTTACCATCTTGAATCATGAACATCCTTAATACACAACATTGTGAAGATGGATGTTCAAGTTCAAGTGAGGAGCCAAAATGGCCACTTGGCCATGGGGTATATATATGCAATGGTATGATGATCATTAAGAAATAACATTTGTGATCTAGTCTTCTAGTCATGCTTATGATGCATAAATAAACATGATAAAATAAGATCACCTAAACGTATGAAAGCCAAAATACCATAGAAAATACATGGAGGATGATCATCATGGAAAAATACATGAACAAATGTATCAAGATTGCATTCTTTGAATCCTTTTCTTATCATACCATGTGACTTCATTTTCTTTCCTTATTTTTCACATACATCATATGAGAGTGCATTTCATTTCATTTACACCTATGATTCTCACTTTTGTGCTGGCCAAATTTTTACTGTACATGTATGACAACGTATACATCACATAGAAGCATATATTTTACACATTCTTGCTGCTAAAACCTTGAGCATACTTCATGAATGATCCAGCTTTTATATGAACATATATACCTAATTTGAAAATCCATGAAGGATATAGGAAGATTACTTGCATTTCATCACTTAGTTCTAATAGAAGATCTATTCATTTGGCTTGGAGAAATCTTTCTCCTTTCCCCTTGAACATGCCATGGTTTGGAGAAGAAAAGTACCATAGTGAGTAGCTTGTGGAAGATGATAAATAGAATAACTTAACTCATTCTAAATGAAGCTCTTACCTTGTTCCTTCTTGTTTCTTGGGTCTACACAAATTTGGTCACTACACTTTGATGAAGGAAAGTATTCTAACTATGATCTTGAAGAGATGAAGTGAAGTGGAGAAAAGAATTTTCTTTCCTTCTCCCTTGCTATTCTCGGCCATGAAGGAAAATGGAGGTTGGAAGGCTTTGTTTTTCTCCTTTTCTTGGAGAGGAAAGAGAGTGGTCTTAGAGGATGGAGATTAGCTAAGTGTAAAATGAAAGGAAGAAGAGGCTCCTCTCTCTTCTACAGTGGCGGTCAAGGGGGCATAGGTGAGGAGTGGATGATGACCATAATGAGTCTTGGAAGATTAGAAGAAAATGATGGAAGGATGTGGAGTGTTAGGAGAAAAATCTTTTCCCCTTTTTGTCCAAAGGTGGCCTGCCATAATGGAGTAGGATGGAAGTTGTTGGCTTTGGTTGAAAATGTAATAAGTGTGTAGGGAGAGTGTAAGAGAAGGTGTAAGGGTCGAAAGGCTTTTTGGTAAGGTATGATGACTTCTTGGTTGTATAAGACAACAAAAATTTTCTTCTTCCCTCTTGTTTGTGTTGGATGGCCATGGAGGTGAGAGTGGGTAAAATAGGACAGAATTTCATCATTTGGTTTCTACACAATTTTTTACACTTGGCATTTTGTTATGGTAGTAATCTAACGACACTTTCTTCTTTCTTTTCATACCCTCGGCCGATGTTTATGTAGAAATATGAGGGTTTGAGTGATTTCAAATTAAAGAAATTTGAATATATATATATATATATATATATATATATATATATATATATAAACGTCGAGTATATATATATATACACAAGTGTACATGTATGCATGATAACTTGCCTTATTTAGCTTATATATTATGTTGCCGTACTAACAAGCCATGAAGCTTTAAAGCTATCATCATATGGCGAACATTTGTTGAGTTTATACTATTTTCAGGTGCCACAATTAATGAACTAAAGTAGTTCATTAAGTGAAGTACTTAGTTTAATAAACTAAGTAGTTCATTAAAGGAAGATGCATTTGGAAAAGGCATAAAGGCAACATGGCTATGGAAGGAAAGTCCTCTCCTCCTCCCCACATTTAATTCTACACGTTTTATATATATATGTATACTATATTTTCAGATTTTTATAAAAGGCACATACACATATATTCCAACGTACTACCGACACGTTATATATCTTACGTACGTACGTTAACGTCACACCACTATACTTAACTCATATTTATGAGTGTATCCAGGTCTTATATCATATGATATAAGATATGGTGATGACAAATTAAATACGACACGATAAAAGGTTCTAAACCGAAATTTGTCGTATCGGGCGATACCGAAACTTCGCCAACGTGTCACGTACTTGCCATAAATAAATGGCCAGCCCATATACATCAAAAATTGATGATATTTTCGTGCACATGACTGTATATTGAGACAAAAATACTTTCCATGTTGGCACACACACAAATTACCCCACATTTAGGCCAAAATGTGAAGATTCCAATTTTATTTTTGTCACATGTTTATGGTACCACTTTAAATCAGCCAAGTGCTGAAATTTAAAGTATATATTATATGTATATTATGTATAACATAATATATATAGCATGTGCAAAAGTTGGAATTTAAATTAGAGAAAAATCGGGTAATCGATAAATATCGAAAATTCGGTTTTCTACGCACATGACATGGAACGTTTTTCTTGAATATCATGTGACACGTATCTAGACACTTTTTACATATAATATACATCTTAAAGTGTTCTAGAAAATTAAATTAAGGGCTGATTGGAATATTACATGTGTGTATTATTAAATGTGCACTATTTTTTCAAAGTTAGCAAAAATAGATTTCAGCACATGTATATACATACACAACGCCACCTACAGCTGATTTGGAGCACATGTGGAGCCTTGTTGGCATGTTGATTGGTCAAGGATCAATCATACAATGTTGATGAATCAAAGAGAGAAGCTACAAAAGGTAAGTGTTCAACATATACCTCTCTTATGTCACATGCTGAAAATTTCAGCATGTCACATACCTAGTGGACGTTTTCTTCAACATTAAGGAAGATATTTTGTTGATTTTTCATTAAGGAATAAATCAAAGGAGTTATGGAAATGATTTGAATTGTATGTAAGGTTATTAAGTGTGATATTCTTCATATCACACATGCTGAAATTTTTCAGCATGTGTGAAGATGTTGTGGCCGAATGTGACTCTATTTTGGTGTCCAAGTTCATTCTTCATCTTGTAGCAAGACTTACCTTAAATAATGGATGTATTTTTATGGAAGAAATTCAAAGAAAAATGGAAGAAATCTAGATTTATTTCATGTGGTAAATGCTGAAAAATTTCAGCATTGAAATCATAGTGCTGGCCGATTTTGGTGAGGAAGGAAGGAAGGATTTTTGTGTCTTGCAATTTATGACAAAATTTGAGAATTATGGTATGATTTAATAATTGATAATTTGGCAAATATTTAGTGTTTTTTTTAGATTATCCATGTCATCAAATGATGACAACATTGAGCCAATCAAAAGGTGCCAAGTAAGCAATGACTAAATGATGGTCCAATGGAGTGTTGCCAAGTAAGCAAAACATTGTCACCATGATGTCTCACACCCTCTCAAGCACTTAAAAGGAAATTTTCAAGAGGGGAGAAGGCTGCATAGGGGACGGCTGGACCTATAAGGAAGGAAGAGAAGAACAAACAAAAAGAACACCAAGACTTGCATTCAAAAGTGATCAAAGTGCAAAAGCTTTCTTCTCCTACACTTTCTTTCTTTCTTCTCTTGTAAAAAGCCTATTGTACTTTACTTCTTTCATTCTTGAATAGGCTTCATAGAAACCACCATTCATACATCTTTGTAAAAGATTGATCAAGGTGTGATCAATCTTCATTCTAGCGAGGTGGTGGTGTTCGTGCAAATTGTACTAGCAATACAAGGTTTGTAAAGGGTTGGAGTTAAGGTGTAACTCTATCAACCCTGCGGTAAGGTGTACTGCGTGTGTGAAATTAGTGTGAACCAAGGAAGGTGTTCCTTGAAGACTGGAGTAGGTTGTTTATAACCGAACCAGTATAAAATTCTTGGTACAATTTACTTTCAGCATTTACTTTTCAGTTTCTGCACTGGTTATACGTTTTGTTCACGTTCGGAAAAATAGCAAACGATTTTCAAAAATTATAAAAATTTCCAGAAACATACATAAAAGTTCTAGGGTTAATTTGGCACAAGTTTCAACCCTTTTGGACAAGTATAGGTTAGTCAAACATCAAAAGTTCTGAGACTAGTGCAGTCTGATTTTCAGACTTGCAAAGGTTGAGACTTTGGTGGTATTTGACCTACTTACCAAAAGAATTTTTAAAAACTGTTTCAAACCATTTCAATATAGTGTGTGAGGAGTTATTGGTCAAATTTTCAGATCATTTGGACATTCACACAAATAGGAATTAATTTTTCAAAACCATCTACCGTTTCTGGCAGATTTGCACAATCTGAGTGCCAACGGTTTTTGAAGGGGTTAAAGGTTGAATTTTGATTTGAAATTTTTAGGGGAGCCTCATAACATCTGAGGCTAAGTTCTCTCAAAATTTCATAATTTTTGGAGACCTCTAACCTGGTTTTAAAAACGTTTTAAAACAGGTCTTGAAAACAGAATCTGTTTTTAGAACTTGAATTGTTCAAGTTTAAAGAAATTAAAAAAAAAACCATATTTTCCGCACCACCTATTCAACCCCCCCTTCTAGTGGTGCCTTGCAGATCCTACAAGTGGTATCAGAGAGCAGGAATACTCACTACAAGGAATCCAACGATTCAGTGAGATGGCATCCACAAATGTCAAAACCGAACAAGAAGGTATGTCGAGCCAAAGGCCTCCACTTTTTGACGGTGAGTCTTTTATTCAATGGAATCTTAGGATGAAACTTTTTCTTATGGCTATAGATATAGATCTTTGGTCAATAATTGAAGATGGTCCATATGTCCCATCTAATGTATCCACTGTAGACGGAGTTACCTTAGAAGTTATTAAAACTAGACAAGAATATACTAGTGAAGATAAAAAGAAACTGAGTATGAATGCTAAGGCCATGCAGTTACTCTTAAATGGTTTAAGTAAGAGTGAGTCTAGTTATGTGTCGAATTGTTCGAGTGCACAAGAAATGTGGAGAATCTTAGAAATGAAACACGAAGGCACAAATCAAGTAAAAGAGTCTAAAATTAATATGCTCATGTCTACTCTTGAGTCTTTTAAGTTGTTGCCTAATGAGTCAATTGTAGATATGGATCTTCGTTTGACTAACATCTATAACTCTCTTGAGTCTCTTGGTAAGGCTTTTACTACGCAGGAAAAGGTACAGAATGTCCTACGGAGCCTTCCTTCGGAATGGGATCCTAAAGTGACTGCTATAGAAGAAAGCAAGGAGACTAAGTCAATAAAAATGGAAGAACTCATTGGTTCACTCAAAGTTTATGAAAACAAACTTATTATTCGGAAATCGGAATCAACCAAACAAGGTAAGACAATTGCTTTTAAATCAAATGAATACGTCTCCCCTCCCTCCGATCACATAGATAATAGTGATTCCGAATCAGATAATGATGATTTGATTCTATTGGCTAAAAGGACTAAGAAGATTCATGAGAAAGTCATTTAGAAATAAAAACAAGGGCACTACATCTAAGAGAAATAAAAACAAGTCAAATGATAAGGACATTAAATGTTATGAATGCGGCAAACTCGGACACTTATCATATGACTGCCCGAACAAAGAAAAGCAAACTAATAAATACCCTGACAAGGAGCGGAACAAAAATAGACTCGTCTCAGATCCTAAACAAAGGAAACATGCACTAAAGGCCTCCACATGGAGTGACTCATCAGACTCTGAAACTGAGACCGAAGAGGAGACCGCTCAAGTTTGCTTCGCTTCAAAGGCGTCTAACGAGGGAGACCACTCATCAAAAGACACATCAATAAAGTGGTTCCTTGACAGTGGTTGCTCGAGGCACATGACAGGTGACCCGAGCCTATTCTCCAAATTAAAGAAGGTCACAAAAGGCGGATCCGTGACCTTTGGAGACAACAATGAAGGCAAGATCATTGGTAAAGGTACGATTGGAAATCCGAATACACTCCAAATCTCCAACGTGTTTTTGGTAAGCAACTTATCTTACAATCTTCTTAGTATTTCTCAATTTGTTGACAATGGTTTTAATGTGTGTTTTACTCACCCTTATTGTAATATAATAAATAAAAATGGAGAAACCGTTTTAAAAGGAAAACGTGAAGGAAATATATTCACACTATCTATGGATGATGTAGTAGACGCCAAAGTTAAATGCTTTATGTCAAATGAACCCAATGTGAATTTGTGGCATAGACGTTTAGGACACATAGGTATTTCTACATTAGAAAAATTGCAACGAAAGAACCTAGTACGGGGATTGCCTACGCTTGATTTAGACAACTTTCAGTTGTGTGAATCTTGCATAAAAGGCAAACAAACACGTGAGTCACTTAAGCCTAAAAATGAGATAAGCACGACTAGAATACTAGAACTATTGCATATCGATTTGTTTGGTCCTAGTCGCACTACAAGCCTTGGTGGGCGTCACTATGCATGCGTAATTGTTGATGACTTTTCTCGCTATACTTGGACTTTATTTCTTGCACATAAGGATGATAGCGCCGTAGAAATCGCTAAATTAATTAAACAACTTGAAAATCAATACGGCGTAAATGTGAAAAGAATAAGAAGCGATAGAGGCGGTGAGTTTAAAAATAAAGAGATGATTTCATTTTGTGAAGAAAAAGGAATTAAACATGAGTTTTCGCCACCTAGAACTCCAAAATTAAATGGAGTAGTAGAAAGAAAGAATCGCACACTACAAGAAATCGCTAGAACCATGCTTTGCGAAAATAAATTGCCTAGATTTCTGTGGGCGGAAGCCGTAAATTGTGCACGCTATATTGTAAATCGCCTATCCATAAGAAAGAAAATAAACAAGACGCCTTACGAAATTTTGAATGATCGCATGCCTAAGATAGATTATTTTCGTGTGTTTGGATGCAAATGTTTTGTCTTAAATACAAAAGACAACTTAGATAAATTTGAATCCAAATCAATTGAGTGCATTTTTATTGGGTATTCCATAAATTCAAAAGCATATAGATGTTATGATCCTATCACTAGACAAATCATAGAATCTATTCATGTTAAATTCAATGAATTTGGAGAGATTGATAAAGAAAAGGAACATGATGATGATTTTGAATTAAAACCCGTTTTGGATGAAGATAATGATTCTTTTGATATGCATGAGATGAATGAGACACTAGAAATGCATGATCATATAGAAACGCATGATAACTTAGAAAATAATCAACCAAGATGGCATAGAGATCACCCACATGATCTCATCATAGGCGACATCACTCACGGTGTGCGACCACGTAGAAGAATCACTTCGGATGAAATAAATGAATTTCATGCTATGATTTCTGAAATTGAGCCCAAAAATGTGCATGATGCTTTGAGTGATTCATCTTGGATTGATGCTATGCATGACGAACTTAATCAATTCGTTAGAAATGATGTATGGGATTTAGTGCCACGACCACAAGATAAGACAATTATAGGCACAAAGTGGGTATTTAGGAACAAAATGAATGAAGAAGGAAAGGTCGTTAGAAATAAAGCAAGACTCGTAGCTCAAGGATATAATCAAGAAGAAGGAATAGACTACGATGAAACATTTGCACCCGTAGCACGTTTAGAAGCTATACGACTCTTACTTGCTATTGCTTGCATGAAAGATTTTAAATTATATCAAATGGACGTCAAAAGTGCTTTTCTAAACGGATTTATACAAGAAGAAGTATACGTGAAGCAACCACCCGGTTTTGAAGATGTGAAACATCCAGATCACGTGTACAAACTAAAGAAGGCACTATATGGCCTAAAGCAAGCGCCGAGAGCATGGTATGATCGTTTTGCCACTTTTCTTTTAGAAAATAATTTTAAACGTGGTACTATAGATAGTACACTATTTTTGAAACAAGAAAAATCAGATTTACTTATTATTCAAATTTACGTAGATGACATTATTTTCGGTTCTACCTCACATAGACTTGTTAAAGATTTTGAAAATTGTAAGAAAGCTGAATTTGAAATGTCTATGGTTGGTGAGCTTAATTATTTTCTTGGCTTGCAGATTAAGCAAACGAGTAAAGGAATTCATATAAGCCAAGCTAAGTACGTAAACGACATGATCAAAAAGTTCAATTTTGAAAATTTGAAACCATCCCCCACGCCTATGAGTGTCACTACTAAATTGGACAAAGATGAACATGGTAAAGATATTGATAATGGATTATATAGATCTATGATAGGTTCTTTACTATATTTAACTGCTAGTAGGCCTGACATCATGTTTAGCGTATGCATGTGTGCTCGTTTTCAAAGTCAACCTAAGGTGTCACACCTAAACGCGGTAAAAAGAATATTCCGTTATATTAAGCACACGCCCACCTTAGGTATTTGGTATGATAAGGACTCTACATTCGACTTACATGCTTACACTGATGCAGATTATGGTGGCTGCAAGATAGATAGAAAAAGCACGAGCGGAACTTGCCAATTTATAGGAAATTCCCTTATTTCATGGTTTTCCAAAAAGCAAGCAAGTGTTGCTTTGTCCACTACTGAGGCTGAATATATGGCTCTTAGCCTTTGTTGCACACAGTTGTTGTGGATAAAACAACAACTTTCGGACTTTGGAATTACCGTAAATAAAATTCCTATATATTGTGATAGTATGAGTGCAATAAATTTGTCTAAAAACCCCGTACTACACTCTAAGGCTAAGCATATAGAAGTTCGCTATCATTTTCTTCGTGATCACGTTAACAATGGTAATATTGTCATAGATCACGTACGCACAGAATCACAAGTAGCGGATATATTCACAAAGGCCTTAAATCAAGCCACATTTGAATCTCTTCGTTCTAAATTAGGCATGATTCCTGTTGATGTGATTTAATGCGATACTATTTGATTTACTTTCCTTTTTGACAGGAATCTTTTGATTAACTTTCCAAAATAAAGGGGGAGAGAGAAGCATGATTTAAGGGGGAGAGAGAGATTTAAGGGGGAGAGAGATCACTGATTGGTCCTAATTGCATGAATCAAGGGGGAGCCGGATTTGAAATTCGAAATTCAAATTTCAAATCTGTGCATAATTCAAGGGGGAGAGATAACACTTAAATCATGTACACTAGTTATTTTGAAAATCATCAAAAGGGGGAGATTGTAGAAATATGAGGGTTTGAGTGATTTCAAAATAAAGAAATTTGAATATATATATATATATATATATATATATATATATATATATATATATAAACGTCGAGTATATATATATATACACAAGTGTACATGTATGCATGATAACTTGCCTTATTTAGCTTATATATTATGTTGCCGTACTAACGAGCCATGAAGCTTTAAAGCTTACATCATATGGCGAACATTTGTTGAGTTTATACTATTTTCAGGTGCCACAATTAATGAACTAAAGTAGTTCATTAAGTGAAGTACTTAGTTTAATAAACTAAGTAGTTCATTAAAGGAAGATGCATTTGGAAAAGGCATAAAGGCAACATGGCTATGGAAGGAAAGTCCTCTCCTCCTCCCCACATTTAATTCTACACGTTTTATATATATATGTATACTATATTTTCAGATTTTTATAAAAGGCACATACACATATATTCCAACGTACTACCGACACGTTATATATCTTACGTACGTACGTTAACGTCACACCACTATACTTAACTCATATTTATGAGTGTATCCAGGTCTTATATCATATGATATAAGATATGGTGATGACAAATTAAATACGACACGATAAAAGGTTCTAAACCGAAATTTGTCGTATCGGGCGATACCGAAACTTCGCCAACGTGTCACGTACTTGCCATAAATAAATGGCCAGCCCATATACATCAAAAATTGATGATATTTTCGTGCACATGACTGTATATTGAGACAAAAATACTTTCCATGTTGGCACACACACAAATCACCCCACATTTAGGCTAAAATGTGAAGATTCCAATTTTATTTTTGTCACATGTTTATGGTACCACTTTAAATCAGCCAAGTGCTGAAATTTAAAGTATATATTATATATATATTATGTATAACATAATATATATAGCATGTGCAAAAGTTGGAATTTAAATTAGAGAAAAATCGGGTAATCGATAAATATCGAAAATTCGGTTTTCTACGCACATGACATGGAACGTTTTTCTTGAATATCATGTGACACGTATCTAGACACTTTTTACATATAATATACATCTTAAAGTGTTCTAGAAAATTAAATTAAGGGCTAATTGGAATATTACATGTGTGTATTATTAAATGTGCACTATTTTTTCAAAGTTAGCAAAAATAGATTTCAGCACATGTATATACATACACAACGCCACCTACAGCTGATTTGGAGCACATGTGGAGCCTTGTTGGCATGTTGATTGGTCAAGGATCAATCATACAATGTTGATGAATCAAAGAGAGAAGCTACAAAAGGTAAGTGTTCAACATATACCTCTCTTATGTCACATGCTGAAAATTTCAGCATGTCACATACCTAGTGGACGTTTTCTTCAACATTAAGGAAGATATTTTGTTGATTTTTCATTAAGGAATAAATCAAAGGAGTTATGGAAATGATTTGAATTGTATGTAAGGTTATTAAGTGTGATATTCTTCATATCACACATGCTGAAATTTTTCAGCATGTGTGAAGATGTTGTGGCCGAATGTGACTCTATTTTGGTGTCCAAGTTCATTCTTCATCTTGTAGCAAGACTTACCTTAAATAATGGATGTATTTTTATGGAAGAAATTCAAAGAAAAATGGAAGAAATCTAGATTTATTTCATGTGGTAAATGCTGAAAAATTTCAGCATTGAAATCATAGTGCTGGCCGATTTTGGTAAGGAAGGAAGGAAGGATTTTTGTGTCTTGCAATTTATGACAAAATTTGAGAATTATGGTATGATTTAATAATTGATAATTTGGCAAATATTTAGTGTTTTTTTAGATTATCCATGTCATCAAATGATGACAACATTGAGCCAATCAAAAGGTGCCAAGTAAGCAATGACTAAATGATGGTCCAATGGAGTGTTGCCAAGTAAGCAAAACATTGTCACCATGATGTCTCACACCCTCTCAGCACTTAAAAGGAAATTTTCAAGAGGGGAGAAGGCTGCATAGGGGACGGCTGGACCTATAAGGAAGGAAGAGAAGAACAAACAAAAAGAACACCAAGACTTGCATTCAAAAGTGATCAAAGTGCAAAAGCTTTCTTCTCCTACACTTTCTTTCTTTCTTCTCTTGTAAAAAGCCTATTGTACTTTACTTCTTTCATTCTTGAATAGGCTTCATAGAAACCACCATTCATACATCTTTGTAAAAGATTGATCAAGGTGTGATCAATCTTCATTCTAGCAAGGTGGTGGTGTTCGTGCAAATTGTACTAGCAATACAAGGTTTGTAAAGGGTTGGAGTTAAGGTGTAACTCTATCAACCCTGCGGTAAGGTGTACTGCGTGTGTGAAATTAGTGTGAACCAAGGAAGGTGTTCCTTGAAGACTGGAGTAGGTTGTTTATAACCGAACCAGTATAAAATTCTTGGTGCAATTTACTTTCAGCATTTACTTTTCAGTTTCTGCACTGGTTATACGTTTTGTTCACGTTCGGAAAAATAGCAAACGATTTTCAAAAATTATAAAAATTTCCAGAAACATACATAAACGTTCTAGGGTTAATTTGGCACAAGTTTCAACCCTTTTGGACAAGTATAGGTCAGTCAAACATCAAAAGTTCTGAGACTAGTGCAGTCTGATTTTCAGACTTGCAAAGGTTGAGACTTTGGTGGTATTTGACCTACTTACCAAAAGAATTTTTAAAAACTGTTTCAACCCATTTCAATATAGTGTGTGAGGAGTTATTGGTCAAATTTTCAGATCATTTGGACATTCACACAAATAGGAATTAATTTTTCAAAACCATCTACCGTTTCTGGCAGATTTGCATAATCTGAGTGCCAACGGTTTTTGAAGGGGTTAAAGGTTGAATTTTGATTTGAAATTTTTAGGGGACCCTCATAACATCTGAGGCTAAGTTCTCTCAAAATTTCATAATTTTTGGAGACCTCTAACCTGGTTTTAAAAACGTTTTAAAACAGGTCCTGAAAACAGAATCTGTTTTCAGAACTTGAATTGTTCAAGTTTAAAGAAATTAAAAAAAAAACCATATTTTCCGCACCACCTATTCAACCCCCCCCTTCTAGTGGTGCCTTGTAGATCCTACAAGTGGTATCAGAGAGCAGGAATACTCACTACAAGGAATCCAACGATTCAGTGAGATGGCATCCACAAATCTCAAAACCGAACAAGAAGGTATGTCGAGCCAAAGGCCTCCACTTTTTGACGGTGAGTCTTTTATTCAATGGAAACTTAGGATGAAACTTTTTCTTATGGCTATAGATATAGATCTTTGGTCAATAATTGAAGATGGTCCATATGTCCCATCTAATGTATCCACTGTAGACGGAGTTACCTTAGAAGTTATTAAAACTAGACAAGAATATACTAGTGAAGATAAAAAGAAACTGAGTATGAATGCTAAGGCCATGCAGTTACTCTTAAATGGTTTAAGTAAGAGTGAGTCTAGTTATGTGTCGAATTGTTCGAGTGCACAAGAAATGTGGAGAATCTTAGAAATGAAACACGAAGGCACAAGTCAAGTAAAAGAGTCTAAAATTAATATGCTCATGTCTACTCTTGAGTCTTTTAAGTTGTTGCCTAATGAGTCAATTGTAGATATGGATCTTCGTTTGACTAACATCTATAACTCTCTTGAGTCTCTTGGTAAGGCTTTTACTACGCAGGAAAAGGTACAGAAAGTCCTACGGAGCCTTCCTTCGGAATGGGATCCTAAAGTGACTGTTATAGAAGAAAGCAAGGAGACTAAGTCAATAAAAATGGAAGAACTCATTGGTTCACTCAAAGTTTATGAAAACAAACTTATTATTCGGAAATCGGAATCAACCAAACAAGGTAAGACAATTGCTTTTAAATCAAATGAATACGTCTCCCCTCCCTCCGATCACGTAGATAATAGTGATTCCGAATCAGATAATGATGATTTGATTCTATTGGCTAAAGGACTAAGAAGATTCATGAGAAAGTCATTTAGAAATAAAAACAAGGGCACTACATCTAAGAGAAATAAAAACAAGTCAAATGATAAGGACATTAAATGTTATGAATGCGGCAAACTCGGACACTTATCATATGACTGCCCGAACAAAGAAAAGCAAACTAATAAATACCCTGACAAGGAGCGGAACAAAAATAGACTCGTCTCAGATCCTAAACAAAGGAAACGTGCACTAAAGGCCTCCACATGGAGTGACTCATCAGACTCTGAAACTGAGACCGAAGAGGAGACCGCTCAAGTTTGCTTCGCTTCAAAGGCGTCTAACGAGGGAGACCACTCATCAAAAGACACATCAATAAAGTGGTTCCTTGACAGTGGTTGCTCGAGGCACATGACAGGTGACCCGAGCCTATTCTCCAAATTAAAGAAGGTCACAAAAGGCGGATCCGTGACCTTTGGAGACAACAATGAAGGCAAGATCATTGGTAAAGGTACGATTGGAAATCCGAATACACTCCAAATCTCCAACGTGTTTTTGGTAAGCAACTTATCTTACAATCTTCTTAGTATTTCTCAATTTGTTGACAATGGTTTTAATGTGTGTTTTACTCACCCTTATTGTAATATAATAAATAAAAATGGAGAAACCGTTTTAAAAGGAAAACGTGAAGGAAATATATTCACACTATCTATGGATGATGTAGTAGACGCCAAAGTTAAATGCTTTATGTCAAATGAACCCAATGTGAATTTGTGGCATAGACGTTTAGGACACATAGGTATTTCTACATTAGAAAAATTGCAACGAAAGAACCTAGTACGGGGATTGCCTACGCTTGATTTAGACAACTTTCAGTTGTGTGAATCTTGCATAAAAGGCAAACAAACACGTGAGTCACTTAAGCCTAAAAATGAGATAAGCACGACTAGAATACTAGAACTATTGCATATCGATTTGTTTGGTCCTAGTCGCACTACAAGCCTTGGTGGGCGTCACTAAGCATGCGTAATTGTTGATGACTTTTCTCGCTATACTTGGACTTTATTTCTTGCACATAAGGATGATAGCGCCGTAGAAATCGCTAAATTAATTAAACAACTTGAACATCAATACGGCGTAAATGTGAAAAGAATAAGAAGCGATAGAGGCGGTGAGTTTAAAAATAAAGAGATGATTTCATTTTGTGAAGAAAAAGGAATTAAACATGAGTTTTTGCCACCTAGAACTCCACAATTAAATGGAGTAGTAGAAAGAAAGAATCGCACACTACAAGAAATCGCTAGAACCATGCTTTGCGAAAATAAATTGCCTAGATTTCTGTGGGCGGAAGCCGTAAATTGTGCACGCTATATTGTAAATCGCCTATCCATAAGAAAGAAAATAAACAAGACGCCTTACGAAATTTTGAATGATCGCATGCCTAAGATAGATTATTTTCGTGTGTTTGGATGCAAATGTTTTGTCTTAAATACAAAAGACAACTTAGATAAATTTGAATCCAAATCAATTGAGTGCATTTTTATTGGGTATTCCATAAATTCAAAAGCATATAGATGTTATGATCCTATCACTAGACAAATCATAGAATCTATTCATGTTAAATTCAATGAATTTGGAGAGATTGATAAAGAAAAGGAACATGATGATGATTTTGAATTAAAACCCGTTTTGGATGAATATAATGATTCTTTTGATATGCATGAGATGAATGAGACACTAGAAATGCATGATCATATAGAAACGCATGATAACTTAGAAAATAATCAACCAAGATGGCATAGAGATCACCCACATGATCTCATCATAGGCGACATCACTCACGGTGTGCGACCACGTAGAAGAATCACTTCGGATGAAATAAATGAATTGCATGCTATGATTTCTGAAATTGAGCCCAAAAATATGCATGATGCTTTGAGTGATTCATCTTGGATTGATGCTATGCATGACGAACTTAATCAATTCGTTAGAAATGATGTATGGGATTTAGTGCCACGACCACAAGATAAGACAATTATAGGCACAAAGTGGGTATTTAGGAACAAAATGAATGAAGAAGGAAAGGTCGTTAGAAATAAAGCAAGACTCGTAGCTCAAGGATATAATCAAGAAGAAGGAATAGACTACGATGAAACATTTGCACCCGTAGCACGTTTAGAAGCTATACGACTCTTACTTGCTATTGCTTGCATGAAAGATTTTAAATTATATCAAATGGACGTCAAAAGTGCTTTTCTAAACGGATTTATACAAGAAGAAGTATACGTGAAGCAACCACCCGGTTTTGAAGATGTGAAACATCCAGATCACGTGTACAAACTAAAGAAGGCACTATATGGCCTAAAGCAAGCGCCGAGAGCATGGTATGATCGTTTTGCCACTTTTCTTTTAGAAAATAATTTTAAACGTGGTACTATAGATAGTACACTATTTTTGAAACAAGAAAAATCAGATTTACTTATTATTCAAATTTACGTAGATGACATTATTTTCGGTTCTACCTCACATAGACTTGTTAAAGATTTTGAAAATTGTATGAAAGCTGAATTTGAAATGTCTATGGTTGGTGAACTTAATTATTTTCTTGGCTTGCAGATTAAGCAAACGAGTAAAGGAATTCATATAAGCCAAGCTAAGTACGTAAACGACATGATCAAAAAGTTCAATTTTGAAAATTTGAAACCATCCCCCACGCCTATGAGTGTCACTACTAAATTGGACAAAGATGAACATGGTAAAGATATTGATAATGGATTATATAGATCTATGATAGGTTCTTTACTATATTTAACTGCTAGTAGGCCTGACATCATGTTTAGCGTATGCATGTGTGCTCGTTTTCAAAGTCAACCTAAGGTGTCACACCTAAACGCGGTAAAAAGAATATTCCGTTATATTAAGCACACGCCCACCTTAGGTATTTGGTATGATAAGGACTCTACATTCGACTTACATGCTTACACTGATGCAGATTATGGTGGCTGCAAGATAGATAGAAAAAGCACGAGCGGAACTTGCCAATTTATAGGAAATTCCCTTATTTCATGGTTTTCCAAAAAGCAAGCAAGTGTTGCTTTGTCCACTACTGAGGCTGAATATATGGCTCTTAGCCTTTGTTGCACACAGTTGTTGTGGATAAAACAACAACTTTCGGACTTTGGAATTACCGTAAATAAAATTCCTATATATTGTGATAGTATGAGTGCAATAAATTTGTCTAAAAACCCCGTACTACACTCTAAGGCTAAGCATATAGAAGTTCGCTATCATTTTCTTCGTGATCACGTTAACAATGGTAATATTGTCATAGATCACGTACGCACAGAATCACAAGTAGCGGATATATTCACAAAGGCCTTAAATCAAGCCACATTTGAATCTCTTCGTTCTAAATTAGGCATGATTCCTGTTGATGTGATTTAATGCGATACTATTTGATTTACTTTCCTTTTTGACAGGAATCTTTTGATTAACTTTCCAAAATAAAGGGGGAGAGAGAAGCATGATTTAAGGGGGAGAGAGAGATTTAAGGGGGAGAGAGATCACTGATTGATCCTAATTGCATGAATCAAGGGGGAGCCGGATTTGAAATTCGAAATTCAAATTTCAAATCTGTGCATAATTCAAGGGGGAGAGATAACACTTAAATCATGTACACTATTTATTTTGAAAATCATCAAAAGGGGGAGATTGTAGAAATATGAGGGTTTGAGTGATTTCAAAATAAAGAAATTTGAATATATATATATATATATATATATATATATATATATATATAAACGTCGAGTATATATATATATATACACAAGTGTACATGTATGCATGATAACTTGCCTTATTTAGCTTATATATTATGTTGCCGTACTAACGAGCCATGAAGCTTTAAAGCTTACATCATATGGCGAACATTTGTGGAGTTTATACTATTTTCAGGTGCCACAATTAATGAACTAAAGTAGTTCATTAAGTGAAGTACTTAGTTTAATAAACTAAGTAGTTCATTAAAGGAAGATGCATTTGGAAAAGGCATAAAGGCAACATGGCTATGGAAGGAAAGTCCTCTCCTCCTCCCCACATTTAATTCTACACGTTTTATATATATATATGTATACTATATTTTCAGATTTTTATAAAAGGCACATACACATATATTCCAACGTACTACCGACACGTTATATATCTTACGTACGTACGTTAACGTCACACCACTATACTTAACTCATATTTATGAGTGTATCCAGGTCTTATATCATATGATATAAGATATGCTGATGACAAATTAAATACGACACGATAAAAGGTTCTAAACCGAAATTTGTCGTATCGGGCGATACCGAAACTTCGCCAACGTGTCACGTACTTGCCATAAATAAATGGCCAGCCCATATACATCAAAAATTGATGATATTTTCGTGCACATGACTGTATATTGAGACAAAAATACTTTCCATGTTGGCACACACACAAATCACCCCACATTTAGGCCAAAATGTGAAGATTCCAATTTTATTTTTGTCACATGTTTATGGTACCACTTTAAATCAGCCAAGTGCTGAAATTTAAAGTATATATTATATATATATTATGTATAACATAATATATATAGCATGTGCAAAAGTTGGAATTTAAATTAGAGAAAAATCGGGTAATCGATAAATATCGAAAATTCGGTTTTCTACGCACATGACATGGAACGTTTTTCTTGAATATCATGTGACACGTATCTAGACACTTTTTACATATAATATACATCTTAAAGTGTTCTAGAAAATTAAATTAAGGGCTGATTGGAATATTACATGTGTGTATTATTAAATGTGCACTATTTTTTCAAAGTTAGCAAAAATAGATTTCAGCACATGTATATACATACACAACGCCACCTACAGCTGATTTGGAGCACATGTGGAGCCTTGTTGGAATGTTGATTGGTCAAGGATCAATCATACAATGTTGATGAATCAAAGAGAGAAGCTACAAAAGGTAAGTGTTCAACATATACCTCTCTTATGTCACATGCTGAAAATTTCAGCATGTCACATACCTAGTGGACGTTTTCTTCAACATTAAGGAAGATATTTTGTTGATTTTTCATTAAGGAATAAATCAAAGGAATTATGGAAATGATTTGAATTGTATGTAAGGTTATTAAGTGTGATATTCTTCATATCACACATGCTGAAATTTTTCAGCATGTGTGAAGATGTTGTGGCCGAATGTGACTCTATTTTGGTGTCCAAGTTCATTCTTCATCTTGTAGCAAGACTTACCTTAAATAATGGATGTATTTTTATGGAAGAAATTCAAAGAAAAATGGAAGAAATCTAGATTTATTTCATGTGGTAAATGCTGAAAAATTTCAGCATTGAAATCATAGTGCTGGCCGATTTTGGTGAGGAAGGAAGGAAGGATTTTTGTGTCTTCCAATTTATGACAAAATTTGAGAATTATGGTATGATTTAATAATTGATAATTTGGCAAATATTTAGTGTTTTTTTTAGATTATCCATGTCATCAAATGATGACAACATTGAGCCAATCAAAAGGTGCCAAGTAAGCAATGACTAAATGATGGTCCAATGGAGTGTTGCCAAGTAAGCAAAACATTGTCACCATGATGTCTCACACCCTCTCAAGCACTTAAAAGGAAATTTTCAAGAGGGGAGAAGGCTGCATAGGGGACGGCTGGACCTATAAGGAAGGAAGAGAAGAACAAACAAAAAGAACACCAAGACTTGCATTCAAAAGTGATCAAAGTGCAAAAGCTTTCTTCTCCTACACTTTCTTTCTTTCTTCTCTTGTAAAAAGCCTATTGTACTTTACTTCTTTCATTCTTGAATAGGCTTCATAGAAACCACCATTCATACATCTTTGTAAAAGATTGATCAAGGTGTGATCAATCTTCATTCTAGCAAGGTGGTGGTGTTCGTGCAAATTGTACTAGCAATACAAGGTTTGTAAAGGGTTGGAGTTAAGGTGTAACTCTATCAACCCTGCGGTAAGGTGTACTGCGTGTGTGAAATTAGTGTGAACCAAGGAAGGTGTTCCTTGAAGACTGGAGTAGGTTGTTTATAACCGAACCAGTATAAAATTCTTGGTGCAATTTACTTTCAGCATTTACTTTTCAGTTTCTGCACTGGTTATACGTTTTGTTCACGTTCGGAAAAATAGCAAACAATTTTCAAAAATTATAAAAATTTCCAGAAACATACATAAACGTTCTAGGGTTAATTTGGCACAAGTTTCAACCCTTTTGGACAAGTATAGGTCAGTCAAACATCAAAAGTTCTGAGACTAGTGCAGTCTGATTTTCAGACTTGCAAAGGTTGAGACTTTGGTGGTATTTGACCTACTTACCAAAAGAATTTTTAAAAACTGTTTCAAACCATTTCAATATAGTGTGTGAGGAGTTATTGGTCAAATTTTCAGATCATTTGGACATTCACACAAATAGGAATTAATTTTTCAAAACCATCTACCGTTTCTGGCAGATTTGCACAATCTGAGTGCCAACGGTTTTTGAAGGGGTTAAAGGTTGAATTTTGATTTGAAATTTTTAGGGGACCCTCATAACATCTGAGGCTAAGTTCTCTCAAAATTTCATAATTTTTGGAGACCTCTAACCTGGTTTTAAAAACGTTTTAAAACAGGTCCTGAAAACAGAATCTGTTTTCAGAACTTGAATTGTTCAAGTTTAAAGAAATTAAAAAAAAACTATATTTTCCGCACCACCTATTCAACCCCCCCCCTTCTAGTGGTGCCTTGCAGATCCTACAGTTTACATGCCTTTTTTTTAATTCAAAAACCCCACTTATGGTGGAGGTAACCATATTACAACAATGTATATCATACGAAAAGTAGAAGTGTAAAGCCGCGAGAATGTGCAGTCTCCAATCATATATGATATGCCACATTAAAACCTTGCCAAGTAAAACCACTCTTATGGATAAAACCTTGGTGAAGGAAAAAGCGTACATATTTATATCATTGGAGTGATGCTGCATGAATACAATCGCGAGATAATATAATGTAGAATAAAGCAAATCTTTTCCTTCTACCCAAAATATCTTGTCATGTCTTGTTTTGTTTTTTTCTTTTGTTTAAGTAGTGTAAAATTCTTGTGTTATGTCTTTTTCTTTTGATTTAATTTATTCTAATACTTAAGTTGTTACTTACTAGTCTCATTTAATTTTTATCATTAGATCTTAAAATGTTCATTACCTAGTTTCGTCGTATATCGATATATTGAGTAGTTTATCGTTTGATTATTTTTCTGGGTGTTACTAACGCCGATATACTATCTTATCTATTTTATATTATCGGATGATAATACGATAAGGGGTGTAACCTAATAAGGTGAACCCGTTATATACGATCGGTATCCTAATTAATTCCTATTCGAATCTTCATTACACGATAACTTTATCGATATTCAACTTTTATTTTCTTTATTTATTATATTATTTCTTTTTCCACCGATCCAAAGATACGGGTCGCAACACTATCTATCAAAACTTATCTAGATCTATCTAATTTGTTTTAGATGATAGATTTGATTAGGATGAAAGATATCATGGTATAAAGTATATGATGCAATGAGTGTGTTTTATGTAATCTTCACTGTCTATGTGCATGACTTATGACATCTTTGAATTTGACAGTAAAATCTTTAGTTATCAAAAAAAGGTTGGCCATATTTCCATGATAGCAAAACATTAACTCTCATAAACAGATATTATATTTACATTTTTTTAAATAATTATTGTTGCGGTTTGTTTGTCTCGGAAAGATTAAGAGTACAAATAAACCAAGCGGTTCGTGACCTGATCAAACTTGGGTCAAGTTTTTATTTGACTAGTTCAGTTCGACAGTGCTCGTGATCAAACACGGTTTGACTCGATTACATAAGCAATCAATCATGAGCATATTAATCATGGAACCGTTAGATCGTGAGTATACTCGAATCTAAAATATGTGTAAAAAGTTATGTATGTATGATTATACTATTATATTTGTTTGATACAAACAATAAAAAACATGATAACTGCTGCTTATTCAAATGGTAATAATTTTTTCATATAAATAACAATAATGATTCAATAATACGCCTAAAAATGAATGTTTATATTCATATGTATACTACTTTTAAAAGAAAAAAATATTTTTGATTATACTCGAATAAACTCAAATTCTGCTCAAATTTGGCTCGAGTTTGAAGGTGCTCAAGGTCGAGTCTTCGATTGAAAAGAAAATAAAGCTCCTACTCGAGTTCGAGATGGAAGAATTTTAAAGTTACTCAACTCGAGAATTAAATATTCGGATCGAAATGGATCGTTTGCACCCCTAGGAAATACTATGTTTTTATTCTTCAACAACACATTTTTTTATTTTTTTCCGGGTAAACAACACAAATTCAAACATAGAAGAAATTACATCAATGATAAAGAAATTGCAAAAGTATGCTATTTGAAGGGAATCTCATACCTCCATATGGAAAAGATTTCAATTCTCAAGGATTTCGATTTCTCTTAAATAGATTTAAACTTACAGTTACTTAAAATTATAAGAGAACCACAAAGTTTACTAATTGTTTCCAGAATTGACAATATGGTGATCTCTGTTATTTTTTCATTTTTCATTTTTTTACAGAAACGTAGCAGTTGAGCTTGTATTTAAGCGGTAACAAAATAGAATTAATCTTGAATTGCAATTAATAATTGATAGTAATACATTTTACCATATAGATCGCCTTCACCTTCATAGCAGGCTGTCAGAGAAACAATTATTGCAAAAGGATATGGTCTTTCTTATGGGTCCAGATCTAAAGAGGCTAGATGTTATAACCGAAATTAAGAAAAAAAAATCAAAAATCAAATTAAAATTAATTAAATTAAATCTAATAATTAAACCCTAATTAAACTACCCACTACACCAATCACTCCGCCCACTCACCCCAAATCCCTTATAACCGCCTCCCAATTAATTAAAATCCTTCTCCATTCACTCCCTCACTCACACGCACAAACCAAAAGAAAAAAAACGTTACCTTGGTGAGAATAGAGAGAATCGGCAGAGAGGAAAGGAAAAGGAGAGAATGAGAAAGGAAAAAGAGAAGAGAGGGAAAGAAAGAGAGAAGAAAGGAAAGGAAGAAGAAGAATTGGCCACCCTCATCAAATCCAACACCGTTTTTGTCCGCGAGCTTGCATTCAAGAGGTAGGTTACCCTCCTCTCTGTCGGATTGTTTTGGATTTCTCGCATATCGGGTTGGTTTATTTGTTTACAATTTGCATGTGTTATTTCTTTATGTTTTTTATCCATGTATCATTATGTTTTAGTATGAAAATTGCATGAATGGCCTTAGATATAGATCACATAGCACAGAAATAGGCTGGATTGAGTTCAGTTTCTCAAAAAACGCACCCAGAGACGGTGAGTGTAGCACACGTGCGGCTGCAAAGGAAGGCGTATATGGCCCACGTGCACCCCTTAACGGCACGTGCAAGTCACTCGCTGACGTGGCAGCGTCAGTAAGTCTAGAGCGCCAAAGGAAGTCCAATGAAATTGGTTTGAGGTTAATCGGAGTTAAAACGAATGAGTTATGGATTTTTGAGTGAAATTAGAATTTAATAAATCAAAGAATCATCATCATCATCCTTACCCAGTATATCTCAACGACAGCAAAAGCTATCGTTAGTATCTGGGGAGGGTAAGTGGTAGGCAGACAATACCTCTGTCCCAAGGGATGGAGAGTCTGCTTCCAGTGAGACCCCCGACTCTATATGTACATGCATAAATGCCATAATAATAGAGATATATGATGTGCTAGCAATGTCAGAGGCTAGTGAGACAGCCTCTGCCCCCAGGCCGGCCCAAACAGCAGTGTCAATTAAAAAAACAATAAGTTGCCTGGCTGGCCAGCAGGCCAGTTGGTCGTGGCAGCCAGCGGGCCAGGCTGTGCAGAAAGGGGTCAGATTTGAAATAGAGGAAGGGCCTGGTGTTTAAAAGTAAGAGAAAAAAACAGTGTAAAGTTTTGAATTATCTAATTATTAAATTAAGAAAAAAAATAGCAGATATAATTTAGGAAAAATAAAATAATAAAAAAATAAATAGTATATAAAATAAAATTAAGACCTGGATATCGTATGAGGAAAAAAATCTATATTTTTAAATATAATAAATTAATTTAATATTAAAGTGTTTTAAAAATAAGGAAAATTTAGAAACTCATTAAATAAATTAAAATAAAAGAAATAAAAAAATAGCAGGTGAAGATAAAAATACATAAATAAAAGATTCATCATCATCATCTTGACCCAGTATATCCCAACGACAGCAAAAGCCTTCACCTAATAGGACCCGGGACATGCATAGCATAACAATGAAAAGAAAGAGCATAGCGTGTGATATTAAATGACTGCGTGTGACACGGAGATAGAAGAGCACACATCATGAAGTTGCGCATTGCATTTGTTATTGTTGTGATTATCGATGACCTTGTTATTAAGTTGTTTCAGTGCTACGTTTTGGGATACGGATCGTGTCGTGTATGTGTTATTTATTTATTTATGCTTTATTACTTTATTTATTTATTTGTTTCTACTTTACATGCTTTATCTGTTTACCCGACTCAATATGTGACAGTCCCTTTTCGGGAGAGACGGGTAACCTACGAGTGACTCCAATCACTCACCCCCTACCTCGCCTCCACAGGGAGCTGGACTTGAGTATATTTTTTATAGAGGATGGGGCTGATCGTGCGAGCTGGGGAGAGTGAGCCGGGCTTAGGGCTCGTGTTTGAATTGCGTGACCGGATGCTTGCTGTGGGATAGTTAGATGGCTCTTTTTATCTAGACTCTTGATTTGTATTCAGACTATTCTAGTTTTTGTACTTGACATAGCGGGCTTCGTCAGCCTTGGTACTTTGTTTTATTTTTGAAGGAGTTAATTTAATTAAGTTGTTTATGTTTATTATCGTTTCTGCGAAAAATTTATACGTCATTTCCGACGTGTAAAGAAGTTTGAACGACGCCTTGTAGTTCTCGTAGTAGACTACGGCGGGTGCACTGTTCTCGCAGCTAGGGTTGGGGAGCAGGGCGCTACAGGTGGTATCAGAGCCGAGGCTCCAGATGTGCATCGGAAACGCAGCATTAATTAGATTACTTAGGCTTAAGCTACGATCTTATCCTAAAATGACAATTTTACCCTTAAACAGCAAAATAGGGTTAAGTGATAATCTTAGACTTAAGATATGATTGGGTTAAAGGGTACGAGGGTGAGCGATCGTTTTATTTACTAATTTACCTTTCTACCCCTATATTTTAGAGCGAATTTCCATAAACGACCAAATTTTCTAAATTACCCTCAAACTTTGCTCGACTAATGAAGTGTTTGTGCTGTTGCAAAATTCACAGAAAAGATGTCGTCCAGACGTGATCCACAGGGAAACGGTGGGAACGGAGGTGACGATCAGAGTCAGGGGGCCATACCCCAAGCATTGACTGATGCTATGGCCACTCTGGCTAACATTGTGTCACAGCAGCAGCAGCAGCACATTAATCAGCAGCAGGTACTGCCGCCGCCCCGCCCCCACTCGGTCTCTGATTCTACTACAGGGAGATGCAGAAATCCCACGTTCCGATGTTTCGAGAGACTTCCTGTCCGGAGGAGGCGAAGATATGGTTGAAGAATGTATCTGACTAGCTCCGTTGTTGAGGTTGTTGCATCCTTCCTTGAGGGAGAGGCTGAGCAGTGGCGGCACAGTGTACAGATCTGCTGAACCACACCGGTGACATGGACACATTTCATAGAAGAGTTTCAGAAGTTCTATATTCCAGATAGTGTGATTTAGATGAGAATGATCGAGTTCTAGACGCTGACCTAGGGTTCTATGACGACGGCCCAGTACACTGAGCGTTTTCATGCATTGGGTAGGTTCATGCCATCTACCAAGGAAAATGAGAGGGCCAAGATGCTGAAGTACAGAACCAGTTTAAACTCTCACATTCAGACTGGAATTGTATACACGAGGCCGAAGACTTATGAGGATCTTTTAGAGGTGTGTCGTGAGGTGGAGGATGACCTAGCGAGAGTTGCGACTGAGGAGAGGGGCAAGAGGCCCCGTGAGGATTCCAGTTTAGGGAGAGCTAGGCGTTGGGTGAAAGTGCCCCAGTATCAGCCGATTGGTCAGTAGCAACCACCGAGGGACAAGGGACCAGCACTTCCATACACCTACTGTGGACGCACCAACCCAGGCGAGTGTTGGAGGAAGACAATTCTGTGCTTTCGGTGCAGCAAGACATGACATTATGCTAGAGACTGTCCAGAGCAGCAGTAGACACAGCCTCAGGGGGATCAGCAGAGAGGACGACCAAAGACAAATGCTCGTGTGCACGTGATGACAGATACCGATGTTGAGGAAGCTGGTGACGTCGTGACATGTACTTTTAATTACTCATCGTTTAAATTTCACTTTAAATTAAAGTATTTGCCTATGTGTGTTTGCTGCATGATTAACCTGAATATATTAGGTACAATCTTGATAAATAATGTATCCGCCAACATTTTATTCGACAGTGGCGCTAGCCACACTTTTGTCGCAAGGAGTTCGTTAAGAACCTAGATATTCTACCCGGTTGGCTTGAAACACCATACAGAGTTCAGACGGTAGGCGGACAGGTGATTGTGTCTCAGCTGTAGTATAGAGGATGCAAGTTGGAGATTGATGGGCTGGAGTTTACAGCGACGCTGATCCAGATACAGATAAAGGACTTCGACGTCATTCTGGGCATGGAATTTCTAACAAAGTACTATGCTACCATCAACTAGAGACAGAAACAGGTGAGCATCAAGGGTCTGAACATGCAAGAGATTATTTTATAGGGGAACACTAAACTGGAGAAGGTGCCCAAGCAGAGGTACTTAACCGCGATGCAAGCTCATCAGGCACTGAGGAAAGGTGTGAAAGGTTTCTTGGTTTATGCACTCAGGGAAGAACAACAGGTGCCCTCTCTCGATATGATCCCAGTGGTGAACGATTTCAAAGATTCTCTTCCTGATGAATTGCCTGGATTACCCCCGAGTCGAGAAGTAGAGTTCAAGGTTAATCTGATTCCTAGAGCTGTACCCATCTCAAAGGCACCTTACCGCATGGCTCCAGCTGAACTTAAAGAACTGATAGAGCAGCTATAGGAGTTGTTGGATTGCAAGTTCATTTGCCCAAGCGTATCGCCAAGGGGAGCTCCGGTTCTGTTTGTCAAGAAGAAGGATGGGAGCATGCGCTTGTGCATAGGTTATCGAGAAATCAAAAAGATCACCATCAAGAACAAGTATCCCTGCCACGGATCGAGGATTGATTCGATCAACTGAAGGTAAGCTTTTATAACTACAATGTTGATTGAAAAGACGAAATTCAATTTTAACCGCGTTGTGTCGCATCTATACAGGGTGCAAAGGTGTTCTCAAAGATTGATCTTCGGTCCGGATACCATCAGTTGAGGATCAAGGAAGAAGATGTGGCTAAGACTGCTTCCCGCACCCGATACAACCAGTACGAGTTTCTGGTGATGCCGTTTGGATTGATTAATGCACCAGCCGCTTTCATGGATCTGATGAACACTATGTTCAGGGAGCAGCTGGACAAGTTCGTGGTGGTGTTTATTGATGATATTCTGGTCTACTCACCGGATGAGGAGGTGCATGCGAAACACTTGAGAGAAGTCTTGGAGATTCTGCGGCAGAAGAAGTTGTATGCCAAATTCAGTAAGGGTGAATTTTTGCTGAAGAGCGTGGCTTTCTTGGGTCACGTCGTCTTAGAGGAAGGAATCTCAGTGGACCCAAAGAAGATAGAGGTGATCACAGAGTGGCCCAGACCAACAAATGTGACAGAGGTGAGGAGTTTTCTCGGGTTGGCAGGTTACTACAAGAAGTTCGTCAAGGGCTTCTCCACCATAGTGACACCCCTAAGCAGACTTACGCAGAAAAAGACAAAGTTTGAGTGGGCTGCTGATTGTGAAAGAAGCTTTGCAGAATTGAAGAAAAGGTTGACCACTGCTCCTGTTTTGGCAATGCCCTCCGGTTCAGAAGGGTTCGTCATCTACAGTGACAAGTCTAAAAATGGACTAGGGTGCGTTCTTATGCAAGGAGGCAGAGTTATCGCTTATGCATCATGACAGCTGAAGCCCTATGAGCAGGACTATCCGACTCATGATCTCGAGTTAGCCGCACTGGTCTTCGCACTAAAGATTTGGCGGCATTATATATACAGAGAGAAGTGCGAAGTGTTCACCAACCACAAGAGTTTGAAGTATCTGTTCACCCAGATGGAGCTGAATATGCGTCAGAGGAGGTGGTTAGAGTTGCTGAAAAATTATGATCTGACTATTGGCTATCATCCGGGGAAGGCCAACCGAGTTGCTGATGCACTGAGCAGAAAGTCAGGTCACACCCGACAGACTCCGTTGGAGAGGGAATTTGCCGAGTCTGATCTTGATATTGTAGACTCCATATCGAATGTTTTGGTGGCATTGGTCATTACACCTTCACTGATTGAGCAGATCAAGGAGGCTCAGAAGGAAGATACGACACTCAGAGAGATCCGGGAGAAGATGATGACTAGTCAGGTCGACGGGTTTTGGATTCATAATGATGGCAGTCTATGATATCAGGAGAGATTATGTGTACCGGAGGATGATGATCTGAGGAAAGAGGTATCGAAAGAAGCACACCACTCCAAGATGTCGATTCATCCGGTCTCCACAAAGATGTCCAACGACCTGAAGAAGAACTATTGATGGGATGGTATGGAGAGGCACATAGCAGAATTTGTTGAGAGATGCCTTGTGTGCCAGCAGGTAAAGGCCGAGCATCAACGGCCTGGAAGTCTTTTGTTGCCATTGAAGGTACTGGAATGTAAATGGGAGCATATCACGATGGATTTTGTTGTTGGGCTCCCTAAGACAAGAAGCGGCAATAGTGTTATATGGGTGATAGTCGACCGGTTGACAAAATACGCACACTTTCTACCGGTGTCTAGTGAGGCCACGATGGAGAAATTGGTGACATTGTATGTTGATAATGTAGTCAGTTTGCATGGTGTACCAGTAAGCATCATATTCGATCGAGATCCGAGGTTCTCATCGAGATTCTGGACAGCATTTCAGAGAGTTATAGGGATCGAGCTACGATTGAGTACGACATTCCATCCTGAAACAGACGGCCAGTCAGAGAGGGGAACTGGGACATTATGGTGAAGCTGATAGAGTTCTCCTACAAGAATAGCTATCACAGCGCGATCAGAATGTCTCCATTTGAGGCATTGTATGGACGTAAGTATAGGTCACTAGTTTATTGGGATGAAGTTGGTGAGAGGACTATCGCAGGGCCTGATTTGGTACAACAAACTCAAGAGGAGATCAAGGTCATCCGTGATAGGCTAAAGGCAGCGCAAGATCGGAATAAGAGCTGGGCCGATTCGAAGCGACGACTTCTGGAGTTTGCAGTGGGGGAGAACGTCTACATGAAAGTGTCTCCAACCAAGGGTGTGATGAGATTTAGAGAAAATGGTAAGCTGAGTCCTCGCTACATTGGTCCGTACGAGGTACTTGAGAGGATCGGCACCTTGGCCTATAGACTTTCTCTACCTCCAACTTTGGCGCAGGTGCACAATGTCTTTCATGTCTCGTAGTTGCGGAAGTATGTACCAGACCCGAGTCATGTACTAGAGGCACGCCCACTGAAGGTGAAGAAAGATGCCACGTATGAGGAGACCCCAGTCAGAATAGTCGATCGGAAGGATCAGGTGCTGAGCTCCAGGGTGATTCCATACGTCAATGTTCAGTAGTCTAATCATACAGAGTGCGAAGCAACTTGGGAGCTCGAGGAGCACATACGCGAGCGCTATCCGCATCTCTTCGAATAAGGTACACAAGTTTCAAGGACGAAACTATTTGTAAGGGAGGTAGGATGTTGTAACCAAAATTAAGGGAAAAAAATAAAAAATCGAATTAAAATTAATTAAATTAAATCTAATAATTAAACCAATTATTAAACTACCCACTACCCCAATCACTCCCCCCACTCTCCCTAAATCCCTCATAACCGCCCCCCAAATAATTAAAATCCCCCTCCATTCACTCCCTCACACACACACACACACAAACTTAAAGAAAAAAAAGTGATTTTGGTGAGAATAGAGAGAATCGGTAGAGAGGAAAGGAAAAGGAGAGAAGGAGAAAGGAAAAAGAGAAGAGAGGGATAGAAAGAGAGAGGAAAGAAAAAGAAGAATGAGAATTGGCCACCCTCATCAAATCCAACACCGTTTTTGTCAGTGAGTTTGCGTTCAAGAGGTAGGTTACCATCCCCTCTGTCGGATTTTTTTGGATTTCACGCATACCGGATTGGTTTATTTGTATACGATTTTCATGTGTTATTTATTTATGTTTTTCATCTATGTATCGATATGTTTTGGTATGAAAATTGCATGAATGGCCTTAGATATAGATCACATAGCACGGAAATAGGTTGGATTGAGTTCAATTCGTTGAAAAACGCACCTAGAAGCGGCGCGTGTAGCACACGTGCGACTGCAAAGGGAGGCCATGCGCGGCCCTAACAGCGCGTGCCGTGGCAGCATCAGTAGTTTGGGCGTTAAAAGAAGTTCAATGGAATTGGTTTGGGGTTAATCAGAGTTAAAAAGAATGAGTTATGGATTTTTGAATGAAATTAGAATTTAATAAATCAAAGAATGAAAAAGAAAAAAAAAATAAAACAAAGGGTGGCAGGTCGGCCCTTCCCTCAGCAGGCCAGCAATTTCGGCCCGTAATCTGCAGAATATAATAAAATCGAAAGCAGTTGAGGGCCAGCGGCTAGCGAGCCAGCCTCCGCCAGCAGGCCGGCCTAAATAGCAGTGTAAATAAAAAAACAGCAAGGAGTTGCCTGGCGCCTGGCGGGCCAGCAGACCAGTGGGCCGTGGCTGCCAGTGGGCCAGTCTATGCAGAAAGGGGCCGGATTTGAAATAGAGGAAGGGCCTGGTGTTTAAAAGTAAGAGAAAAAAACGGAGTGTAAAATTTTGAATAATATAATTATTAAATTAATAAAAAAAGCAGATATAATTTAGGAAAAATAAAATAATGAAAAAATAAATGATGTATAAAATAAAATTAAGAGCAGGGGGAAAAGCTATATTTGTAAATATAATTAAATAATTTAATATTAAAGTGTTTTAAAAATAAGGAAAATTTAGAAACCCATTAAATAAAATTAAAATAAAAGAAATAAAAAAATACTAGGGGAAGATAAAAATATTTAAATAAAAGATTAAAGTGCGTGAAAGCCTAGAAAAATAAAATAAAGTGTATAAACCTAAAATAAAGTCTAGAAAGATAAAATTACGCGCTAGGCGCTCACCTTTTTTTTTTGGGTGGAAGCTGGCGGGCAGGGCTTGCTCTATCCATAATTCTTGCCTTATTCAACCAAGAAGGCAACTTCCTCATTAAAGGGCGTTCCACAGTATATAAAATACAGAAGAAAAGATAAATAAGGAGAGGTAATGCAAAGGTTCTTCGACTCGATGCTTACAACACACAAAGGAGGCCTTCATTCATCATGTTCGACAGATGAATAAACTCATCAAACTAGAAATTTCATAACGGTAGAAGATAAAATGCAGTAATGAACCCCACACAACATAGGGTAATAACGCAATATAGGTAACACGCAACATAGAATGGAGCATGCAACATAGGAGAAACAGAAGTATAGAAGTGTGACGCATTCATGTCACGAGCATTGCATTTGACCTATGAGCCGTGTGGTCCTATGGGATGTGTGGCCTGACAAGGCATGTGATGGGTGTTGGTAATAACGGTTACCTTCAACTAATAGGACATGGGACATGCATAGCATAACATGGAAAAGAAAGAGCATAGCGTGTGATATTAAATGACTGCGTGTGACATGGAGATAGAAGAGCATACATCATGAAGTTGCGTACTGCATTTGTTATTGTTGTGATTATCGATGACCTTGTTATTAAGTTGTTTCAGTGCTACGTTTTGGGATACGGATTGGGTCGGGTATGTCTTATTTATTTATTTATGCTTTTTTGTTTTATTTATTTATCTGTTTCTTCTTTACATGCTTTATCTGTTTACCTGATTCAGTATGTGACAGTTCCTTTTTGGGAGAGACGGGTAACCTACGAGTGACTTCCATCACTCACCCCTACCTCCCCTCCACAGGTGAGCAGGACTTTGAGTACATCTTTATAGAGGATGGGGCTGATCGTGCGAGCTGGGGAGATTGAGTTGGGCTCAGGGCTCGTGTTGGGATTGCGTGACCAGATGCTTGCTGTGGGATAGTTAGATGGCTCTTTTTATATGGACTCTTGATTCGTATTCGGACTATTCTAGTTTTCGTACTTGACATAGCTGGCTTCGTCAGCCTTGGTACTTTGTTTTATTTTCGAAGGAGTTACTTTAATTAAGTTGTTTATTTTTATTATCGTTTCTACGAAAAATTTATAGTCATTTCCAACGTGTAAAGAAGTTTGAACAACACCTTGTATTTCTCGTAGTAGGCTACGGCGGGTGCACTATTCTCGAATCTAGGGTTCGGAAGCGGGGTGCTACACTAAAGATGAGGCAAATTATGAGACCTCCAATTACAGGTCGGCATGTGTAAAAAACTGTTTTTTAAAGAAGGAGGTGCTGCACTTTTTTATAAAAAAACTGTTTTTTTACACATGACAACGTGTGATTAGAGACCTCATACTTTGCCTCACCTTTTGTTTACCTAGATCAAAACCTCTTTCTTATGTATCAAGTTCATAAGGAGAAGTGACGTGTTTCATGCAATTGAATCCAGAATTCCCTCGGATCTAGGGCAGTTGTCTTTAACTGACCTATTTGTATATATTTTGTGGGCGATGCAGCTTTGGAATAAATCAAATCTCTAGCAGGTCACTTTCTGAATGTCACAATGATTATATGTTCATGTTGCCCTAATGCCCTAAAATACAACTAAGGTGATGGAGTGAAAATAAACACTCTCAGAATTGCCAAATATATTCTGGTCGGAATGCTACAAACATATGTCAATTCACCTGTGAAAGACACATGTTGCATGAGGTGCAGGACATGCTCACCTTAGCTCACCTTTTGACCTACGCCCACATCCTCACCTCGCCTCACCTCCTGACCTCGGCCATTGTCGTATATGCACAAAAATTCAAGGCAAACCATGTCGGCAAGCCTTCAGCTCGGCAAAACTCGCCAACTTGGCTCAGCAAAAGCCGACCTCTGCCAAAACAAACTCTTGCCACATGTCCAGCTTAGCCATACAAATCAACACGTGACGCCACATGGTGGTGTAGGACATGATCATGACACTCTTCCGTAGCCCTTCAATATGAGTTGGCTGCCCAGATAGTAAAAAGAGACTGACACGTCTAACAGAAAGACATGTTCAATCCATTAAGCAAAAAATCAGAGCCTCACCATAAAAAATTACATAGGTTTCTTTGATATTCCATCATACAAACATGGTAAAACATATAACTTAATTGAGTGTCGAAGGGTTTTCCTAGGAGCAATAGCTCCAGGACCTGTAATGTTGTTCAACTTATGCAGATTTCTGAAAACGTCAGTTCTGGCGACAAACTACGTATGTGTAAGACTTTGGCGGTGTTATTCCCTTTTTGAATCATCTTTTGTCCATGTGAAGACTCGAATTCACCATTTGATGTTAGAAGGAGGGCCAACTAGACTTTTGTTTCCAACTTCCATCAAATTATATAGAAAGAACTGTTAACTCTGTCATTCTGGGGCATTTCAGGCTAGAAATTTTTTCATGCATACTACATGTTAATTTTCCTTCAAGGGAATCATGTACAAAATCCTTGTTCTTTGTTGGCCATTTGTTTCAAAGCAGAAATAGCTTGGCCACAGAGTGAGACTCAAACTCATCCTACACAAAAGAATTACTCTAGGAAGGTCCTTGGAACGGTGATATTGGCAAACTCCATGTCATCACCATATCCCAACAAGGCATGTGACAGGTTTCCTACTGATGGCCTCAACAGGTCTTAGCAGCCACTCCAACAAAGGGATAAAGATGACACAGGTTTGTCGCAACTGGTCTCAGCAGGTCTGAAGAGCCCCCCAACAAGCAGATTGATTAAGTCACAACAAGTATTGCGTATGCCTTAAGGCTGGGTAAAAGATTAAGCCACAACAGGTTTTTCCCACCTAACACTCGACAAGTATGATGATCTCAACAAGGGGAAATCTGATGATCTCAACAAGGGGATTAAGTCGGCATTGGTTTGCCGCACATGACATCGACATGTCAGAGTATCATTATATCCTACAAAAGAGACTCAATAGGACAAGCCTTCTCAACTCGGACAAGAGATATAAGCAAGAGAAAGTTTTCGACATGATAGTGAAACAAGTTTTCTAAGATTTCAATATAGTCTACTTGTTTATCGCACTGTATTTTGGGCCAAAGCCAAGCAAGACTTGACGAAACCTCCACATGAGGCCACCTCGCCTCGAACGGCGGCCATCACCTCGGTCTCTAGTGGAGGTTATTCTAGCATCAAGCAAGACTTGACAAAACCTCAAAAAAAGGTCATCTGGCCTCGAGTAGAGGTCATCGCCTCGACTTCCAAAAGAAGTAACCTCAGGGTCATGCAAGACTTGACATTCCAAGTGAGGCCACTTCGGCCTTGAGCAGATATCATCACTTTGGTCTCTAGTGAAGGTCATCTCAACGACAAACAAGAATTTACAAAAACACTAAGTGAATCACCTCGGCCTCGAGCAGAAGTTCTCCCCCTCCCCTCCAGTGAGGTCACCTCGGCGTCAAGCAAAACTTGACAAAACATGCAACTGAAGCAATATCGGCCTCGAACAGAGGTGATCACCTCGGCTGCCAAATGAGGTAACTCAGCTTCAAGAAAGACTTGATGAAACCTCTAAGTGAGGCCACCTCGACCTCGAGCCAAAGCGGAGGTTATCTCAGTGTTAGGCAAGGCTTGACGAAAACTCCAAGTGAGGCCACATAAGCCTCGTGCAAAAGTTCTCACCTCGGCCTCCCGATGGGATGAACTTAGTGACAAGAAGGACTTCAAAACCTCTAAGTGAGGGCACCTTGGCCTCGAGCAGAGGACACAACCTCAGCCTCTAGTGGAGGTCATCTAAGCGTCAAGAAAGACTTGACGAAACCTCCAAGTAAGGCCATCTTGGTCTCTTGCAGATGCCATTTCCTCGGCCTTTAGTGAGGCCATCACAGCATCAAGCATGACTGGACGAATCCACCAAGTGAGGCCATCTTCTTTTTGAGAAAAGGTCATCACCTTTGCCTCAAAATAAGGTAACATCAGCTTCAAGCAAGATTTGACAAAATCTCCAAGTGAGGCCACCTCGGCCTCGAGCGAAAGTCATCAACACAGCTTTTAAATGAGGTTTCCTTGACGTCAAGCAAAATTTGACAGAACCTCCAAGTGAGGTGATCATGGCCTTGAGTGGAGGTCATCACCTTGGCTTCCAAATGAGATAATGTCAGTATCAAGCAAGACTTGATGAAATCTCCAAGTGAGGCCACCTCGGCCTCGAGCGGAAGTAATTACCTTGGCCTATAGTGGAGGTCATCCCAGTGCCAAACAAGAATTGACAAAACCTTCAAGTGAATCCACCTCGGTTTTGAGTGAAAGTTTTCAACTTGTCGTCTTTATAAGATCACCTCAACGTCAAGTAAGACTTAACAAAATCTTCAAGTGAAGCGACTTCGGCCACCTACGGAGGCCATCACCTCAGCCTCTGGTGGAGCTTACCTCAACATCAAGCAAGACTTGATGGAAACTCCAAGTGAGGCCACCTCAATCTCGAACGCAGGCCATAACTTCAGCCTCTAGTCTCGATTTGCATTCCCAGAAAAGGCATGTTTAATCCTTTGAGGTCATGTCATCATCAAGCAAGACTTGATAAAGTCTCCGAGTGAGGCTACCTCTGCCTCAAGCGGAGGCTATTACCTCGGGCTAGTGCAGAGGACATCACCTCGGCCTCTTGTGGAGGTCAGCTCAACGTCACACAAGACTTAAAAAAACCTCCAAGTGATGCCACCTCGTTCTCGAGCATAGTTCATCACCTCACTTTCTGCATGAGGTAGCCTCAGTGTCCAGCAAGACTTGACAAAACCTCCAAGTGAGGCCATATCGGCCTCGACCGGATGCCATCACCTCGGCCTCCAACACAGGTCATCTCAACGCCATGAAGAACCTCCAAGTGAAGACACCTTGGCCTCAAACAGAGGTCATCAACTTGGCCTTCAAATGAGGTCACATCAACGTCAAGCAACACTTGACAATACCTCCAAGTGAAGCCACTTCAGCTAGAGCAGAGGTCACTCCTCAGCCTCGGGTAGATGTCAGCTATTTCAAGTCAAGCAGGACCTGACAAAGCCTCCAACAAAAGTCATCCGGATGTCTTAATCATCTTTCCGTAGAAGGAATCCCAACAAACCAGAGCTTCAGAAATGATTAATATAACAGGAAGATGTCGCTTACCATTCAAATTGTTGAGTCAAATTTATGGGCATCTCATAAGGTGAAATCAACACACTCTTAGAATCGTCAAGTATCTTCTGGTCGGTAGGCTATAAACATATGCCAGATACAGTGGACGGTGCAATAATGCAATAGGATTTTCTTGCTGAGGGATTTGATTGATATTTCACTATCTAATGACATAAGAAATTCCGAATCGATTGGCTATATCTGTACAGGTGACCCAAATGAGTTTAATGATAAACCGTAGAAAAATATCATATGATTTTTTTGGGGTGAAATACACATGTGTATTACCCGAATATCAAGAAATCAAAGGGATGTATCCTATACAATAGCCTTACTTGTAGAACGGGCTGGCGATCTACATGTACTATTCAGTAATGCAAGTAATTTTAAACAATAGAAGCATGACCTATGTCTAAAATATAGAAGAAGAGCTTATACATTATTCTGTACGCATGAGTGCGTATTCTGTGTGCTACATCCTAGATCCAAATACTGTGTTTTCAAAAATATATATATTCTGTATCTGCCAGATGTGGTATACCATAGCCGCTAAAGTAATTTTTGCTGCCTTGACCCTGAGTGTCTTCTCTTTTAGTTTTCGTGAGCTCCAGGTCAGCAATATGTGAATGAAAATAAGTCCCAAGAAACTATCGTATGATTTTTGTTACCATCAAATTTAGTTGACATGTAACTTCTAGACAAAATGTTTATATATGTGCCTCCAGCTCTCTATGTTTCTTTGCGCGCTTTGTGTTTATGCATATGTCTATGTCAATATGGGCGAGCACTTGACCTGTAGGTCATAATTTATCTCAAATAACAGATAGTTTGATACAAAATCTTTTATCACCAACAATAAACAGGAGGCTTTCTATAATTTCCCGATGTAAACTATACTAAACGTATCCGTGCCTAGTCAAATTGGGGGAAATAATTGCATGGGGTCATGTGTCTCATGAATGATTGGATGGTACAGGTGGAAGATTGCAATTAAATTTGGTTATGATGAAGAAAGGGAAAGCACGTAGACACTTGACTTCAAATACACCACGATTTGGTTGTAAAGTTCCAAATTTTGTGAATGTTCACAAGAAATGAATTCACACTCAAAAAGGGTTTCAAAAATACAGCTTCTGAATTGGCACACGGTTTGTCATGAAGAATGTGTGCTGTACCACCTCAGCTCACAAGTCATCACAAGTTTTTATCTTTTGAATTCAAACGGTCCCCTGCACCTGCTCTTCCTCGTTTTATTCAAAAATAAATAAATTGTTTCGTTACCCTCAGCAAGTAACGGCTTCTATTTCTCTTTTTAGTTTAAAATGCAAATGTTATATTAACTAAAGTAACACAACATCTGGGGATGTGACCAATCCAAAAGACCTATCTACGCAAACAACAGACTGCATCCCATCTATCTAGAATAAATATCTAATACAAAGCAGGCAACAAGGTGCCTTAGCAAATAGCCATCAAGTGTGGACATAAGTTGAACATAGCTTGATAAACATGGATACATACTCTATGAATAATATCCCTTGATGAAAATGATGTGCCTTCAAAAATATTGTTGCTCCTGCCATGCCAAACAAAATAGACCGTGGCTGCTAGCGCAATTTTGTTCAGCTTGGCATTCAAGGATTTGCCCTTTAATCTCCGTCTGCTTCATGTAAAGACTTGGCTTAGCGTGCTGAGGTTAGTTGGCATAATGTGTTATTGGATTTTGTGTGTAAACAAGTAGGATATGTGAAAAAATTCTGTATATTTCTCAATGAATTTACATACACCACCGTACGCTCTTTTTATAGGGCTTTGATATACCTATACAAGGTAATTATCTAATTACAATTAAATTATATGTAATCAAATCAAAGACAATCAAATCTGCCTAATTTGCCTAATTCTCCACATGTTCCTTTTCTTCCAGTAATCATTGGCGCATAATCAAAGATTTCCAGCACTCCCTCTCAAGTTGAACAGTGGGGTCCACGACGTTCAACTTGCTCAGAATAGCTTTCAAGACCTCCCATTGACTGTCTTCGTTAACACGTCTGCCAGTTGATCTTCTAATGGGACATACGGTAGTTCAATTACCCCTCCTTCCAATTTATCTTTGATAAAATGTCGGTCAATTTCTATATGCTTGGTCCGGTCATGTTGCACTGGATTTTCAGATATGTTAATAGAAGCTTTGTTATCACATAGTAGCAGCGTTGGGCAAATTCACTTGCAACCCAATATCCTTGAACAACTTCTGGATCCATAGTATTTCTGTGATTCCTTTCACAACTCTGCAGAATTCTGATTCAGCACTAGACAAGGCGACAACCTTTTGTTTCTTGCTTTTCCATGTTACAAGATTGCCTCCTACAAGTGTGAAATACGCAGAGGTAGACCTCCTGTCTACTAAATTTCCAGCTCAATCAGCATCTATATAAGCTTGTATAACTAGGTGTCCATTATTGCGAAATATAATACCTCTTTCTGGTGTATGCTTTAGATATCGCAAGATACGTATAAATGCATCCATATGGTGTTTTTGAGGATTATGCATAAACTGACTGACCACACTTACTGCAAAAGCAATGTCGGGCCTCGTATGTGACAAGTAAATCAATTTTCCAACCAACCGCTGCTACCATCCTTTGTCCGCAGAGGGTGCTCCATCAATCACCTCTAATTTGTGATTAACTGCCATGGGAGTATCACAGGGTTTACATTCCAGCATTCCCACCTTAGTAAGGTGATCTAAGACATACTTTCTTTGTGATATGTAAATTCCGGCTTCTGATCTTAGGACTTCAATTCCTATAAAGTATTTTAGACCTCCAATATCTTTCATTTTGAATTTCGTAAACAAGTAACTCTGTAGCCGAGCCATCTCCTCTGTGTCATTTCTGGTAATAACCATGTCATCAACATAGATAATCAAGCATGTCACCAAGCCCTTTCTCCTTTAAACAAACAATGTATGGTCAGCATTACTCTGACGATAGCCATCTTGTTTCATAACTCTAGCAAACCTACTGAATCAGGCTCGCGGAGATTGTTTTAGTCTATAAAGAGTCTTCCTTAACATTCAAACTTCTCTGGTTCTGAACCCTGCAGAAAAACCTGGAGGAGGATCCATATGCACTTCTTCCTTTAGATCACCATGTAGGAATACATTCTTGAGATCAAATTGGTGAAGGGGCCAATTCTGGGTTGCTGCCACAGAAAATAAAACTCGATTTATATCAATACGAGCCACAGATGAGAACGTCTCTAAATAGTCGATTCCATATGTCTGATTGTACCCTTTTTCCACTAACTAAGCCTTGTACCTTTCGATACTCCCATCCTCTTTGTACTTGATTGTAAACATCCACATGCAACCGACTGGCTTTTTTCCAGCAGGAAGAGTGCATTTTGTACATGTTCCATTCTTTTCCAAGGCTCGCATTTCGGCCATCATGGCCTCCTTCCACATTGTTTGATTCTGGGCTTCTTCAGCGTTCTGTGGAACCTGTTTTGAGCACAAAGGCACAAAGAATCCTCGAGCTAAATTAGAAACTCAGTCTAAAGAAGCATTTAGCGGGTACCTTGAGTTTCTTGACACTTGTGTGGGAGAATATCACTCAGGAGGGACTCCTCGCTTTGTCCTGGGGGGCAAGACCAGTACCTGCTGTTGCTCAATAGAAATATTATCATCTACATGCGTTTCTGAAACATTGGTAAGTTGAGGAGGTGTATCGATATTGTTTATGGTGGTTGGACTGGTCTCAAAGTCACCTTGGTCACCTAAAGAATCAGATTGTACATTATGCATATCCAAATGGTTTACCTTTGGTGGTTCATTCATCGGAGGAGGAGCATCAAGCGGTAGAGTCACTCCAGGTGGTACATTGTTAGGAGCTATATCAAAGTCGGTGTCATCTACTTGTCGTGTTAAGACGGTCATCGGACAGGTTCGTTGTGGCACCAATCAATCGAGGGTTCCATCAAAGGATATCTCCCCCTGAACCCGAGATTGGGAGAGATAGTAGTACTCAGTTTCCAGGAAGACGTAATCCATGGTGACATGGATGCGGTGGGTACGGGATTATAGCAGCGATACCCCTTTTGGGTAGAGGCATAACGCATAATCAACAAAGACACACTTTTCGGCGCAAGGGTCAAGTTTTGTGTGCTCATGTTTGGGGGTATGGATAAAGACTGTACAGCTAAACACTCGCAGAGGTAGGGTAAAGATAGAAGGTATATCGTGCTAGGTAGATAGTGTCTGAATAGGTGTTTGGTAATTAAGGATTTTGTTGGGTAAGCGGTTTAGAAGGTAGGTGGCAGTGGATACAGCCTGCGGCCAAAAACTCATCAGAACATAAGAATCAATCATCATAGCTCGAGTCATCTCAAGAAGAATGTGATTTTTCCATTCCACCACCCCGTTTTGTTCAAGGGTATAAGAACAGGTGGTTTGATGTATAATACCGTGATCATGAAAGAATTGACCTGATTCCCCACTGAGATATTCCACGCCATTATTAGAACGAAGGATTTTGATTTTTGTATCAAACTGAGTGTGAACCATATTATAAAATTGAACAAACTTTTGGTAGACATCGGATTTATGTTTCATAATGTATAGCCACGTCATGCGGGAGAAATCGTTAACAAAAATGACATAATAGTGGAAGCCCTGTTCTGTATTATATGGAGGGGGACCCCAAACATCGGAGTGGATCAAAGTAAATATACGATTGACACGAGTATTATTTGCAATATGCGATGTCCAAATTTTTTTTGCCCAGAGGCGTTATCACAAGTAAAAGTATTTTGGTTGGAAGAAAGAGTAGGAAACAAGCGGTGTAAGTAGCTAAAAGATGGATGCCCTAACCGGTGGTGCCATAATCACACTTGACGAGCAACTGTCCCGGTGGCAAGATTAGACCAGCCCAGTTTTGCCGCTGCTTCAACAAAGTACAATCTTTGGTGCTCAATACCACGCCCAATGATCGCCTTCGTATGAATACCCTGCAATAGACAAAAAAGTAGGACACATCATAACGATACAATCCAATTCCTTAGTAACTTGGCTTACAGATAACAATTTCGTAGATAAATATAGGACATACAGGCAATTTTTAAGGGTAAGGGTAGGAGTAATAGAAATGAAGCCACCACTAACAACAGAGGTAGTGGTTCCGTTGGCAGTTTCAACAGTAGTTTTTGTGGAGGAACTGTGAGTAATAAAGTCAGAAGGATCATTAGACATTGTGCCAGTAGCACCACAGTCGAATATCAACAGAAATTAACTTTGGATGGTATAGCATTAGGACTGATTAGTCATTCCATACTTTGTAGGGGCAATTTGGGCATTTTTGTAGAGTTTGGTGTTTGCATAGTGATTTGGGAGAAATCAGGGGTGTGGAATGACTTTTGAATAAAATTAAGGGGCACGAGTGAATCATTTAAAAGTTGAGGGTGTACAGATGGAGCATTATGAACTTGAGGGGTTAGTTTTTTTGTTTCATGAAATGCACGGGTAGATTTAATATTGCAATTGAAGACAAGGGTTTCGGGTGTAATATTTAAAACATAGGGGGTATAAAAAGCCTTTTTAGGGTTAGGGCTGTCACTTGCCCTAACTCGTTTACCTGCAGCAGCCTCCGTTGTTGCTGTTGCTGCAATGGTCGTCCCTCCTTTGGCTCCTTCTTCTCCACGATTGACGTCTGTTCTTTCATCCTTGTTGCTAGTTCCTCCCTCAGTGGAGGTCTGTGCAACTGACGCCTTTACTTTCTTGGTGAATTCATCTCACCAATCTGGATAGCCATGGAGCTTGAAACACTTGTCTTTGATGTGCCCCTTTCGTTTGTAGTGACTGTATTCCAGGCTGCTTTTGTCTTCCACCCTATGCCTTGATGGATGTTCTGAGCGTGGTGGTGGATTTTTTAGTCCCCTTCATTGTTTTTATGACGCTCTGATGGCCAGGCCTTGGCCAACCCTAAATGATGACTGGAGATCTGATGGGGTTACGGTAAGTGCTCCTTCCTACACACTTGAACATCGTAACTCATTATACGCCATTTCTTCCGTGGGTCTCGGATCTCTCTGCAAAATCTCCTTCTTTGTATCCGCAAAGTGATCATCAACTGCTAGTAGCAGCTGATATAGCCCCTGTTCTTGAATTTTTTTGAGTAAATTGCAATATCTTTCGGAGATTCCATAGGATTTGGGCCCATGGAATCTATGGCCATCCATAACCCCTGGACTGATCTCATAATGCTTCCAGGGGATGATTCCGTTGTTTGACAGCGTAGCCTTGCTTGTGAAGGTCAAAAATTTGTAATGGATCACTCCCTGACCCGTATGTAACAGCTAGTCCGTCACAAAGTTCTTTTGCTGTAGAATATTTTGATACGTTGTTCAACAGGCTGTCATCAATGTTATCTATTAGCCATGTGAACACTAACTAGTAACTATGTTCCAGGATGGCTACGAAGCTTCAGTTGGTAGGGGTTAAGGAATCCCCGTGATGTGGGAGCTCTTCCCCCTGCCTCCTAGCGCTATTTTCATTAATCTGCACTAAAGTGAGTAATTGGTGCTGTTCAACTTAACTTTCAGCATCAAGTTGGCAGAGGACGTTGGTGCAGACGATGACAGATTCAAACTGTGTTGGAGAAATCATGCAAACTATTTTGATAGATCCATGTTAGTAGGGAAGTGGTGTTTGGTTTCAGAAGTTTCTGGCCGTGGCTCTGCGTTTTCTGGTGTATGTGACATATTTGCTGGTGTTTTCGCAGGTACAGAAACTGATGGAGGCAGAAACAAGTTGATCATGGTCAAACCGAAATAGGGTATGTTGGGCAATAATGAGAGTGATCTATACAAGTAGGATATGTGTAAACAAGTAGGATATGTGATCTTACGGTTATAGTTCACTTCAGGTTCGATTAAGAGGCACCTGCTCTGATACCATGTGTAAACAAGTAGGATATGTGGAAAAATTATGTATATTTCTCAATGAATTTACATACACCACCGTACACTCTTCTTTATAGAGCTTTGATATATCTATACAAGGTAACTACCTAATTACAAATAAATTAAATATAATCAAATCAAATACAATCAAATCCGCCTAATTTGCCTAATTCTCCACATGTTCCTATTCTTCCGGTAACCAATGGCGTACAATCAGGGATTTCCAATATTTTGGACTATCTGACCTTGGGTACAAAGTTTGTCTATTCATGTGCCGAACCATAATTGGGATTTTCGGTTTTCCTCCCATGTGGTGGCATAATTGGTATTGATTAACGGTAAGCAGAGATCTCAGCTTCGATGTACTAGTCATCTTTGTTTTGGCTCTTTTTGGCTTCAAGATAAGGAGTGTCAAGTTATATTTGAGACCCATTGGCGTTTTCGAGTTGCCTAACTCAGCTGCCCGCTCCGATAGTTGATGTTGTTAGGTTTGATGGAACTGAAGTTAGCCGAGCTCAAGTAACGCCGAGCTCAAGAGGCAAAGCTCAAAGGACTTGAGAGTTGTGAGCCACTGGCGAGCCGGATAGAAGCAATGCCGAGCAGAGCTGAACGTCACTGCATTGATCTCAGCTCGGCCATATACCAGAAAGTTACGGAATGAAATATTCCTTGATTAGAGATTTGATTGATATGAATCCTACTTTGGATAGAAATTTCCGTACTTATCTTTTCTATAAGGAATATCCGGTAGAGTCCTATGTATGGTATGATAACGATGTAAAAGGAAAATCCCATAACTCATGCTAATCCTTTTACTCCTATAAAATCCCATGATTAGATGCTGACTTGTTGTAACTGAACTCAATTGGTGATAGTGAATTTTCTTGGCTTGCCGCCGCGATGGATTTTTCTTCCCCTTTGAGGGTTTTCTCACGTTAAATCTTGTGTTCTTCTTTTATTATTTTTCCATGATCATTATTCATTGCTTTTATGCGTTCTTGCGATTATCATTGTGGTTGTCTCCACTGTTCCGCAACTATTTTTCTCAACAACTGGTATTAGAGCTTTGGGTTCTTTGTTCGAGTGGGAGCAATGACCGACGATAGTAAGTCAAGATTTGAGAGATTTGATGGATCCAACTTCGGTTTCTGGAAGATGCAGATTGAAGATTATCTATATCAAAGAGATCTATATCTGCCTCTTGAAGGGAAAGAGGTGAAGCCTACTGACATGAAAGATCGAGAATGGGAGATTCTTGATCGCAAAGCACTCGGTGCCATTAGGTTGTCTCTAACTCAAACCGTTGCGTATAATATCTCAAAGGAAAAGACCACAAAAGATGTGATGAATGCTTTGACAAGGATGTATGAAAATCCCTCTGCCTCCAATAAGGTGCATCTGATGAAAAGGCTTTTCAACATGAAAAAGACTTAAAGTAAAACGATGCAGGAACACTTGGGTGAGTTTAACAAGATCACTAGTCAACTTGAGTCGGTTGGGATCATATTTGACGATGAAGTTCTGGTCTTGGTACTACTGTCAAGTCTGCCTGATAGTTGGGATGGAGTTGTTATGGCTTGAGCAACTCATCCGAAGAAGGTACGTTGAAGTTTGGAAAAGTGGTAGATGTGCTGCTTGATGAAGATTCAAGGAGGAGGAATAGTGGCACCCCTGAAAGTTCTGGAGCCGCGCTGAGCACAGAAGAGCGCAGCAAACCTACCAAGAGGGGTAATGATAGAGGTGGGAGATTGCAGTCAAGAAAAAGCATGTCTAAGGGCTCAAATCTGACCTGCTCGAATTGCAAGAAGAAGGGTCATCTCAAACGCTATTGCAGAGTCAAGAAGAAGGCCGACCAGACGGACAAGTATGGGGATTAAATCCATGTCTCTCAAGCGTCCAGGTCTGACAGTGATGGTCTGATTCTAAGTTGCGAGAGCCGAGCTGGCGCCTTTTGGATCTTCGATATTGGGGCCTGTTTTCACGCCACATCCAATAGAGAATACTTCACAAATTATAAAAGTGGTAACTTTGGAAAAGTATACCTCGGGGATGATGACTCCTGTGATATCATTAGAAAAGGGGATATCATACTAACTCTACTAGATAGAAGGCAGCTAAAGCTGCTGCAAGCAAGACACGTACCTCAGTTGACCAAGAACTTGATCTCAATAACACAATTGGCTGATGATTCTGATCTCGAAGGAAGATTCAGCAAAACTCATTGGAAGCTGGTCAAAGGATCTCTAATTGTGGCACAGGGTCTGAGAGCAGGAACTCTTTACAAGTTCTCAAACAAAAGCTCGGCATATATAGTCAACTCGGCAAGTGACGCCGAGCTGTTGCATCTGAGACTTGGACATATAAGTGTCAAGGGAATGAAGGTAATGACATCTAAAAGGAAGTTGGAAGGTCTATCCAACGTTGATATACCACTGTGTGAGTACTGTGTGCTGGGAAACAAAAAGCAGTCAGTTTCTCAACTCACAAGAGAAGTCTCAGAACTGAGAAGATGGAACTTGTACACGGAGATGTTTGGGGGCCTTCAGATGTGCCCTCCCTGAATGGCTCACGCTATTGTGTTATTTTCGTTGATGACTCAACGAGGAAGCTGTGGGTTTACTTTGTGAAACACAAGTCTGATGTATTTAATGTCTTCAAGAGATGGAGAAGCCTTGTTGAGAACGAAACGGGGATGAAGCTGAAGTGCTTGAGGTCGGACAATGATGGAGAGTACCGCAGTAAATAGTTTGAGGATTACTGTGCTGAAAATGGAATCAGAAGTGAAAGAACAGTGCCAAAGACACCTCAGCATAATGATGTTGCTGAAAGGATGAACAGAACAATCTGTGAAAGGAAAAGAAGTATGAGACTACATACAGATCTGCCGAAATCCTTCTAGACTGAGGCGGTGAACACAGTTGTTTATCTGATTAGTAGAGGTCCATCAACAACAATTGACTGTAAACTTCCTGAAGAAGAGTTGACTGGCAAGGTGATTTCACTTGCCCATGTCAAAGTATTTGGTTGCACTGCTGAAGCCGGATAAGAGATCAAAACTTGACCCCAAGTCCAAGGTAATGTTCTCTAATTGGCTATGGAGGTAACAATTTTAGATATAGACTGTGAGATCATGTAGGAAAGAAGGTGATCAGAAGTAAGGACGTGGTTTTCGATGAAAATATACTTTACAAGGACAGAGTAAAGGAGGAGAAGCAACCTGTGAAGCCTAAGTCTTTTGAGCATAGTGACGTTGGTCATGCCAAGCTGAGCAGACCTGCATAACAGACAGCCGAGATGCTGACTTCAGAAAATGAAATGCATGAAGAAGCAATGAGCTCTGATAAAAGTGAAGACTGGAGGTCATCCATGGAAGATGAGATAAACTCTCTGCAAAGCAATCTCACCTGGGATATTGTAAAGAAGCCACCGGGGAAGAAAGCTATTCAGAACAAATGGGTGTACAGGTTGAAGCAAGAAGCTGACGGCACTCAAAGGTATAAGACAAGGCTTGTTGTGAAAGGGTTCCAACAGAAAGTTGGGCTTGACTTCACTGAGATCTTTTCACCTATGGTCAAGCTGTCAACCATCAGAACCGTCCTGAGCATTACAGCCGCAGACGTGAAAATAGCCTTTCTTCACGGAGATCTGGAAGAACATATCTACATGATGCACCACAGGGCTATGAGATACCTGGTAAAGAAGACATGGTATGTAAACTACAGAAGAGCTTGAACGGCTTGAAACAAGCTCTGAGGCAGTGGTATAAGAAGTTTGACAACTTCATGGCAGAGGTCGTCTACAAATGCTGCCATGGTGATCACTGTTGTTACTTCAAGAGACTCGGAGGTTCGTATATGATCCTGCTACTTTATGTAGATGACATGTTAATAGCAGGAGGAAGCACTGATGAGATCAAGAAGCTGAAGGAACAATTGGCTAAGAAATTCTCCATGAAGGACCTCGGTCCGGCTAAGAAGATACTGGGACTCAGTATTGAAAGAGGCAGGAAGAATCAAGTACTGAGACTGAGTCAAAGAGACTATATCTCTAAGGTATTGAAATGATTCAATAAGGAGAATGCAAAACCGGTGTCTACACCCTTAGCAGGATAGTTCAAGAATTTATCAAAGAAGCAATGTTCTAAGACGAATGATGAACTTGAACGAATGAGGAAGGTACCCTATGCCTCAGCCATGGGGAGCATAATGATGCTATAGCGTGCACCTGACCAGACATAACCTATGCAGTGGGAGTTGTGAGCAGGTTCATGTCAAATCCTGGTCTTGATCATTAGGCTGCAGTGAAGTGGATACTAAGGTACTTAGTGGGAACGCAAAACTTGACACTGTAGTTCGACAACAATGATCTGAACCTGCTCGGCTTTGTAGACTCTAATATGGTTGGAGACGTTGATGAACGCAAGATTACTACAGGGTATGTTTTCAAACTTGGCAGTGCTGCAATCACTTGGGTATCAAGACTGCAGAAGATTGTAACATTGTCAACAACTGAAGGTGAGTACGTGGCTAGTTGAAGCTACCAAGGAACTGGTGTGGTTGAAGAGCTTACTGAATGAGTTGAAGCACCCTCAGGTCAGCTATAAGCTATTTAGTGACAGTCAGAGTGCGATACACTTGGCCAGAAACCCTGCTTACCATGCAAGAACGAAGCATATTGGCATCAGATACCATTGTATAGGAGATATGCTTGAGGGAAAACAGTTCGACTTAGAGAAGATTCACACAAGCTAGAATCCAGCAGACCTGATAACACAGATTGTTCCAAAAGAGAAGTTTGAGGTCTGCAAAGCTTCTCTTGGTCTTGTTGCTTGATGAAAGTGCTGAAATGGCGACAACCCGAAGAAGCAAAAATTCACGATGCGTCTAAAGTTAATGTCATTTTCAAGTGGAAGATTTTGTGGGTTTGATGGAACTGAAGTCAGCAGAGCTGAAGTGACGCCGAGCTCAGGAGGCAGAGCTCAAAGGGCTTGAGAGTTGTGAGCCACTGCCGAGCAGAGCTGCCGAGCCGGACAGAAGCAATGCTGAGTAGAGCTGAACGTCACTGCATTTATCTCAGCTCGGCTATATACCAAAAAGTTACGAGATGGAATATTCCTTGATTGGAGATTTGATTGATACAAGTCCTGCTTTGGATAGAAATTTCCATACTTATCTTTTCTATAAGGAATATCCGGTAGAGTCCTATGTATGGTATGATAGTGATGTAAAAGGAAAATCCCATAACTCATGCTAATCCTTTTACTCCTATAAATTCCCCTGATTAGATGCTGCTTTGTTGTTGGTGATAGTGAATTTTCTTGTCTTGCTGCCGCCGTGGGTTTTTCTTCCCCTTGAAGCTTTTCCCACGTTAAATCTTGTGTTCTTCTTTTATTGTTTTTCCTTGATCATTATTCATTGCTTTTGTGCGTTCTTGCGATTATCGTTGTGGTTGTCTGTTCCAGAACTGTTTTTCTCAACAGATGTGAGGGTCAGATTCAGTCTTGGAGCTCGAGGAGACAAAGTGATCCAAGGAAAAAGTCTAGAAAGCGATTGATAAGCTTCAAAAGGTGACGATATCCAAGAAATGTAGCGAAAATTGGCTTACTATGAGGAAATGGGGTGTTGTATAGAGAACATTTTTATATAGGGAATAATTACCTGAATTTTATTCATGATACTTCAAGTGCTTATATATCATAGGTATTTATAGCAAATAAAAAAAAACTTCAAACATTATATAAAAGATTACATAGAGAATACAAAATCACTTCTTTGTATATATGAAGACAAACTTGGCCTATGCAGCATCATGTTAAATTCGTTAAAGACGTGCGATTCTCGAGGCTCTTATACATTCCTCATCAGATTCTCCGAAGATTATTGTACCATGTTTTTTGTTTCTTTGGTTTTTCAGAAAAAAAAAAACAATACCTTAGGTGCTGTTCATATCATCTAGAAACCATCCCAATCACTATTACTGCATCTTTGCAAATCTGTAGCAACTCCTTTGCTATAATTGATGACATAGGTCAATGTTCCTTTGTTGTATCTTTAACACTCGCTTTGCTGCTCCTATATATAATTCACTAATATTATTTATAAACCTTGATAATAAACTTGAGGCAAATACTATATTCGGCCTTGCAGTTGTGAGATAAAACAAATTTCCCATCAAGCTTCTATACAGTGTAGCATCAGTTTTCTTCTTACCATTATATTTAATAAGTTTTTCACTTGTCGCAGGTAAGCAATCATCCATGCCGAACTTCACAAAAATATTTTCAGCATATTTCATTTGGCAAATAAAGACTCCATCGTCATATTGATATACTTTCATTTCAAGAAAGTGATGCAGCAGCCCCATATCATTCATTTCATATATTTTTATCATGTCTTTCTTAACTTCATCAATTATTTTCTCATTATAGTCAGTATACAGTCATCTATATATAAAGCAAGAATGAGAATATTTGAGTTAACTTGAGTCTTGACATGCAAGGTTGGCTCACTTTTATTCTCCGTGAATGCTTGTTCAATGAAGTAAGGATCAATTTGGCTGTACCAACCTCTTGCATCTTGCTTTGATCCTTATAATGTTTTCTTCAACTTGTACACTTTGTCTTCTTCTCCATTTTTGACAAAGTATGGAATTTCAACAAGAAGTGTGAGAAAAACAAGCTTGGAACGCTTGGTTAAACTTTATTCATGGTCTCAAATGACAATATATACACAAACGCTCTATTCAAACAAGCCCGGGACAACGGCTATATCCAAGTCACATCCCAACGGCTATTTCTATTTCTATCTAAGTCTAAATCACTAATCAGTTACAATGATTACCTAATATGTACACAATGATTAAAAAATACAATGAAAGAATAGCAAATAACTAATTTCAATAATCACAACATTCATATCAAAAAGTGTTTGTATTAAGTATAAAAGTGTTCGACGAAATGCCAACGCTTCAAGTCTGCTGCTGAACCTCTGTTTCTTCAAGTTGATTTACCCACGGATGTCTTGATATCAATCCCTGAATTCCAACACTCCCCCTCAAGCTTAACTTGCATAAATATCAATGCAGTTAAGCTTGCTCATTAATGTTCTCAACATACCTACTGATATTGGTTTAGTCAATAAGTCAACAATTTGTTCTTTGGTTGAGATATACAACAGACTAGGTTGCTCCTTCCTCAATCCGTTCTCTAATAAAATGTTTGTCAATATTAATATGCTTGGATCTGTCATGATGAACAGGATTCTCAGCCATGTTGATGGCCGACTGATTGTCACACAATATCTTGATAGGCAATGTAAATCTGAGCTGAAGATCACTCATAACCCTTTTTATCCATAATACTTCACAGACATCAAGAGCAAGAGCCCTTAGTTCTGCCTCTGTACTACTTCTTGAAACAATAGGTTGTTTTTTACTTCTCCAGCTGACAAGATTACCCCATACATATGTAGTATAACCTGTTGTCGATCTCATATCCTCTTTAGAGTTACCCCAGTCTGCATCAGTGTAAATAGATATACACCTATCTTGGCTTTTTCTAAATGTCACCCTTGTCCTGGTGCATTCTTTAAGTACCTGCAAATTCTCAATACTCCTTGCAAATTTTCATTAGTTGGGCAGTGCATAAATTGGCTTACACTGCCACTGCAAACGATATATCTGGTTTAGTATGTGATAAATATATTAATCTACCTACTAACCTTTGATATTTAGTCTTATCTACAGGGGCCATATCCCATAAATCTTTATGATTATATCCTCGCTCCATTGGAGTACTTGCGGGCTTACAACCCAATAAGCCTGTTCCAGTCAATAGATCTAGCACATATTTTCTTTGACTGATTACCAGTTGTCCGTTACTCCTAGCAATTTCCATACTTAGGGAATAACGTATTCTACCTAGATCCTTTATTTCAAATTGTTTAGACAGATTTACCTTAATATTCTGGATACCTTTGATGTAATTACCTGTTATTATTATGTCATCCACATACACTATCAACACAACAATTAAATTAAGTTCACTGGTTCTTACAAACATAGTGTGATCACTATGACACTGATGGAAATCATATTGTGTTACTGTTTTAGAGAATTTCTGAAACCAAGCTCTAGGTGATTGTTTTAATCTATATAATGAATTATTTAGTTTGCACATAACTGATTTATTCTGATCACTGAAGCCAGGAGGAACATCCATGTAAATTGTTACTTGTAAATCTCCATTTAAGAAAGCATTTTTCACATCTAGCTGAAGTAGCTCCCAATCTAGGTTAACATCAATTGAGAATAATATCCTTATGGTATTAAGTTTTGCTACAGGAGCAAAAGTCTCTAGATAGTCTACTTTGAAAGCCTACGTGAAGCCCTTGGCTACTAACCGTGCCTTATGCTTGTTTATGGTTCCATCTGTGTTATACTTAATTGTAAATACCCACCTACAACCTACAAGTGTGACACCTCTGATATAGGGTACTATCTCCTAAGTATTATTCAGTAACAATGCATGCATTTCATCATCTACAGCCTTCTTCCAACAAGGAATGCTGAGTGCTTCTTGTATATTAGTAGGGATATAATATTGATCTAAGGTTACTGTAAATACTCTAAACTTGGATTTAAGATGCTTATAAGATAGATGATTCTGAATAGGATGCTTGGTAATATCTCTTGTTCCTAAGAAGTCATGTAGTGGGTATTTGGTGCAGTCTCTAGTTCCTTTTCTTAGCGCTATAAGTCTATTATCTTCCTCGATGATTGTGAATATCCTTCCTGATTACTTTCAAGAACCTCTCCAATTCCTAATGGTGTCACATTTCTTCTTCTAGTATAAACTTGTGTTATAGGAGGTCTCTGTTCTTCAATCTTAGTTTCCATTGGTTCTTCCTCACCTATTTTGTCCATTCTCTAAGAATGATTACTCTCATCCCCTTTTTCAGTTTCCTTAACAAAATATTCAGTACTAGTCCATTCTTGTCTACTACCTGCAAAATCTGTTCTATCACAAGTTTTGTAATAGGCATCATTCTCACAAAAGGTTAAATCCATAGTGACAAACATTTTTCTGGTAATTGGACAAAAGCATTTATATCCTTTTTGAGTTTCTGAGTAGCCCACAAATATACATTGTTTAGCTCTAGCTTCTAACTTACTTCTTAAGTGAGGATACACATGAATAAATACAGTACATCTAAATGTTTTGAAGGGAATCTCTGATAATAGCTTAGTATATGGATAAAACTCTAGAAACATGTCTCTAGGTGATCTAAATGATAACACTCTGGATGGCATCCTGTTAATCAAATATGTTGCTGACAGTACAGCTTCTCCCCGGAATCCCTTAGGAACATTCATGGTAAATAATAATGTGCGTGCAGACTGATGATAGATACCATTTTCATTCATGAAAACTCTCAGAGACTCCTCAAAGTATTCTAATCTATTGTCTGATCTCACAGTCTTAATACTTGTATTGAACTGATTCTTAATTAATGCACAAAATGATCTGAAAATTTGTCCTACATCTGTCTTGCTTTTCATCAATTAAACCCAGGTTACCCTTGAATGATCATCTACAAACGTTACATTTAGTTCCATTTATATTAGCTGTCTTAGATGGTCCCAAAATATCAGTATGAATCAAATTAAACGGATGACTAGGCTGATACACTATAGAACTATATATACTCTTGGTCTGTTTTACCAGTCTGCAAAGATCACAAAAGAGATTTTTCATTTCATTCTTGCCAAATAAATGTGGCATCAACCATTTCAAATATACAAAATTAGGATGGCCTAATCTCCTATGCCATAGTAGTACATCACTATCTTCATAGGAGACTCTATTTGAATCTTCCAGCTGTGAATACAATCCTTTGCTTTCCTCAGCATCAGTTTCAAGTAGATATAGTCCATCACTAAACATAGCATTGCCAATTATCCTATTCGCAAATTTCTCCTGAAACCAACACTCAGAGGATTAGAAACAAGCCAAACAATTACTCTCTTTAGTTAACTTCCTTACTAATAATAAACTGAATTTAAGTCCTGGCACATATAATACATTTCAGAGTGTGAGTCGCTCACTTATTCTAACCAGTCCTTCACCTAATATTTCTAGTGACTTTTCATTAGCAATATAGACCTTCTTTGGTAAATCAAAAGATTCAAATTCAGAAAGAAGGTTACCATTACTAGTCATGTGGTCAGAAGCACCAGAGTCCACGATCCATGATCCATTCCTTGTTGACTTCATTGTAGCCATTGATGCATGAATGGACGTTTCCTCCTCATTTTTGTTTAACAGTTCAAGCAATCTTGTGATTTGATCTCGAGTTGGAAGATCATCTTTCATAGTTTCATCACCTGCAGCAACATTGGCTTTAGTGATACCAGATTTTGATCCCCCTTTCCACTGATTGTTGTTTTTAGAACTACCATTGCTTCTCCAGGAGGATGAATTTTCTGAAGGACGTTTTTTGTCTCCTGGATGTCCAGGAGGAAAACCTTTGATAAAGTAGAAGTAGTCAATAATATGACCATTCTTCTTGCACTTGGTACAATACATCTCTGATCTATCATGTCTAGCTGCCAAAGCTTTTGACTCTTCATTTTTCTTTTCAGTGATCAAATCTGCCATTTCCACATTATTATTTGGAGCAATTTCCGTCATCACTTTCTTTCGACTTTCTTCATATTTAATTTATGCAAATGCAGCTTTTAAGGTTGGAAGAGGCTTGGTAGTTAAAATCCTTCCCCTGGTTCCATCGAAGTCTGGATTGAGGCCATTTAAAAAAGTAAACAGCCTCCTTTGCTCTACAATATTCTTATATGTTTTGGCGTCAGCTGTGCTTGTCCAACTATGAACATCAAAAACATAGATTTGTTGCCAAGCTTTGGTCAACTATGTATAGTATTTATTCACAGCCATATTACCTTGTTTAATATCTCTTATCTGAGCTTCTATATCATAAAGCTCAGAGATATTATCTCTCTTGGTATACATTTCCTTAACTGCTTCCCAAATCTCTGCAGCAGTATCATACATAATGAAATCATCACTAATTTCTGGAATCATGGCTTGAATGAGCCATGACATTATCATATTATTTTCGGATTTCTATGTTCTGTACTTTGGATCAGTGTTTTCTGGAACCACCACTATTCCGTACAGATATTATTCTTTTCCTTTCCCGTTAATATACATCTCAATACCTCTTGACCAAGAAAGAAAGTTGTCTCCATTAAGTTTATGATTCGTGATTGTAGTAGAAGAATCATCTACAAAACTTTGTGATGCATTCACAATAGTTGCACCAGAGGTTTGTCCAGCTAATGCTGGTGCTGTAGATTCTGCAGTTTGTGAAGCCATATTTTAAATGGTTTTTGTTTGAGATTTTTGTAGCTCTGATACCATATGGAATTTCAACAAGAAGTGTGAGAAAAACAAGCTTGGAACGCTTGGTTAAACTTTATTCATGGTCTCAAATGACAATATATACACAAACGCTCTATTCAAACAGGCCTGGGACAACGGCTATATCCAAGTCACATCCCAATGGCTATTTCTATTTCTATCTAAGTCTAAATCACTAATCAGTTACAATGATTACCTAATATGTACACAATGATTAAAAAATACAATGAAAGACTAGCAAATAACTAATCACAATAATCACAACGTTCATATCAAAAAGTGTTTTTATTAAGTATAAAAGTGTTCGACGAAATGCCAACGCTTCAAGTCTGCTGCTAAACCTCTGTTTCTTCAAGTTGATTTACCCACGGATGTCTTGATCTCAATCCCTGAATTCCAACACAAAGCCCTTCGGATATTCAACATACACCTCTTCCTTTGATGCACCATTCCAAAAACCAGACTTGACATCAAGTTGATAGAGATTTCAACTTTTTTGGACTGCCATGACAAAACAACAACAATGACATTACCCATTGCCTTAGAGGCTCCCGCCTATAGTGGGATATGGGAGGGTCGGATGTACGCAACCATACCCATGTGTTAGAAACATACAGAAGTTATTTCCCGATGATCCATAATGATGCGTCAAACTATGTAGATCAACTGCTACTTCCCAATATAAGAAGCGCAGCCAATTTAGTGAGTCATTTGCTTTATTCCATCATATTCCAAAGTCAAGGAAGAGTGTGTCCTTAACTCCATTAGAAATGGAAACTTGGGATGCCATGACAATAAGGACTCTAATTGTATCAAGTCTCGCAATTGATACAAATGTTTCATTGTAGTCAATCTTCACCTGTTGTGAATAGTCTTTAGCAGCAAGTCTCGCCTCCTTGTTTTATATTGATCCATCTGGATTCAGCTTAACTTTGTAAATCTACTTGACACCAATAATTTCTTTAGCTTGAGGCTTCTCAACTAGCTTTCAAGTTTTTCTTTTCTTTTCAATTGCTTGAGTCTATTCTTCCATTGTCTTTCTCCAATCTTTTTCTCCATATGCTGCTTCAAAACTTTCTTGTTTGAGAAATTAAAATGCCGTATTGCATACACATCACTTAAGCTCATCATTTTCATCAGGATGAGTTCCAAAAACTTGAACTCGAGCATGAACTTAAAGATGAAGGTAAAATGCTTGCTGCTGTTGAATCACCAATATTTTCTTGTGCAGTCATTGGTATTTCACGTTCTTCATGATACCATTTAGCCTTATTTACAACCTTCTTCTCATCCCGATTCCATGCAGCATTTACATCAAATAAAACAACTCGAGTGATTATTATTTTGTTAGTCTTTAAATTAAACTCTGTTGGAACTCTAACCAACAAAATTGCATTTTTCACTTCATCTGGCTTTGTCGCTTTTCTTTTAGAATTTGCACGTAGCAAATGCTGCCAAAAACTTTCAAGAGTTTCACTGATGACAAACCATAATTAATCGTCTGATAGTCAACAACAGTCAACGGTACAACTCCTGCAGTTCAGCGCCCAAGCATTGCTGTTCAGCCTTGTCCGCACTTCAGCGGGGCTGCATGACACTCATTATACTATCGAAGAATATGCCAAGGCTTGCACCTCGGCACCAACTTTAACTTCTGCCCAAGTGCCGCGTCTCAGACCACTTCAGCTAGATTCAACGCTGCACTTCAGCAAGACCTGATCTTGCGCTTCGGCGAAGCTTGGTTGGGCACTTCAGCGAAGGAATCAAGCACAGCATTACATCGTGGAACCATCAGGCAGAAGTACAATTCAAATATAGTGACTACAGGACTATTCCGCTTGCACACGCCAGGGTCACATCAGACGGCCTATTAGTCACATCAGCAGACCTACAGCGTCCTAGGCTTTCTGCCCCAAGCAAACATCTTATCTGCTATCAGAGGCCAAGGGCGGGAAAAGGCTAATAAAAGCAAGCCAATGCAGACCTGAAAAGGGATCCGAGATCCATTCTTCATACAACTTGGAGCTAATACACAGAATTTTCTCCTCATCCAATAACTGTGAGAATTTTCTAACTCCATACAAAAAACCTTATTCTCAGTGAGAAATGGCCCAAACTGACTTGAGCGTCGGAGGGTTTTACCCGGGGTAATCCCCCTGGGACCTCTGATCTTTGCTTCCTTGTGCAGGGCATTAAGGAAGCTATTCCAGCTGCAATCTTCAAACTAGTTAACAACTCTTCAAGTTAACTGACGACGTTTATTTGAGGTCATCTTTGACCCTTGGTGAGATCCAGCTTTATCATTTGGCGCTACAAGGAGGGCCACTTAGTCCGTTAATCCAGTAAAAAAGTTCAAACTCAAAACAACCAACGTTTACATATGACAAAAGGTCGTCGAGAAGGTTTGGGTGAGTCATCTAACCAACCACGGTGCATGGTTACGTGTTCAGGTGTCCCAGAACAGGTTTCTCGGGTACCTGAATTGCCTATGCCTAATCCTAATCCTGTCCCGGAAGTTTCAAGGGAAGAAAGGGATAAAGCGATAAAATACGTTGCAGAGAACATGGAAGTGTTCGAATCCATGGTACAACGTCTCAAAGGCAAACAGCCAGAGGTACAAAATATGGAGGAAGATCCACCTCTTCCCCCTAGAGAAGTATCACAACGCCAGTCCTCTAGACCGCCTAAAGGTCTTATGGCGGAAGCTAGAAGACACAGTTTCAAAGCTCCAACCCTGGAGTCAAAACATATGTCCAGACCTCACTTAAGTGTGAGGTCAAAGTCTGTAAAGAGCGTCCCCAGGGACGAGGAAGTTCTTCGCAGGCCGAGAGCTTATTACGAAGAGCACAGACACGAGTTTGTGCAAGCAGCCCAAGAAAGTCCCTTTTCTTGGGATATTGCAGAATATTTGGCACCAGACAGCTTCAAGGTGCCAAAGATGGACACTTGTGACGGGACAACGGACCCTACGGATCATCTCTTCCAGTTTCAAACTGCAATGAGTCTGAAAAACATCCCAGACCCTCTGCGTTGCAAGACATTCCTTTATATTTAAGGGGAAAGGCCAGGAGATGGTTCCAAGAGCTTCCATCAAAATCTTTGAAGTCCTTTAAACAGCGGGCATAGAAGTTCAAGTCACAGTTTGTGTCCAGTACCCCATTTGTGAAGAATTCATCTCATCTGATGACTTTGAGACAAGGTCCAGATGAATCTGTGCTAAAGTATATGCAGCGTTTCTCAGATGAGTCATTGCAGGTTAGTGACAGAAATGAAGGGGTCAAAGCTGATGCCTTTATTAACGGCCTCCGAACTGGCCGCCTCTTTTCTCAACTGGCTGAAGAGGGGCCCACAACTCTGAGGGAGTGCTTGGAGAAAGATCATCAGTTTCCCGAGGAGAGGAGGCGAACAGATTGAAGAGAGAAGCCGAGCACGGGGCAGGCAAGAAAGCTGATGTAGTTCAAAAAAGGAAGATCGGCGCAATGAAGGGAAAAACCGGGATCGGCGCAGTGCGTTCGATCACATAGGCGGAAAGGACAAAGGTGGTAAGGAGGGCTTACTCCTGTTGGCCTCACAAGATTATATTTTAACCGTCATGGAGAAAGACGGTCTGAGGACAGATCTAGAGCCTCTCTACGGGCCTAGGAGAAAAAGAAACCCTAAACTTTACTGGCGATACCACAGGGATATCGGGCATGATACAGAGGATTGCAGGCAGCTTGCCCAGGCTATCAAGCGATTGATCGAACAGGGTCATTTAAAGCAGTTATATGATCCGTGCTCACGCCTGCACAACCGCTTGGATTTCCATAAGGATCCTCAAAAGAACAAGTGTCGACCAGAGTCTCCACCTCGGCATCACAGGACTGACGATGATGAGGAGCAATGAAGACATGGGGCTGCAGGGCGGCCCCAGGTCAATGCCATTATATATACAATCTCTGGAGGTCCTCCTCACACAGGTCAAGGTGCACCCAGTTCCTCAGGAACTTCATCAGGTCCACCATCTAAAAGAGCCAAGATGGCAAGGGAGTTGACATATGGGCCAGAACATCCCATTCCATTGGACTCTAACAACACAGGTTTAGTGATAGAGCTGTGTATACACCTAGCTCCCGATAAAGTTGTGGAGGTCCGACATGTTTACGTGGACACCAGCAGTGCCGTGAATGTAATGTTCTATCGGGTATATCAGCAGCTTGGTCTACCTGACTCCTTGATGAGTCCTATCACTTCTTCTTTATATGGTTTCACTGGAGCTGCAGTGCGGCCTACAGGTCTGGTCACGCTTAGCTGCAGTTTTGGCAAACCCCCTGCCTATCGGTGCATATGGATAGACTTTGTGGTCGTCAAGGACGTATCCCCGTACAACGTAATATTGGGCCGCCCAGCTTTGGTGGCATTGGAGGCCACTATATCACCTCTACACGTCATCATGAAGTTTCCCACCCTAGGGGGAGTGGTAACCATACAAGGTGATACACAAGTGGCACAAAGCTGCTACGCTATTGCCACTAAGGGAAATGAATCAGTTCAGCAAGTCAGTCTTGATGAACTGATACCTTCAGACGAGGAGCATTTGCAATCGGAAGATGCGGTACAAGACTTCGCCCTTGATCTGAGCCGTCCTGAGAATGTCATAAAGATCGGGACGTGGATGCCATCCGAACTGCTAGCTCAGCTACAGGATTTGCTGAGGGAGTTCGCAATTATGTTCGCATGGACTGCGGAGGATATGCTGGAGATTCCTTCACATTTACCTGAGCATAAACCGAATGTTGACCCTTTGGCAAAGCAAGTCAAGCAAAAGAAGCGGAACTTCGCTCCCAAAAGGAATAAAGTCATTGAAGAAGAAGTCAAAAAGTTATTGGCTATAAAATTCATTGTTGAAGTGCTTTATCCGATCTGGTTGGCTAACCCAGTGGTGGTCCCCAAGCAGGATGAATCTTAGAGAATGTGTGTAGATTACACTGACCTCAACAAAGCATGTCCAAAAGATTGTTACCCACTTTCGAAAATTGATAGGTTAGTGGATTCAACACTTAGGCATGAAATCTTTGATTTCCTGGATGCCTTTAAATGCTATCATCAGATCATCATGGCATTAGAAGATCAAGAAAAAACTTCTTTCATAACAGAGTCATGAACTTATTGTTATGTAACTATGCCATTTGGATTGAAGAATGCCGGGGCCACCTATCAATGTCTGGTCAATTCCTTATTCAGTGAACAAATTGGCCGGATAATGGAAGTCTACATCGACGATATACTTATCAAGAGCAGGACTCTTGACCAGTATATTCAAAATTTAAGGGAAGTTTTCACTGTGCTGAGAGACTCACGCATGAGACTAAACCGGAAGAAGTGCACATTTGGAGTACGCACTGGAAAGTTCTTGGGGCTACATGGTTTCCAAAGATGGGGTACAGGAAAACCCTGCTAAAATTGAAGCCTTACAAAACATGCATCCCCCTAGGAACATAAAGGAAGTGTAGTGGTTAACGGGCCGAATTGCCGTGCTGAGCAGATTTCTATCCAAGTCGGCCGAAAGATCCCTTCCTTTCTTCCAGGTTATGAAGAAGAAAACAGCTTTCTAGTGGGACGATCAATGTCAGAAAGCCTTCGACGAGCTGAAGTCCCATTTGGCTGAGGTGCCAATGCTTACTTCACCTCTGCCTGGAGAAGAGCTATATATATACCTCTCAACGTGCAAAGAAGCTGTTAGCGTAGTTCTGCTCAGGGAGCACGATAATGTGCAGAGGCCCATCTATTTCACAAGCAAAATCTTACATGGGCCTGAAGTGAGATATCCTAATGCTGAGAAGGTGGTCTTAACACTCGTAGTGGCGACGAGGAAGTTCAAGCATTACTTGCAAGCTCATCCTATTGTAGTGGTCACTGACCAGCCCTTAAAACAAATCTTATCAAGTCTGGCCGAGCTGCAAAATAGGCTGTGGAGCTTCCAGAGTATGACATCCAATACAAGTCAAGAACTTCTATCAAAGCCCAAGCTTTAGCAGACTTCTTGGCAAAAAGGATATCCGTGGAGGAAGATGCCAAGCCAGTGGCTGACTGGACATTATATGTGGATGGATCTTCCTCCAAAGATGGTTGTGGAGCAGGACTCCTGATCATCAACCCCAATAAGGAAGAATTTGAAAACGCCTTGCGCTTTGACTTTGAATCAACTAACAACGAGGCGGAATACGAGGCCCTCATAGCAAGACTAGGTCTCGCAAGAAAGTTGGGGGCAGAACGAATCATTTCCCAAAGTGATTCATAATTAATTGTTTCTCAGATCAATGGGGATTATGAGGCCAAAGAGGAAAACATGAAAAAATATTTGGCTAAAGTGCTGCAGCTCAGTCAACTGAAGAAGATTAGAGCAAAGCTAGAGTGAAAAGCCCGGGAAACATCAACATTCGTAATTAACCGATTATCCCTCTTTAATGATGAAGGATTCGAAGTGGGA
>AP025043.1:22629618-22702978 GCA_036186865.1 Eustoma russellianum | reverse complement strand
GAGTGAAGAAGATTAGAGCGAAGCTAGAGTGGAAAGCCCGGGCAACATCAACATTCGTAATTAACCGATTATCCCTCTTTAATGATGAAGGATTCGAAGTGGGACTTTCGACCATTTCAGCATTGAACATATCCCCAGATCTGCCAACAAGAGAGCTGATGCGCTATCTCGGCTAGCAACATCCACTTCAACAACTGTGGGGAAAAAGATAGTTGTGGAGCTAGTAAAGCATCGTGCTTATGATGCTAATAAAGTGTTGCAAGTGGACTATCGCAATACGTGGATGGACGAACTCGTAAATTCTTGCAGCATGGAGTTCAGCCCGAGGACAAACATGCAGCTTGGCGTCTTCGCTTGAAGGCAGTAAGGTATGCCCTTTTCAACGACCACCTTTATAAAAAGTCATTTTCGCAGCCTTGGTTGAAGTGCGTGACTGAAGATGAAGGAGATTACATCCTTCGAGAAATGCACCAAGGAATCTACGAAAATCATTCTGGTGCCCGGTCGTTGGCAAGGAAATGTTATCCTGCTGGATACTACTGGCCCACTTTGCCACGTGATGCAGAAGAATTGGTCAAAAAGTGTCCAGCATGCCAAGTCAATGCTCCAATGACATATTTGCCAAGTCAAGAGCTCACTTCTATTGCAAGTCCCTGGCCATTTATACAGTGGGGGATAGATCTTGTTGGACCTCTACCCCAAAATCCAGGATCAGTCAGATTTTTGGTTGTTGCTATTGATTACTTCACCAAATGGGTGGAAGCAGAACCCTTAGCTAGAATAACGGGGAATCAGATCAAGAAGTTATTGTGGAAGAACATCATATGTCGCTTTGGCCTTCCCAAGTCCTGATATCAGATAACGAAAAACAATTTGTTGATGACCCTGTTAAGAGTTGGTGTGCCGAGCTCAAAATTGAACAGTGATTCACTTCCGTAGCACACCCTCAGGCTAACGGACAAGTTGAACTGGAAAACAGAACAATCAAGGATGGACTAAGAATACGTCTATACCAAATTGGAGCAAGTTGGGTAGAGGAGCTCCCAAGCGTATTGTGGGCATATCGAACTACTCCTTCTACCTGCACTAAGGAAACGCCGTTTTCCTTAGTATACGACACTGAGGCGGTCATCCCAACCGAAGTTGGTTCCAGCTCTACTCGAACAGATTATTATTCTGCTAGAACCAATAACCAGGAGTTGCGGCTGAATTTGGATGAACTGGAGGAAAAAAGGGATTGGGTCCATGTCCGCATGGCTCAGTACAAGAATCTAATTGTGCAATACTACAATTCTCGTGTACGGCCCAGATCCTATCAAGTGGGGGATTTGGTATTGCGCAACAATGAAGCAAGCCATGCAGCATCGACTGGAACTCTTAACCCTAAGTGGGAAGGACCCTATCGGATAGAGGAGGTGCGCTCAAATGGAGCTTATAAGTTACAAACTTTGGAAGGCAAAACTTTACCAAGAACTTGGCATTATACTCATTTAAGGCTTCTACATCAATGATGAAGTTCACCTCATCAGGTCTGAGTGGTTTTCCCAACGAAGTCTTTTACATTATCGATTTACTAGCAGCGCTAGAAAAATGTAAATCATTTATCACCATTGATACTGAGGATTGAATAAAACAATGTCCGTGACAGAGTCAACTTGTGATTCATTCATTTTGCCTAAATGGATTAAGTAACACGTTTACTTTATTATCAATAGCAAGTTAAAGCCTGGCAAAGCTGCAGTTCAGTCAAGCGGCGAGACATTTTTGGTAGAGCCAATAGCAAGTAAAACTTCGCAGTGCTGAAGACAAATACTTGCATTAACTAAGGAAATAGAGCAAATGGAACTTCACAGTGCAGAAGATAAATACTTGCATCAAGTAAAACTTCGCTGTGCAGAAGAAAAATACTTGCATCAAGTAAAACTTCACAGTGCAGAAGATAAATACTTGTATCAACTATAACTTCGCAGAGCAGAAGATAAATATTTGCAAACTATGGAAATAGAGCAAGTAAAACTTCGCAGTGCTGAAGACAAATACTTGCATTAACTATGGAAATAGAGCAAATGGAACTTCACAGAGCAGACTATGGAAATAGAGCAAGTAAAAATTCGCAGTGCTGAAGACAAATACTTGCATTAACTATGGAAATAGAGCAAATGGAACTTCGCAGAGTAGAAATTAAATATTTGCAAACTATGGAAATAGAGCAAGTAAAACTTCGCAGTGCTGAAGACAAATACTTGCATTAACTATGGAGATAAAGCAAATGGAACTTCGTAGTGCAGAAGATAAATACTTGCATCAAGTAAAACTTCGCAGTGCAGAAGATAAATACTTGTATCAACTATAACTTCGCAGAGCAGAAGATAAATACTTGCATTAACTATGGAAATAGAGCAAGTAAAACTTCGCATACAGAAGACAAAGACAGAAAATTGAAACAAGCTGAAGAGCACGAGTTAGAGAAAATTGGATTTTCATTAAAAGTGTATCTATTACAACTACAAAAAATTACAAGGAAAAATCCTATACTGCTCCTCCTCTTGATCAACTTTTCTGAGATCAACCCCTTCCTTGAACTGTTCAAGCTGTTTATTAAATACAGCTTCGGCCTCAGGGTTGTAGAGATCAGCAAGTTGAGGATGGTCCTTATCCAGGTCTGGATAGACTTCTTGACACGCGTCAATTGCACAAGTTTGTCCCATTGCCAAAACAGCGCCTTGCATCTTCAGCAGATTCTCTTCAAAGTACTGAGACTTCCTGAACTCAGCAACATCAGACTTCTTGATCTCCTCACCTTGAGACTCAAACTGAGAGATGAGCTCAGCTTTGCTCTTCTTTTATGCTTCAAGTTACTGGGCCAGTTCTTCCTTAATCTTTCGACCTGCTTCAGACTGGCTCTTCATCTGGGACAATTCTTGCTCACAACTATGGAATCCCTTCTGGAAGAACTCCAACTCAGCCTGGATCTTGGTAGATGCCAGCTCTAATTTGGAGATAACTCCCTTCAGCTCGTCCACTTACGAATTGGCTACTGCAAGCCGAGTGTCGGAATCCTCCTTGCCTTCTCTAAGTTGGGAATTTTCAGATTTCAAGGAGTCCAACTCTGATTTCGTTGAGTCCACTTATGACCTCAACGTCTTCAGCTCAGCATATATCTCTTCCAGCCTGGAGTTATCAGGTCTTGCCATCTCAGCCAACTCATCATTGGCCTTCTTCAGGTCAGCGTTGGCCACAGAGAGTTTCACTACCATGTTGCGCATCTCTTCTGCTCTCCTCAGTATGTCACATTCTTGGGCACGGTACTGTAATAGCCAACATGGTCAAGTTATCATTTCAACAATCTAAGTAAAAGGATTGGAGGATTTGAAAGAAACTCACCATGGACATGTTTATGAAATACGTATCAAAAGCAGACTCCCAGTCCTGGCATGCAAAACGGTCCCCATCCACGGGCAGCACTGGCAGATCTGCCAACTTTCTTGCCACCCCTGGGTGAGCAGCAGTATCAGCAACATAGTACACCAGGTTCTTCCAGGCGCGGCGGTGCTGATGGGAGGGCTCCCCCTCAAATGGGCCTTCCCAAGAGGGTGTTGGGGAGAAGCCTCCCCTGAAGTTATAACGACTCCTCCAGTGAGGGCATCTTTTAGATCCCTAATAATTGACCCCCCTGGAAGAGAAATTAATGCTGCCGAGGCTTGAACAGAAACTGATGCAGCAGGAACTGGATCTGGAACTGGTGCAGCAGGAACTGGATCAGGAACTGGTGCAGTAGAAACTAGATCAGAAGTGGGTGCAGCAGGAGCTGGATCAGCACTGGTTGACACAGCTGGTGGAGCAACTTTGGCTTGGGGAGCCCTAATGATGATTTTAGTGGGAGGAGCGGTCTTCTTAGTACCTGCCCCAGCCTTTGCAGCTGATTTTTGGGGCAAGGCTGGGGCCCCAGAAGTTTTCTTCTTCAGGGGTTGAGCTGCAGCCTGAACATTTTTCTTGGCTGCAGCAGAGGAAGTGCCAACTGAAGTTTTAGCTGCAACAAAAACTCAAGTTAAAAATGCTGAAACAAAACAAACAAGGCATCAACATCAAAGTTACTAATTTTTACCTCGACTGGGGGAAGAAGCAACAGGAGGAGTAGGCAGGGCAACAATAGATTAGTCAAAATGTATACTCAACATCAAGAAAAGTCAAGAGACGTTTAAAACATGAGAACATACCCAAGATTAAGGCTAAAGCAGAGGAGCCCAAAGATTCATATTGATGGGAGGGCCACATGTGATACATTACAACCGACCTATTCACCATTTTCGAGTCAATAGCCTGGGAAGATGTAGCAACCTTGAGGCTTCATTGCAAGAACTTTCGCTTGGCCTACTGTTGTCTGCGGGGCCGGATTTCTAGTAATTTCTCTCAGCCAACGCCACAGCTTTGACATAGAAAAAGCGGCCCTTCCAGTTTTTATTGGAGGAAGGGATGTTTATGGCGTGTTTAACTACTTTGTCAGGATGTCTCCTACTAAAGTAGTACCAGCTTTCTTTGTGTTTACACACAAACATCCCCCTGAAGACAGAAAGATCAAACTCTGCCTCAACGGCTCTCAGGTAAAGTAAATAACTAGCAATGACCTTTAAACCGTTGAACATGATCTGAGGTAGTCTAAGATTATAAAAATCGAGAATGTAAAATAAGGGGCGAGGAACAGGGAGGTCAAAACAGGATTTGAAGTATTCTTCGTAAACTGCCTCATACCCAGCGGGTGGATCATAGGCAGTCTCGTGAGGAAGAGGCAAAATTGGGAAAAAAATATCCCTATCTATGCTAAACTCACTACAGAAGTGGGAGATGTCAGCAATCTTTAAAGTGCAGGATGAACCATGCACTATTGGAGAAGGTGAACCCTTGTCAATAGACGGCAGGGGTACTATGGAAGAAGAGGTAGCGGCAACCGTAGAAGGTTCACCAGCAGGACGTAACCTCCTTAAAGGGCGGTTGTCCTCATCAGAATCAAATTTCTAGTGAAGGGATTGAACCTCTTGGTCACCCTCCAGATAATCTGGGTAAGAATGAGTTGATCTATTTTGGGAATCCGAAGAAGGAGGGGATGAAATAACAAAAGCCATGAGTAAGATGAAGAAATGCTAATAGAAGATTGAAGGGTTGAGCTGAAAGGAAGAGAACCGGAGTAAAGATGGAGAAAGGCTTCGAAGACGAAGAGCAAAGCAGCAGAATAGGCAAACGTGCAGAATAGAAGAAGAAGAAAAGAAAGGGTTAGGACAATTGTCCCTCTTTATAAGTGGGAAAAGTGAACGGTTACAACCTTACATTTAAAATTCAAAAGGAGGTGACGGTTCAAGTATTTTCCCCCTCGGGTACTGAAACCGCTGAAGAGATAATGATGAAGCGTTGGAATTAACGCTTACATTAAAAGCAGGAACTACGACGCTGATACGGGGATAACTGTTCAGTTAATGAAGACACGTAACATACTCATTAGAACAAGATTTGTCTGCCTTCACAGTTCAGCTCAGCCACACAAAATCTGGGGGCAAATGACAAACCATAAATAATCGTCTGATAGTCAACAACAGTCAACGGTACAACTCCTGCAGTTCAGCGCCCAAGCATTGCTGTTCAGCCTTGGCCGCACTTCAACGAGGCTACATGACATTCATTATACTATCGAAGAATATGCCAAGGCTTGCACCTCGGCCCCAACTTCAACATCAGCTTCTGCCCAAGTGCCGTGCCTCAGACCACTTCAGCTAGGTTCAATGATGCACTTCAGCAAGACCTGATCTTGCGCTTCGGCGGAGCTTGGTTGGGCACTTCAGCGAAGGAATCAAGCACAGGATTACATCCCGGAACCATTAGGTAGAAGTGCAATTCAAGTATAAAGACTACAGCTGGCTATTCCGCTTGTATACGCCAGGGTCACATCAGTCGGCCTATTAGTCACATCAGCAGACCTATAGCGTCCTAGGCTTTCTGCCCCAAGCAAACATCTTATCTGCTATCAGAGGCCAAGGGCAGGAAAAGGCTAATAAAATCAAGCCAATGCAGACCTAAAAAGGGATCCGAGATCCATTCTTCATACAACTTGGAGATAATACACAGAATTTTCTCCTCAGCCAATAAATGTGAGAATTTTCTAACTCCATACAAAAAACCTTATTCTCAGTGAGAAATGGCCCAAACCGACTTGAGCGTCGGAGGATTTTACCAGGGGTCATCCCCCCGGGACCTCTGATCTTTACTTCCTTGTGCAGGGCATTCAGGAAGCTATTCCAGCAGCAATCTTCAAACCAGTAACAACTCTTCAAGTTAACTGACGACGTTTATTTGAGGTCATCTTTGACCCTTGGTGAAGATCCGGCTTCATCAACTGAAGGCTTCCATCCAATCCATGCTTTAACTGGTGTTTTATTCCATACGGGTAAGAATTCAATTTATTAGATAGACGGATGTATGAATACCTCAGTCCAAAATTATTTCGGCAAACCTTTATAATGCAACATAGACTTTTCCATCTCTATTAGGGATTTATTTTTCCTTTCTACAACTTCATTTTGTCTTTTGGGTAAAATGCTAATATAAATTAGAGAAATCAAGGCATCAAGGGGATGTGACCCATACAATAGCCCTACTTGTCGGTGCACATGCCGACCTACATGTTCTATTTAGTAATGTATAGCAATCTTAAAACATATGAGCAGCACCTATGTCTAAGATATGTGGGCAGAGCTTATACATCACTCTATATACATGATTGTATATTCTATGTGTTACATCCCTAAATACAAATGTTTCTCCTTCAAAAATGTATCTGTTGCGTTCTTGCCAGATAAAATATACCGTCACTGCCAAGGCAATTTTCGCTGCCTCGGCTTTTACCGATTTCTTTTTGAGTCTTCTCGATCCCCAGGCTAGTATCCTGTTTATAGAGTGAAATCTCCGTGGAAGTACCAGTCCTGATGAAATAATAAGCCAAATTTGTTTGGTAGCTGAGCAAGAGAAGAAGAGGTGCTGCAGCGTCTTCTGTTCAGCCGAGCAGAGGTGATATTCTCTGTGCTCTATATAAAACAGATGATCTTTAGTGGGTAGCTTGTTCAGCCCAGCAAGCCAGAGTGTGAAGGAGTGTTTAGGGGTAATTGCTGAGTCCCAGACAATCCTGCTCTAGCTGACCTTACTGTCCTTTTATCTAAAATAGTCATACGCCAAATGAGGTTTGAGAGTATCTTCCGCTGTCCATGAGGTGATTGTCTCTACTGCCGAGCTGGAGGAGCCTTCCCTAGCAGTAACTGATCTCGGATCTCCATAAGTATCTTTAGAAGGGGTGAGTCTGAGCTGTGCCCCGTCCTTGACCATAACGTGCCTTGTAGTCTATACTTATGATTCATCCACTGCACGCAAAGTGTGTCTTTCTTGTGATGCAAATCTCTTCGGTACTTGGATAGCAGTGCCAGATTCCACGCCTTCAGTTGGATAACTCCTAATCCACCTTCTTCTTTGGGTAGGCTGACCTAAAATCAGGTAACTCAGGCCTTTTTGGAGCCCAGTAAGGAACTCTCCCATAGGAAGTGCAAACAAATCATGTTTACCAGAGTCCTAACTTTTGCTGGAATAGGCAGCGCACTCAGCCAGAAACAGTTCACTCCCTGAAGAACTGACCTGATTAGTTGTAGTCTGCCAGTGTATGAGAGACTTGATGCATTCCATAGTCCTACCTTGTCCATCAGTTTTTTGATGAAAGGTACGTAATGTGAGCTGTGCAACTTCCGGCCTGCTATAGGTATACCCAAATGTCTAAAAGGCATGGTTCCTTCCAAGAACCCTATGCTGACCTGCAGCCAGATAGTTGCTCCATTAATGCCAGCGTGAAAGAACTGGGATTTTGTCAGATTTGTTCTGAGCCTAGAACAGTCACCAAAGTCGGCCAATGCTTTCACAATTTCCTTTACCAAGCTGACATCACCTCTGGAGAATAGTATAAGATCATCTGCAAAGCAGAAATGAATTATTTTCTGCTCAGCACTGCCAGTACGGTAGTGAAACTCCTTATCTTGACGCAGTCCATGTAGCGGTCTTGATAGGTATTCCATACCAATTACAAATAGGAAGGCAAAAATGGGGTCCGCTTGTCTCAAGCCACGTCTGCATTGGAAGAACCCATAAGGCATACCGTCAAGAGAAACAAAGTAGTTGATAGTGCTCACACCTCCATGATCCAGCCCGTGAAGATAGAGGGGAATCTAAGTCCATTAAACATTTCTTTGAGGAATGACCAACTGATGGAATCAAATGCTTTCCTGATGTCTACCTTAAGCATGCATTTCGGAGTTTTCTTTTCCTCCCATGACCTCTGATCAGCTCTTGGACTAAGAAAAAATTTTCCATCATGGATCTGCCTTTGAAAAAGCCGGCCTGAGCAGGGTCTATGAGGGGGGCCATGACTGGCGTCACTCGCATCGCAAGAATCTTGGAGATTACCTTGTAGATCACTTTGCAGCACAAGATTGGATGATAATCCTCAACTCTGGTGACATGAGCAACCTTGGGGACTAGAGCAATGCTGGCATGATTGACTTGTTTAGGCAATAGGCCATTCTTGAAGAACACCTGCATTGCATCAATCAGGTCGGCTCATACTATCTCCCAAGCTTTGATGAAGAACTGGGAGGAATAGCCATACGACAAGGGGCTTTGTCCTTCCCAATGGAGTGCAGGGCTGCTTTGATCTCGGCTTCCTGTACTAGGATTGTTAGTGAGTCGGCTTGCTGCTCAGAACGAAGTGATTGACCTATTTATGCAATGGTGGCATGATTGACCTGTTTAAGCAATAGGTCATTTCCTGAAGAGCTCTTGCACTGCAGCAATCAGGTCGGCCCCTACTATCTCCCAAGCTTTGATGATGAACTGGAAGGAATAACCATCAGGACTAGAAGCTTTGTCCTTCCCAATGAAGTGCAGAGCTGCTTTGAACTTGGTTAGCCGACGGTTAGCTGCCTTTCTAAGCCTTCATCTTCACAAAATTCTCTGACTGCTTTTGAGGTGCATTATTTGTCACGATCACTCCGTTTCTTGATGTAGTGACCACTTTGTTTCTCCAACAGACTTTTAAACTTTGTAAAAATTGAAAATACTTCTTATATTTCTTTCATAAAGTAAATCTAAATCATTCTTGAAAAATCTTGTTACCTCTATGAGAAACCGTTCTTATAGGTCCACAAAAATCCGTATGAACCAAATCCAAAATTTTCCTTACTTGCCAAGCAACTCCTTTATGAAATGATTACCGGTGTTGTTTTCCAAGCGCAGAACCTTCACAAATTTCATGTTTCTCCTCAATCTTCGGTAAACCATAAGCCATCTCTTTTTGTTGAAGTAATTTAAGGATGCGAAGATTCATGTGGCCGAACCTCTTGTGCAATAGCCATGAGTCTTCATTAGCATGTGCAATGATGGACTGATTTTTGGTATAGGTGAAGTTGATTGGAAAACTTTGGTTGGCTTGCATTTGAATTTCCATAACAAGCTGTCTACCATCCTTTGTCACAGATGCAACACTTATAATCATCAAATTCAAGTGTCTATTTAGCTGAATAAGTTGTCCAAGACTCAATAAATTTTTGTCTAAATCGGGAAGAAATAAAACATCACGAATAAGCTTCGTACCTTCTTTAGTTTGAACTCTAACTATCCCTGTGAAAATTACTCATAAGCTGAACTAAAAGATCAATGCAAAGAAATCATGAAGCTAAAATGAACGAAATTCAGCAGAATTTGAAGGTGGAAGAAAACAGAGCCAAGGATCGCATCTCAATGAGTAAGAACGGTTTTGGAAGATATTTTCTATCTTTCTCTACACACCTTGATATTTACAATGATACTAAGTACTTACTATCTATAGAAGCAACTAGAATGTAATTAGCACGTGCAGAAGAAGATTTGGTCTGCTGCAACGTGTACGCGCCATCTTTCGATCACCCCCCAATGTGCCAAGCCTATTGAGCGTGCCAAGCCTGTTGAGCGTGGCAGATGCACCAAGCGTGCCAACCGTGTGAAGCGTCGTGCGAAGCGTGCCAAACCTTTCATACTACCGAGACAACTTCTGCATCAAGCCATCTGCTCCAGGCTGATGCATCTCTTCTTTCCTTTCTTCTGCTCTGCTAGCCCATCACCTTCAACCTCATCCCCCCTTCAATTCTGACTTTTTGTAGATGTTGCACACCCCCGAGCTGAAGTCAAGGATTGCAGTCTGTGTGAGCTCAATGCTTTAGTAAACAAATTTTCCACTTGGTAACCTGGCTTGACAGGCATTGGCTTGATCACACCCTCCTGAAACTTATCTCTAACAACATGACAATCCACCTCTATATGCTTTGTCCTCTCATGAAAAACAGGATTCTCAATTATATAAATTGCACTCTTGTTGTCAAAGAACAATTCCACAGGTTGATCTTGTTTTACATCCAGATCTTTCAGCAGATAGAGTAGCCATTGTATCTCACATGTTGCTGCAACAAGTGACATGTATTCTACCTCTGAAGATGACCTAGACATAGTAGTCTGCTTTTTAGCCTTCCAGGACACTAATCATTGCCAAAGAACATGAAATATCCTGTAGTAAATCTTCTGGTCTCTGAACATCCACCTCGGTCTGAATCTGCATAAGCCTTGAGCAATTTTGATCCTGTACTAGGAAACAACAAGTCTTGTCCTGGATTTCTGTTCAAATATCTTAACAATCTATTAACAGCTTTCATATGCAATTCTGTAGGAGTGTCTAAAAACTGACTCAGGTGTTGAACACTATAAGAAATGTCAGGTCTAGTAATAGTAAGGTACAACAGTTTTCTAATTATTCTTCTGTAACAAGATACATCAGGGAACAATGGTGAATCATTATGTTCTAGTTTCAAATTTTGCTCCATAGGAGTCAGTGTAGGTGTAGCACCCCAAGAATCATGTCTCCTATAACAACTCCATTGCATACTTTCTCTGACAAATCATGATCCCCCTTGAGACCTTGCTACCTCCAGACCTAAAAAGTATCTCGGGATTCCTAAATCTTTGATCTGAAAGGTAGAATGTAAATGGTCTTTGAGTTGCTGTATCTGAAGCATAGAATCACTGGCCACCATGATATCATCGACATAAATAAGCAGCACTATAAAAGAATCTGGAGACTTCTTGGTGAACATGGTATAATCATTCTTAGATTGTTGGAATCCCTGAGACAAAAAATAAAGAGTAGGTTTTTCATTCCATTGCCTGCTTGGTTGTTTTAGACCATATAATGATTTCAGAAATTTACAAACAGCATTGGGTATAGATGATTGAATTCCTGGTGGCAAATCCATATAAATCTCATGATATAAATCACGATGACGAAAGACATTATTGATATCCAGTTGATGCACATGCCAATTATTCATAGATGCCAAAGTAAGAAGGAGACGCATAAAAGTCATTTTGGCCACAGGAAAATGTATCAGCATAGTCTGTACCTGGGTGTTGAGTGTAACCTTTAGATACAAGCCTTGCCTTATACCTCTCCACTGAACCATCAGCTTTTCTCTCTACCTTGTAGACCTATTTACAGCCAATAGGTCGTTTTTCAGGTGACAAGGAACAAAACACCTCTGGATACAAACACTGACTTGTCACTTATGTTCTGAATAATATAGCCTTTCACATTCATAGGTATCCCAAGGAATACACAAGGTATAGATCTGGGTTCAAAATTTGGCTTGTGTGGACTGTTATCACAAGCAAACGCTAGACATCCAAAAACTTTGAGATGGTTATATGTTGGCTGTGTCTGATGCAGTATCTCATATGGAGTCTTATGCTGAGGAACAGGTGAATGTATTAAATTTATCAAATATGTGGCATGCTGAAGATAAAATCCCTAATATGTACTGGGTACCTCCGCATGAAGTCTGAGTGCTCTAGCCGCAACAAGAAGATGTTGATGCTTTCTCTCTACTCCCCCATTCTGCTGGGGAGTATAGTTACAAGTGATTTGGTGAACAACCCCATGTTGCATATAGAATTCAGACATGTTAAACTCAAGCACATTATAACTTCTGATCACTTTGATAAGAGCATTAAACTAAGTAGAGGCATAATGTAAAAAGCTTTGAAAATTTTGCCTAGCTTCAGACTTTGATTTGAGAAGATATATCCAAGTATATCTAGAACAGTCATCCACTATAGTTAGAAAGTATTTTTGATTTTACATAGTGGGATGTCTGTAAGGACCCCATATGTCGACATGAATGATATCAAAAGGAAGTTTAGAAACAGTAACAGAAACATGAAAAGGAGTTCTCTTTAATCTTGCTAAAAGGCAAACAGTACATTTATTTTCTGAACTAAAGGATGGAAGATCTAGATACAATTTGTGTGTTTCTTGAATTCTGGAGGATAAAGCATGTCCAAGCCTCTGGCATGCGAGAGATATGAATTGGAGTCTAAGCTTTCTGAGGGGAGAACAGAAGGCAACACAGACAGATTTGAAACTTTAGGCTGAACAGATAGGCTAGAGTTATACAAGTAATAGATCCCATGATGCTTTCTAGCTGCACCAATCATCCTCTTGGATAACTGATTCTAGATAAAGCAGCAAGAATCATGGAATGAAACAAGAAGATGGGGGAGTCAGTAAGTTTACTCAGTGAGACAAGATTAAAAGAGAATGAAGGCACATGTAAAACATCATTCAGAACAAGTCCACTGTGAAGTTTAATTATTCCTCTGTGGGTTACATAAACTGTTATATTATTTGGAAGCTTAATGGCAACATGATCAATAGAATAATAAGAGTGAAACAAGGACAGAGAATTAGTGCACCTGAATCCAGAATCCATATACAGTTAATATTTGCAGAACACCTACCTGTAGGCACATCAACCTGCGAAGTCATAACTGCACCTTGGAACTCCTTGTTCACTTCTATTCCTGAAACAACATCATCAGCGTCTAAAAATTTCAAAAGCTTGCTAAATTGTTTTGGTGTGATACCAGGAGTTTGCTGTATTGGCAGGCCAGCAGAATTCTGAGGCATCTGATCATCACTGCTGTGCTAGACCTTCTCCTCTACTGTCTCAGACATATTCACTTGATTTCTAAATTTAAATCCAGGAGGAAAACCATATTTTCTGTAACACCTATCACTTGTATGCCCAATCATGCCACAGTGAGTGCATTGTAAACGTTTGTCCTCTTACTGATTAGATCTTCCATTTCCTCACTTATAGATGGTCCTTGTCTTCTATTGTTATACGTATTCGCCACAAAACTTTCTTGTTCATCATCATTACTCATTAAAGATGTAGGAGCATTGGTGAAATTAACTGGTGCACTATTGTTAACAAGCTTCCTCTCAAACTTCAAGGCCATTGCAAACACAGTCTTAATATCTAGCATTGGTGTCATCACAAACACTTGTGATCTTACTGGATCAAACTCTTCATTTAAACATTTAATAAACTTTATGACATAGTCATTTTCAATGAATTCATTCACTTTTCTGGTAATATCACAAACACATCTAAGACAATCACATTTAGGTATGAATCTTAGAGCAGTTAACTCTTCCCACAAGACTTTCAATTTTGTAAAGTAATCGTTGATGCTAAGATTTTCTTGCTTCACGGCATAGAATTCAGAAAATAAATCAGACAATCTAAGCTGATCACCACTACCATACCTCATGGATAAATCATTCCAAACATCTAGTGCACTGTCATACCACATAATACTTTGTTCATTTGAGGGAGAAACACAGTTCATGATCCAAGATTAGATCATAGTGTTTACCTGCCGCCATGCCTGAAACTGAGGGTCAATTTGTGTTGGCTTAGGCATAGAACCATCAATGAAACATGTCTTATTCTTTACCAGCAACGCCATTTGGAAAGTCCTTCTCCACGAGTGAAAGTTGTGCAGATTGAGTGGTGATTGTACTAGAACAATTGCTGGACTGTCATTTGGATGCAAGTAATACGGATTTTTTGATGGATTTTCATTGTTTGTGTGGTTATTACGAGAACTAGAGGATGTTGCACTTGCATTTGCCATGATCAGATCTCAGCTGCAAGTTGATCGTATATGAAAAAGTTTTCGCAAAGATAGAATCAAACTGAGCGGAACAGAGAATCGATGGCGAATCACCAAACTCTGATACCATGTTAAAATCACCTCATAAGCTGAACTAAAACATTAATGCAAAGAAATCATGAAGCTAAAACAAACGAAATTCAGCAGAATTTAAATGAGGAAGAAAATGGCGCCAAGGAGCGTATCTCAATGACTAAGAACAGTTTTGGAAGATATTTTCTATCTTTCTCTACACACCTTGATATTTACAATCATACTAAATATTTATACTATCTATAGAAACAACTAGAATGTAATTAGGACGTACAAAAGAAGATTTAGTCCGCTGCAATGTGTACGCGCCATCTATCGATCACCCGACAGCGTGTCAGGCCTGTTGAGTGTGCCAGACGCGCCAAGCGTGCAAACCGTGCCAAGCGTCGTGCCAAGCGCGCCAAACCTTTCATGCTCTGCATCTCTTCTTTTCTTACTTCTGCTCTGCTAGCCCATAACCATCAACAATCCCCAGTCCTTGTGCTTTTGCTATCACTCCGTTTCCTATCTAATACCTTTTTTTTTTTTTACAGATTCATCCAAGTCAACAAAGATGGATTTATCTCTTGCCATGTGATTGCTACGACCACTGTCGAGAAACCACAAATCATTCTCAGTTTCGGTTGCCAGTGACAAGCATAAAATATATTACCTTCGTTTTCTTTTTCTTTATAAAAATGCGCTTATTGGTTATTTTTAAACCTGTAATTCTTCTCAGAAAAAAATGACTTTTTCTCCTCTTCAATTTCTGCCTTTGACTCTTCTTTGTATTTGCAACCTCTTCGTTAATTTCCACCTCGTCGATAGCGGCAAGATGACTCTCTTTCATTGCTTTTGGGGCTGAAATTCATTTTTGCCTGGAACGTGCTTTCAGTGTTTTTTTAGCATGTCTGGCTATTCTTCTCTCGTGAGCCTTCAAATACACCATTAACTCTTGAACGTTCATTGATGAAATATCATTTGTCTTCTCAATTATCTTCACCATTGGCTCAAATTTTGGGGGTTTTTGATGAGTCGCAAATTATGAATATCTTATCTCTCATATTTATTGAAAGTAAAGATTATGTTATGGTTATATTGTTGAATCTTACATGTCTTTAAGTTATCAAGGTAAATTTGGAGTTTTTCACAGGTTGTATGTAAAAGAATAGATAATTATTGGTTTTATTTAATTGATACAGGAATGGACACGTTCTGGTAGATTCGACGCGTAATGAGATATATTTGATCTAGCAATCAAGAAAGAAGTCTTCACAGATCCTGAAACAAATTTTGGCTCTCAAGCGGTCGCCTACTCTCGACTGGTGGACGGTAGTAATTTTCGTAAAATACACACCTTTGACCCTTATTAGTTTTAGGGTTATATATATGGGATGTGATCTCCTCACTCATTTTCTCTCACCCCATGCGTCACCGCACGACACGTGACAGCCAGGGAGGATGATGAGGCTAGATGAGGGTCATCCGCATCTAGGCTTACCACCCCACCCTGCTGCCACGTGTCGCGTGGTCATGAGTGGGGTGAGAGAATTGAGGGTGAGGAGATTCCATTCCTATATATAGAGAGGTTGGTTGCGTCCGAACCAAGGAGAATAGTCGACATCGGGTTTAGATTTTCTCTCTTTTTCTCTTTAAATCATAGTTTAGGTTTTTCTTTGCGATTAAGATCATCAAGCTGTTGAATTTTCGTATGGATTGTATTAGTCCTTACGCTGTGAGAGGCTAAACGGTTTAATATTTTATAGTAAGTGAAATCTTGTTCATCTTTATATTGGTGATGTCTTGATTTATATATATTCTTTTTATGTATTTAGTTTTCTAATTTATTTTATGATTTGTGTGAATGGTCTAAAGAAGGAATATATCTTCGCATGAATCTAAAACTAAAACTTAATTTATTGTTGGTAGTAGATTAAGTTATAGTAGCAGTTTTTGGTTAATTAATCCTATAATAAAATGGGCTAGCAAGGGAGACTACCATTGAGTTGTGGATAAACTTATGGACTTCAGATATTCATTTAAAGTTACATCTTTCGTGAATTGCAGTTCATTATTTGATAATTTCGTTCGTGTCAATTGATGAGTTAGAGACTATAATGTTGAGATATAAAATGTTTTGATAATGTAAAGATGTTTTAAATGAGTTAAATTTACACTTGGGATTTGATGCAAAATGAGAACAACACACTATGTTAGAAAGGGTTAAGGTTGGAACCTTACTGTCCAACATCGATCTCTCAAAGTCTGGGACATCGATCGATCGAAGTAACTTTAGTCTCTGAAGGTGAGACTTCGAACGATCTATGTGATAGAGGTTCAAAGTCAGAACCTCTCTGTCAGACACCGAACCCTCAAGTTTGGGGACATCGATCGATCGATGTCACTTCAGTCTCTCCAAATGAGACTTCGATCGATCGATGTCAGGCATGTTAAAACCAGAAACTTTTTGGAAGACATCAATCTCTCAGTCCAGGATATATCGATCGGCCGCTGACACATCAGTCTCTCCAGGAGAGACTTCGATCGATCGATGTCAAGCAGTTTCAAAACTGAAACCTCTCTGGAGGACATCGATCTCTCAAGACAGACACTTCGATCGATGTCCCCCAGAATTCAAATTTTTATGACCGTTGGAACAAAATCCAAGGAAGATTTATGGTGTTTTCTCTTTCCAATCTTGCTCAGATTTCTTGTGTGACTTTTTTCTAGCATTACACATGCTTCCTTGACTATTATAACATGTCTAAGATATTCTAGGATGGCTATTGAGGATCAAATCACTTCATAGGGTGGCTAAAGACTAATTAGACATTGTCTTGACATTTAATGGAGTTGAAGACATAGGGGGATCCAAAAACGTGGTGAACATCTCATATCAATAGAAGAAGCTCATATGAGGTAAATACACACTTTCACCATCATCAAGCTTCATTCTTTATTGTTGCATATTTTCTCTCATATGTGTAAAAGTCCTTAAAGCTTGTTAAACTTTTCTTTGTTCTTCGTTGTTGTATATTTAGAGATAGTGAGTCTAACACAAGAGGAACCATAAATATTCGATCTCTTGCTTGTGTTTAGACTAGTGAGAGAGTGTGATCCCCACTACTTCCTTTAGCCCACTGTGAGAAAGTTCTTGAGAGAACTTTGTTGAAGTTGTGAGGCAGCAAGAAGTCAACTTTCTTAGAGCTGAAGTTGTTGTAGTTGCACAAAGGTGTTTTGCGCAAGAAGTTGTTGTTGTGGTTTCTTACACTAAGTTGTTAGTGTGAGTATTGATGTGCTTGTTCTAATCAGCTTTAATAAGAAGAGTAGTTGTTGAAAATCCACTTTGGTAACAAACTTTGGCAACAAAGTGACAGTGGAGTAGATTCATTTACGATTCGAACCACTCTATATCTGATGTACTCATTCATTGTCTCTCATCTCCCATTCTTGCTTTGTTTTTGAATTCCTTTTGAGTTAAAGAAAGCCAAAAATAAGAAAATTCTACAAAATTGTCTAACACTCTATTCACCCATCTCCCCCCTCTAGAGTGTTTATTACAGACCTAACAATTGGTATCAGGGCCTAACTTTGACTGCTTGGCCAATCTTTGCAAGTAGCAAGGTTAAAGATCATGGCAATGACAACCTCTTCATCCTACACCTCAACTTCCAAGCCAACTGCACTATTCTTAGGATCAAACACTAAAGCACATATGTTCGATGCCCAAAATTATTCTGTGTGGAAATTTTGAATGACAAATCATTTGAAAGACCGTGGATTTGATATATGGAGAGCTATTGTCAAAGGAATCGAAGTTCCTATGATAAACAACGAAAAAAGAGAATCAATGTTCAAAGATGAGGATGACTACAACTACGAAGAAAATATAAACTTTGTCATTAATGGCAAAGCATTCGATATTCTTTCAAGTGCCCTAACCACCACCGAGCTCATAAGACTTCAAGGTCTTGAAACAACCCGTGAAGCATGGGAAAAGACTAGAAATAATACATGAAGGGACTGAGCAAGTAAGAATGGCCAAAAGACTAATGCTCATGAAGGAATATGAAATTTTCGAGATGAAGAGTGGTGAAATGATTGAGGAGACAATAGATCGATTCACTCGAATAGTGAATCAACTTTCCATGGTGGACAAGAAAATCTCAAATGAAGAACTTGTCTTAAAACTTATGAACTCTTTTCCTAGAGAATGGACACCTAAAGTCACTGCCATCACCGAATCAAAGAATCTCAAGACTCTTACCCTTAATGAGCTATCGATAACCTTCTTACTCATAAAATTCTTATTGATGAGCAAAATAGCATGAACCCTATCAAACTCACTCAATCATCATACAAAGGATTGGTGGTAGAGTTCGATGAATCGGATGAAAAAGTTGCTCTTCTAGTGAGAAAATTTAGAAGAATGGCCACAATAAACAAGACCCAAGTAAGAAAGTTTTTCAAGAGACCACCCAAGGATAAAGAAGCAAGTGAAAATTGCTATAGGTGTTGTTATCCCCCGTGCACTGAGGGTGCAAAATAAAAAGAAAAAATAATAAAACAAAGATAAAAACTCTAAGAAACCTAATGTGACTAGGAAAGTGAATAAGATAGATTTTATCGAATTAAATACAAATCCTATATGATTAGAGAGCAGAATAGATAAGTTTAAATTAAATTCCAAATTTAAGTCAAATTAGGAAAAGATAACCTAAATATCCTAGGATTCTACATATCTTTGCCTATATCTATACACACATATCACACAAAATATCATTCACCTATCTCCGACAAGAGCATCGGCCAGCCCTCTTTATTTCCCCAAAATTTTATCCTGCCGGCCCTATCCTGCAAGAAAAAAAAAATAAAAACACCATCGGCAGCTTTTCTCCCAAATTTCAAATTCCTCAATCTTCATATATTTGTCCAGCCTCTATTTTCTCACAAATTACAATTGCTGCCGCTTGCAACATAGAGCAAAGGAATGAATTTTTAATCAGTCTTTCAATCTGTTCTTCGCGCAGTACATCTAATCGAGACACGAGTCAAGTACCTTTGCTATATTTGTTATGATTTTCCAGCGTTATTATGTTATTTTTGTATCAAATTGGATAATGCATACGTAGTTATGATTTGCATAGATGTTTGATTATACATATGTAATTGTTATATTTATATATTGATTATGTGTATATGTACACGGTGTAGAGATAAGGGGGTTTGAGTGATTTCAAAATAAGTGACTTAAATGCATGATATATATAAACGTGTACATGTATGCATGATATCTTGCCATTACTTGCCTTATTTTGCTTATATATTATGTTGCCGTACTAACGAGCCATGAAGTGTTAAAGCTTACATCATATGGAAAACATTTGTTGTGTTTATACTATTTTCAGATGCCACCATTAATGAACTAAACTAATTCATTAAGTGAAGTACTTAGTTTAATAAACTAAGTAGTTCATTAAAGGAAGTCATATTTGGAAGAGGCACAAAGGCAAAAAAGCTAAGGAAGGAAAGTTTTCTCCTCCTCCCCATGTTTAATACACACGGCTATATACATATTTTACACCTATTTTCAGATTTTTTTTAAAAGGCACATACACATGTATTCCAACGTACTACCGACACGTTATATATTTTACGTACGTACGTACGTTAACGTCACACCACTATACTTAACTCATATTTATGAGTATATTCATGTCTTATATCATATGATATAAGATATGGTGATGACAAATCAAACACGACAAGATAAAAGGTTCTAAACCGAAATTTGTCGTATCGGGCGAATACCGAAACTTCGCCAACGTGTCACGTACTTGCCATAAATAAATGGCCAGCCCCTATACTTCAAAAATGGATTAAAATTTCGTGCACATGGCATAAAAATCAGCCAAAAATACTTTCCATGTTGGCACACACAAATTACTCCACATTAAGGCCAAAATGTGAAGATTCCAAGTTTAATTTTGTCAAATGCTAATGGTACCACTTTAAACCAGCCAAGTGCTGTGATTTAAAGTACATATTATATATATTATGTATAACATAATATATATAACATGTGCAAAATTTGGAATTTAAATTTGAGAAAAATCGGGTAATCGATAAATATCGAAAATTCGGTTTTCTACTCACACAACACATGGAACGTTTTTGGTACATCATGTGACACGTATCTAGACACTTTTTACATATGATATACATCTTAAAGTGTTCTAAAAAAATTAAATTAAGGGCTTATTGGAATATTACATGTGTATATTATTAAATGTGCACTATTTTACAAAGTTAGCAAAAATAAATTTCAGCACTTGTACATACACATTCCAACGTCACCTACAGCTGATTTGGAGCATATGTGGAGCTTTGTTGGCATCTTGATTGGTCAAGGATCAATCATACAATGTTGGTGAATTGAAGAGAGAAGCTACAAATGGTAAGAATTCAAAATATATCTCTCTTATGTCACATGCTGAAAATTTCAGCATGCTAAAATGTTGGTGGCCGATTTTGTGACATTCAAAGTGAGATATTTCATCATCTTTTATTATGTAATTGATTAGAAGAAGAAAAGGAAAAGATTTGAATATTATTTAAATAAATAAATGGTGATATTTTATATATCACACATGCTGAAAATTTTTCAGCATGTGTACAACTTGTGTGGCCGAAATTGAGAGCTATATGGTGTCCAAGTTCATTTGTTATGTGATAGCAATACTTACCATAACTTGGTGATTCAATTTTTAAAGAAAAAATCAAGGTAAATTGGGTATTATTTTTGAAAGAAAAGGAATGTTGCACATGCTGAATTTTCAGCATGGCAAGACTACTAATGGCCGATTTTTTCATTGGTTTAGGAAGGATTTTTTTGTCTTGAAATTTATGTGAATATCTCATGAATTATGGAAGTTATTTTGTGATGATTTTGGCACATGTTTAAGTGTAATTCTCAGATTTTTTTTCCAAGTCATCATGATGACAACGTTAAACCAATAAGGAGGTGCCAAGTAAGCAAAGACTAAATGATCATCCAATAAGAAGATGCCAAGTAAGCAAGGCCTTGTCACAATGATGTCTTACACTCTCTCAAGGACTTAAAAGATAATTTTCAAGAGGGGGAGACACACCAAGGGGACGGCTGCAATCATTAAAAGGGAAGAGAAGAGAGCAAACAAAACAACAACAAGCATTGCAATTCAAAGAGATCAAAAAGCCTAGCTCTTCTTCTCCTACATCTTCTTTCTTTCTCTCTTCTTGTAAAAGCCTATTGTTTTCATATCTTTCAATCTTGAATAGGCTTGAGATAAATTACCATTCATACATCTTTGTAAAAGATTGATCAAGGTGTGATCAATCTTCATTCTAGCAAGGTGGTGGTATTCGTGCGAATTGTACTTACAATACAAGGTTTGTAAAGGGTTGGAGTTAGGTGTAACTCTATCAACCCTGTGGTAAGGTGTACTGCGTGTGTGTGATTAGTGTGAACCAAGGAAGGTGTTCCTTGAAGACTGGAGTAGGTTGTTTATAACCGAACCAGTATAAAATTCTTGGTGCCATTTACTTTCTGCATTTACTTTTCAATTACTGCACTGATTATGCTTCTTGTTCGCATTCGTAAAAATAGTTAACGAATTTCAAAAATCACAAAAATTTCCAGAAATATACTCACACGTTCTAGGGTTAATTTGGCACAAGTTTCAACCCTTTTGGACAAGTATAAGTCAATCAAACATCAAAAGTTCTGAGACTAGTGCAGTCTGATTTTCAGACTTGCAAAGGTTAAGACTTTGATTGTAGTTGACCTACTTCCCAAAAGAATTTTCCAAAACACTTTCAACCCATTTAAATATAGTATATAAGGAGTTAGTGGTCAAATTGTCAGAGCATTTGGACGTTCACACAAATAGGAATTAATTTTTCAAGACCATCTACCGTTTCTGGCAGATTTGCACAATCTGATTACCTACGGTTTTTGAAGAGGTTACAGTTGAATTTTAATTTGAAATTTTTAGGGGACCCTCATAACATCTGAGGCTAAGTTCTCTCAAAATTGCATAATTTTTGGAGATTTCTAACCTAGTTTTAAAAAGGTTTTAAAACTGGTCCTGAAAACAGAATCTGTTTTCAGAACTTGAATTGTTCAAGTTTAAAGAAATTTCAAAAAAACCACACTTTCCGCACCATCTATTCAACCCCCCTCCCTTCTAGTGGTGCCTTGCAGATCCTACAAGTGGTATCAGAGCGCAGGAACACTCACTTCAAGGAATCCAACGATTCAGTGAGATGTCAACCACAAATCTCAAAACCGAGCAAGAAGGTATGTCGAGCCAAAGGCCATCACTTTTCGACGGTGAGTCATTTATTCAGTGGAAACTTAGAATGAAGCTTTTTCTTATGGCTATAGATATAGATCTTTGGTCAATCATTGAAGATGGTCCTTATGTCCCATCTAAGGTATCCACCGTAGACGGAGTCACATTAGAAGTTGTTAAAACTAGACAAGAATATAATAGTGATGATAAAAAGAAACTTAGTATGAATGCTAGGGCTATGCAATTGCTTCTAAACGGATTAAGTAAAAAAGAGTCTAGTTATGTATCAAACTGTTCGAGTGCACAAGAAATGTGGAGGATACTAGAAAAGAAACACGAAGGCACGAGTCAAGTGAAAGAGTTAAAAATTAACATGCTTATGTCCACACTTGAGTCATTTAAATTATTGCCCAATGAGTCTATTGTAGATATGGATCTTCGGTTGACTAACATCTACAACTCTCTTGAGTCTCTTGGTAAGGCTTTTGCTACGTAGGAAAAGGTACAGAAAGTCCTACGAAGCCTACCTTCTGAATGGGACCCTAAAGTGACCGCGATAGAAGAAAACAAGGAAACTAAATAAATAAAGATGGAAGAACTAATCGGATCACTTAAAGTTTATGAAAATAAACTCATCATACGGAAATCGGAATCATCTAAACAAGGTAAAGCCATTGCTTTTAAATCAAATGAATACGTCTCCCCTCCCTCCGATCACGTAGATGATAGTGATTCCGAATCGGATAATGATGACCTAATTCTATTGGCTAAAGGATTGAGAAAATTTATGAGAAGGTCATTTAGAAACAAAAATAAGGGCACTATGACTAAGAGAAATAAGAACAAGTCAAACGATAAAGACGTTTAATGTTATGAATGTGGCAAACTCGGACACTTATCATATGACTGCCCAAATAAAGAAAAGCAAACTACTAAATACCCTGAAAAGGAGCGGAACAAAAATAGACTCGTCTCAGAACCCAAACAAAGGAAACGTGCTCTAAAGGCCTCCACCTGGAGTGATTCATCAGATTCTGAAACTGAGACTGAAGAGGAGACCGCATAAGTATACTTTGCATCCAAAGCATCTAATGAGGTATCATCTGATTCTGACTCTGACTCTGAACCTTCTTATGATGATCTTTTTAGTCAGTATCTAGAATTGCATAAATTCACCAAGACTCTCGCTAAGGAAAAGAAACGATTAATTGAAGACAAGAAACTGTTAGAATCTTCTAACGAGAATCTTGTCGCTCAATTAAGCGATTCAAAGAAAGAGTCATCATGTGTCATTACTGCATTAAAGACAGGGATTTCATCATTAACCACTCAAAATAATGAAATGAAATCCGAGATTTCAAATTTGAAATCAAGGAATACAGATTTAGAGAAAATGATGAAACAGTTTGATACAGGGTCCAACATGCTGCATCGCATCATATTATCACAAAAGCATGACAGCAAAAAAACTGGACTGGGATACGTTGATACTAACAAAGTATCAACCAAACCAACCAAGTTTGTTGTGTCTAAGAAAGTAGACACCCCTAAGCCGCAAGTGGCGTCTAAGATGACGCAGAAAGCGCCCCCTTCCTCACGCCCCACTTCTTCATATCATGTGAAATATAACTTTGTACCTTATAGATATGAAAGGAAGAGAATAATGCATACACGAAATTCATATCATCCTCGCACTATGCACACACACAAGGACATATCAAAAACGTCCTTCATTTAATGAGTATAAGGGAGTCCTTGGGCAAAGGCCCAAAGTGCATGCACCACATGTCTATTATATCGCACCTTCATCTACATTCTTGCCATTTGATAGACCGAGAAGGATCACCCAAGTATGGGTACCGAAAGGCACTTTTACCAAGAGGTGATTAACTAACTCGAAAGGACCCAAAGTTAAAAGGGTACCTAAATCATCTTTGCACATTGCAGGGAGACCACACGTCGAAAGATACATCAATAAAGTGGTTCCTTGACAATGGTTGCTCGAGACACATGACGGGTGACCCGAGCTTGTTCTCCAAATTAAAGAAGGTCACAAAAGGCGGATCCGTGACCTTTGGAGACAACAATGAAGGCAAGATCATCGGAAAAGGTACGATTGGTAATCCGAACACACTCCAAATCTCCAACGTATTTTTTGGTAAGCAACTTACCCTACAATCTTCTTAGCATTTCTCAATTTGTTGACAATGGTTTTAATGTGTGTTTTACTCACCCTTATTGCAACATAATAAATAAAAATGGAGAAACCGTTTTAAAAGGAAAACGAGAAGGCAATATCTTTACGATATCTATGGATGATGTAGTAGACGCTAAAGTTAAGTGTTTTATGTCAAATGAACCCAATATGAATTTATGACATAGACGTTTAGGACACATTGTCATTTCCACACTAGAAAAACTTCAACGAAAGAACCTAGTACGGGGATTGCCTACGCTTGATTTAGACAACTTTCAGTTGTGTGAATCTTGCATAAAAGGCAAACAAACAAGTGAGTCACTTAAGCCGAAAAATGAAATAAGCACGACTAGAATATTAGAACTATTGCATATAGATTTGTTTGGTCCTAGTCGCACTACAAGCCTTGGTGGGCGTCACTATGCATGCGTAATTGTTGATGACTTTTCTCGTTATACTTGGATTTTATTTCTTGCACATAAGGATGATAGCGTTGTTGAGATTGTTAAATTAATTAAACAACTTGAAAATCAATACGGTGTAAACGTGAAAAGGATAAGAAGCGATAGAGGCGGTGAGTTTAAAAACAAAGAAATGATTTCGTTTTGTGAAGAAAAAGGAATTAAGCATGAATTTTCGCCACCTAGAACTCCACAACTAAATGGAGTAGTAGAAAGAAAGAATCGTACATTGCAAGAAATCGCTAGAACTATGCTTTGCGAAAATAAATTGCCTAGATTTCTGTGGGTGGAAGCCGTAAATTGTGCATGCTATATTGTAAATCGCCTATCTATAAGAAAGAAAATAAACAAGACGCCTTATGAGATTTTGAATGATCGCATGCCTAAGATTGACTATTTTCGTGTGTTTGGATGCAAATGTTTTGTCTTGAATACAAAAGATAATTTAGATAAATTTGAATCCAAATCAATTGAGTGCATTTTTGTTGGATATTCTATAAATTCGAAGGCATATAGATGTTATGATCCTCTCACTAGACAGATTATAGAATCTATTCATGTTAAATTCAATGAATTTGGTGAGATTGATAAAGATAAGGAATATGAAGATGATTTTGAATTGAAACCCATTTTGAATGAAGATAATGATTCTTTTGATATGCATGATATGAATGAGACACTAGAAGTGCATGATCACATAGAAATGCATGATAACTTAGAAAATAATCAACCAAGATGGCATAGAGATCACCCACATGATCTCATCATAGGCGACCTCACTCACGGTGTGTGACCACGTAGAAGAATTACCTCGGATGAAATAAATGAATTTCATGTTATGATTTCTGAAATTGAGCCAAAAAAAGTGCAGGATGCCTTGAGTGATTCATCTTGGATTGATGCTATGCATGACGAACTAAATCAATTCGTTAGAAACGATGTATGGGATTTAGTGTCACGACCACAAGATAAGACTATAATAGGCACAAAGTGGGTATTTAGGAACAAAATGAATGAAGAAGGAAAGGTCGTTAGAAATAAAGCGAGACTTGTAGCACAAGGATATAATCAAGAAGAAGGAATCGACTACGATGAAACATTTGCACCCTTAGCACGATTAGAAGCTATACGACTCTTACTTGCTATTGCTTGCATGAAAGATTTTAAATTATATCAAATGGACGTGAAAAGTGCATTTCTAAACGGATTTACACAAGAAGAATTATACGTGAAGCAACCACCCGGTTTTGAAGATTTGAAACATCCCGATCACGTGTACAAACTAAAGAAGGCACTATACGGCCTAAAGCAAGCGCCAAGAGCATGGTATGATCGTTTTGCTACTTTCCTTTTACAAAATAATTTTAAACGTGGTACTATAGATAGTACACTATTTTTGAAACAAGAAAAATTAGATTTGCTTATTATTCAAATCTACGTAGATGACATTATTTTCGGCTCTACCTCACATAGACTTGTTGAAGATTTTGAAAATTGCATGAAATCTGAATTTGAAATGTCTATGGTTGGTGAACTTAATTATTTTCTTGGCTTGCAGATTAAGCAAACGAGTAAAGAAATTCATATAAGCCAAGAAAAATATGTTAATGACATGATTAAAAAGTTTAATTTTTAAAATTTGAAACCATCCCTCATCCCTATGAGTGTCACTACTAAATTAGACAAAGACGAACATGGTAAAGACGTTGATAATGGATTATATCGATCTATGATAGGCTCTTTGCTATATTTAACTGCTAGTAGGCCTGACATCATGTTTAGTGTATGCATATGTGCTCGTTTTCAAAGTCAACCTAAGGTGTCACACTTAAATGCGGTAAAAAGAATATTCCGTTATATTAAGCACACGCCCACCTTAGGAATTTGGTTCTATAAGGATTCTACATTTGACTTACATGCTTACACTGATGCAGATTATGGTGGCTGCAAAATTGATAGAAAAAGCACGAGCGGAACTTGCCAATTTATAGGAAATTTTCCCTTATTTCATGGTTTTCCAAAAAGCAAGCAAGTGTTGCTTTGTCCACTACTGAGGCTGAGTACATGGCTCTTAGCCTTTGTTGCACACAGTTGTTGTGGATAAAACAACAACTTTCGGACTTTGGAATTACCGTAAATAAAATTCTTATATATTGTGATAGTATGAGTGCCATAAACTTGTCTAAGAATCCCGTGTTACATTCTAAGGCTAAGCATATAGAAGTACGCTATCACTTTCTTCGTGATCACGTAAACAATGGTAATATTGTCATAGATCACGTACGCACAGAAGGACAAGTAGCGGATATCTTTACAAAAGCCTTAAATCAAGCCACGTATGAATCTCTTCGTTCTAAATTAGGCATGATTCCCGTTGATATGATTTGATTTGACGTGATTTGATTTACTTTCCTTTTTGACAGAAATCTTTTGATTTACTTTCCAAAATAAAGGGGGAGAGAAAAGCATGATTTAAGGGGGAGAGAGAGACTAATTGATATTAATTGCACAAATAAAGGGGGAGCCGGATTTGAAATTCGAAATTCAAATTTCAAATTTGTGCATGTTTCAAGGGGGAGAGATAGCATTTAAATCATGTGCATAAATTATTTTGAAAATCATCAAAAGGGGGAGATTGTAGAGATAAGGGGGTTTGAGTGATTTCAAAATAAGTGACTTAAATGCATGATATATATAAATGTGTACATGTATGCATGATATCTTGCCATTACTTGCCTTATTTTGCTTATATATTATGTTGCCGTACTAACGAGCCATGAAGCGTTAAAGCTTACATCATATGGCAAACATTTGTTGTGTTTATACTATTTTCAGGTGCCACCATTAATGAACTAAACTAGTTCATTAAGTGAAGTACTTAGTTTAATAAACTAAGTAGTTCATTAAAGGAAGTCATATTTGGAAGAGGCATAAAGGCAACAAAGCTAAGGAAGGAAAGTTTTCTCCTCCTCCCCATCTTTAATACATAGGGCTATATACATATTTTACACCTATTTTCAGATTTTTTTTAAAAGGCACATACACATGTATTCCAACGTACTACCGACACGTTATATATTTTATGTACGTACGTTAACGTCACACCACTATACTTAACTCAAATTTATGAGTATATTCAGGTCTTATATCATATGATATAAGATATGGTGATGACAAATCAAATACGACACGATAAAAGGTTCTAAACCGAAATTTGTCATATCAGGCGAATACCGAAACTTCGCCAACGTGTCACGTACTTGCCATAAATGAATGGCCAGCCCCTATACTTCAAAAATGGATTAAAATTTCGTGCACATGACATAAAAATCAGCCAAAAATACTTTCCATGTTGGCACACACAAATTACTCCACATTAAGGCCAATATGTGAAGATTCCAAGTTTAATTTTGTCACATGCTAATGGTACCACTTTAAACCAGCCAAGTGCTATGATTTAAAGTATATATTATATATATTATGTATAACATAATATATATAACATGTGAAAAAGTTGCAATTTAAATTTGAGAAAAATCGGGTAATCGATAAATATCGAAAATTCGGTTTTCTACGCACACAACACATGGAACGTTTTTGGTACATCATGTGACACGTATCTAGACACTTTTTACATATGATATACATCTTAAAGTGTTCTAGAAAATCAAATTAAGGGCTGATTGGAATATTACATGTGTATATTATTAAATGTGCACTATTTTACAAAGTTAGCAAAAATAAATTTCAACACTTGTACATACACATTCCAACGTCACCTACAGCTGATTTAGAGCATATGTGGAGTTTTGTTGGCATCTTGATTGGTCAAGGATCAATCATACAATGTTGGTGAATTGAAGAGAGAAGCTACAAATGGTAAGAATTCAAAATATATCTCTCTTATGTCACATGCTGAAAATTTCAGCATGCTAAAATGTTGGTGGCCGATTTTGTGACATTCAAAGTGAGATATTTCATCATCTTTTATTATGTAATTGATTAGAAGAAGAAATGGAAAGGTTTTGAATATTATTTAAATAAATAAATGGTGATATTTTATATATCACTCATGCTGAAAATTTTTCAGCATGTGTACAACTTGTGTGGCCGAAATTGAGAGCTATATGGTGTCCAAGTTCATTTGTTATGTGATAGCAATACTTACCATAACTTGGTGATTCAATTTTTAAAGAAAAAATCAAGGTAAATTGGGTATTATTTTTGAAAGAAAAGGAATGTTGCACATGCTGAATTTTCAGCATGGCAAGACTACTAATGGCCGATTTTTGCATTGGTTTAGGAAGGATTTTTTTGTCTTGAAATTTATGTGAATATCTCATGAATTATGGAAGTTATTTTGTGATGATTTTGGCACATGGTTAAGTGTAATTCTCAGATTTTTTTCCAAGTCATCATGATGACAACGTTAAACCAATAAGGAGGTGCCAAGTAAGCGAAGACTAAATGATCATCCAATAAGAAGATGCCAAGTAAGCAAGGCCTTGTCACAATGATGTCTTACACTCTCTCAAGGACTTAAAAGATAATTTTCAAGAGGGGGAGACACACCAAGGGGACGGCTGCAATCATTAAAAGGGAAGAGAAGAGAGCAAACAAAACAACAACAAGCATTGCAATTCAAAGAGATCAAAAAGCCTAGCTCTTCTTCGCCTACATCTTCTTTCTTTCTCTCTTCTGGTAAAAGCCTATTGTTTTCATATCTTTCAATCTTGAATAGGATTTAGATAAACCACCATTCATACATCTTTGTAAAAGATTGATCAAGGTGTGATCAATCTTCATTCTAGCAAGGTGGTGGTGTTCGTGCGAATTGTACTTACAATACAAGGTTTGTAAAGGGTTGGAGTTAGGTGTAACTCTATCAACCCTGTGGTAAGGTGTACTGCGTGTGTGTGATTAGTGTGAACCAAGGAAGGTGTTCCTTGAAGATTGGAGTAGGTTGTTTATAACCGAACCAGTATAAAATTCTTGGTGCCATTTACTTTCTTCATTTACTTTTCAGTTACTGCACTGATTATGCTTCTTGTTCGCATTCGTAAAAATAGTTAACGAATTTCAAAAATCACAAAAATTTTCAAAAATATACTCACATGTTCTAGGGTTAATTTGGCATAAGTTTCAACCCTTTTGGACAAGTATAAGTCAATCAAACATCAAAAGTTCTGAGACTAGTGCAGTCTGATTTTCAGACTTGCAAAGGTTAAGACTTTTATTGTAGTTGACCTACTTCCCAAAAGAATTTTCCAAAACAGTTTGAACCCATTTAAATATAGTATATAAGGAGTTAGTGGTCAAAATTTCAGAGTATTTGGACGTTCACACAAATAGAAATTAATTTTTCAAAACCATCTACCGTTTCTGGCAGATTTGCACAATCTGATTACCTACGGTTTTTGATGGGGTTACAGGTTGAATTTTAATTTGAAATTTTTAGGGGACCCTCATAACATCTGAGGCTAAGTTCTCTCAAAATTTCATAATTTTGGGAGACCTCTAACCTTGTTTTAAAAATGTTTTAAAACTGGTCCTGAAAACAGAATCTGTTTTCAGAACTTGAATTGTTCAAGTTTGAAGAAATTTTAAAAAACCACACTTTCCGCACCATCTATTCAACCCCCCCCTTTCTAGTGGTGCCTTGCAGATTCTACACACGGATGGAATAATCTTGATGATGATTATGCATATAGGCCGTTGGTAGAAAGATGAATATATATAAAAATTTGTGCGGCCGAATCTTTGGTGTTAAAAGAAAATTTTGCTGAGGGCATATTAATTTATATATAGGTGAATATTATTTGTTTGTTGTGCTGCTTGGTGTCGATGGATATTTTAGCTGTTTGCTATTCTTTCGGATAATGTAGCGCGACTTAATGCTTGTGCTACACTTGATTGATCTGATACTATTTGATCCTGTAAATATGCTCCCCATTAATGTTCTTATATATGTGTATAGTCATCAACTCCCGTAGTCGTTTTGTGTGCGAGGCTTTACAGGACAGATCAGTCAAAGATTTTTTAAGAGAAGCAGGGATTTATCATTAAAAATGCTGAAATGGGAGTTAACATGAGTTGCAGCAATGGAGCAACTGCTGCTAAATTGAAGACACCAAAATGCAACAGGCTAAGTGACCAAGAAAGCACAATCCATGTGAGGTCATGGTATGAATGTTGATCACTTAAAATAGATGATGGAGACAGATCAGAAAGATGAGTGCTGCGGAATGGATCAAGAAAGGAAGGTGCAGTGGTGGAGCTGAAATCAGTTGGAGCTAACGAGCAGCAACAGTTAGAAGAAACTAGAAATGTCTGTTTTGCCCTTAGTTGTATAGTCTGAGTAGGCAGTTAATGAAGGGTAGATTAATAAATGCGCATTGTATTCATATTTCTCGCCTTGTATCTTCTTCCTTCTGTGTTGTATACGATTGTTGTATATATAGGCTTTAGCCTGTGTAATCAAGAAGTAGATTTTGCGGTTTTCTCATTCAATCAAATATCTCTCTGCTTCTCTGAATTGGTTCTCTCTCTCGTCACTTTTTTCTTCCTGTTTCCTCAAGCAATTTTGTTATCCTAACGCTTGAGGTTCATTGTATGGCATATCAATTTGATTATAGCATTGTGCTCGATGAATTTTGACATGGTATCAGAGCATTGATTGATGAATTTTGGCACGCTTCCGAATTCTGATTTCTCTCTAATGGCAAACAATCAGTCCTCACCTTCTACGCAAAATCAAACCGCAATTATGGATCCAACGGATGATCCTTTGTTTTTGCATCCTAGTGACAATCCTGCTTTGGTGCTGGTACAACCTCTATTGGATGGAAACAACTACCACGGTTTGAGCAGAACAGTGCGCAGAGCCTTGGAGTCTAAGAACAAAGAAGGTTTTCTTGATGGAACCGTGGTAAGATCTCCTGAAACTAATCGTAGGTTTAATGTCTGGTCTAAGGGTAATAATATGGTTGCCTCTTGGCTAGTAAACTCTGTTGTTCCTAGCATTGGTCAAAGTATTATGTGGATTGATAATGCTATTGATATTTGGTCAGATTTGAAGTTTAGGTATGGCAATGCTGATGCCTTCAGATTGTTGGATATACAGGAAGAGTTCTTCTCTGTTAAACAAGAAAACATGTCTGTCACAGAGTACTACACCAAACTAAAGGTGATATGGGAAGAACTGTCTGTTCTTAGGTCAAATCCAGTATGTTCTTGCACTAGATGCACTTGTGATCTGTCTACTTAAGTGAGAAAGCTTATAGAAAACGATTATGTCATTAAATTCTTGAAAGGTCTTAGTGACGATTATGAAGCAGTCAAATCACAGATCCTTCTAACTACTCCACTTCCTGATATTAATATGGCATTTGCCATGGCTGTAAAACTAGAGAGAAAACTGTTGTATAGTAGTGGTCAGTTACAGTTCAACAACAGCCCAACTGCCCTGGTTAATCAAAGAACCTACTCATCATCAGGAGTATCACACTCCACTAGGCCTATTTTAACAGTTCAAAGACCAGTAGGAGGAGGTTATAGAAGGGGATCACAGAAAGGATATGGTCAGTCAGGTTTCAAACGTCCATTCTGTACGTTTTTTAATACACCAGGACACATTGTGGATAGATTCTATAAGAAGCATGGATTTTTACCTGGTTTCAAACAAAGACCACAGGTGAACTATGTCAATGGTGATGAGGAGTTTTTTCAGGAAGATACTGTGTATCAACACAATGATGACAATTCTGTGACACAGAGTTCAGACTATGCTAACATACAAAACAACTCTCCAATATCTCAGGAGCAATGTGCACGATTGATGAGTTTGCTTCAGGAACATAATAACATGAACCATCAGAAGCATGAGAGCACAGAAGGATATCATACGGTGATGAGTGCTCAGAGTCATGCTGTTGCTGGTAAGCAAGCAGGTAACTATGTGAGTAAGGATTTAAACATATGGAATGTAGACTCTGGAGCCACAGATTATATTTGTTGTAGCCTGTCTTTGTTTGATTCCTTTCAACCAGTACATTCATTGCATGTCACCCTTCTTAATAATCAACTTGTTGAGGTGTCGTATATTGGAATTGTCACTATCAAACCATCACTCATACTCAGAAATGTATTATTTGTGCCTGCGTTTGCTTTCAATCTAATTTCCCTCAGTAAGCTAGTTGCTTTCAATCTAATTTCCCTCAGCAAGAAGACGATTGGTTCAGCTGATTTGCACCAAGGCTTTTACTATCTTCACAGTTCACCCATTCAACCATCAGCACACTCAGCTTCAACACTTCCAGCCCCTCATCAACCCATTCAACCCTCTTTCCAACATTCCAAGATGCTTCTCTGGCACTATAGGCTGGGCCACTTGAGTGAATCAAGAATAAAAGAGATCCATAGGAGGGATCCCAAAGTTCCTATAACTGAATGTACTTTTGAATGTCTTGTATGCCCATTAGCTAAGCAAAAGTGCAATCCATTTCCCATATCTTCATCCATATCCAAGACTCCCTTTTCCCTTATTTATGTAGACATCTGGGGGCCATACAGACAGTGTACAATGTATAGACAAAAGTATTTCCTGACTATAGTGGATGATTTCTCTAGATATTGCTGGATTTATTTGATGCAAGCAATCTGAAACTCAACGCATATTGAAGAGCTTTTGCAAGTATGTTCAGGTGCAATTTGGCACTCATGTTAAAATAATTCGTTCAGACAATGGACAAGAATTTAAGATGTCTCAATATTATGCTTCTGAGGGAATAGTGCACCAAACTAGATGCAAACACACTCCACAACAGAATGGCATTGTGGAAAGAAAACAACAACATTTGCTCACCTTGAAAATCCAATCCAACCTTCCTTCTAGCTACTGGGGTTTCTGTGTGTAGCACGCAGCATACCTGATAAATATCCTACCCACACCTCTACTCAACAACAACACATCTCATGACCTGCTATTTCAACGAGAACCTGAGTATCAAAACCTGAGAGTTTTTGGGTGTCTCGCATTTGTGCTAAACACTCAACCACATAAAGAGAAGTTTGCCCCCCCGGTCCAGAAAAAGTGTCTTCCTGGGAATGTCTCTTAATACCAAGGGATATATCTTACAAGACTTAGCCACCAAAGACATCTTCATTTCTAGAGACATTCAATTCCACGAGTCTACCTTTCCCTTTCACTCAACGCCTCAACCCGACCTGCCTTATGTCCCACCATCTCTACCGTCTACCCAGTCCTCTGATTTGTTTAATGTACCTGCGTTCTCAGATGTCATTGCAGACATACCTGACATAGCATCCATAACACCCAACTGTTCCTCTTCCTTGCCTTATATGGCTTCTCCATCATCATCCCCTGCCCAAAACTCACTCACTTCCCACGAATCCACTGACACACCTCCTGTTGATATTTCCTCAATCAGCATCAACCTACCTACCTGCCAGCCAATCAACACCTATAATACTCGGCCTACAAGGGAAAGAAGAGCCCCATCCTATCTTCAACAATACTACTGCAATCAAACCACTTCATCCAGTGCTCAACCTCATATGCCTTCTCCACACACACTTGAAAACTCCTTCAGCCTTGCATCTTTGGCTCCTCACTACAAAACATATGCTTTAAATCTAAGCTTGCATTTGGAGCCTTCTTCTTATGCAGATGCAACAGGACTACCACAATGCAAGCAGCTATGGATGCTGAGTTACAAGTCTTGCAGGATAATCATACATGGCAAATGGTGGCACTGGCCCCAGGAAAACGGCCAATTGGATGCAAATGGGTCTACAAAGTTAAACCAAAGTAGGATAGGAGTGTAGAGAGATACAAATCAAGGCTTGTTGCCAAAGGCTATACCCAGCAGTATGGGGTAGACTACCAAGAAACCTTCTCACCCGTGGCCAAGATGACAACTATGAGAATGGTATTAGCACTGGCAGCACACCAAGGATGTCATATTCAGCAGATGGATGTGAACAATGCATTTCTTCATGGAGATCTTCATGAAGAAATATACATGGAGCCCCATTCTGGACTAGAATTACCACAACAGAACATGGTATGTAAGCTTCAGAAGAGCCTTTATAGCCTCAAACAAGCCAGCAGAGTGTGGAATTCTAAGCTCACACATTTCTTGCTATCTCAACGATTTACTCAGTCTAAAAATGACTACACTCTATTCACAAAATCAATAGGGTCTGCACTATTAATTCTTCTAGTCTACGTAGATGATATTGTAGTTGCTTGTCCGAACTTAAATCATGTCAATCATATCAAGGCCTCCCTGCATTTAGAATTCAAAATTATAGATTTGGGGGACCTCAGATACTTCCTTGGCATAGAAGTAGCTAGGTCCCAAGGGGGTTACTTATCAACCAAAGAATATACACGCTGGAGTTACTTGCAGAAACTGGCTTCCTTGCATCTAAGCCAGCTAGAAGTCCTATGGAGAGTACCACAAGGCTAACTCGCAATGATGGTCTTGTGCTTTCAGACAAGGTGCAATACAGGAGTCTCATGGGGAAATTGATCTACTTGACTATTACAAGGCTAGATATATCCTTTGCAGTAGAGCAGTTAAGCCAATTTTCGGATTGTTCCACCAAGAACCATCAAAAATCAGCCCACAGATTGTTGAGGTACTTGAAAGGAACTGTGGGGCAAGGTCTTATGTTTCCAAGTAAAGGTGAATTACAATTGAGAGCCTTTGTAGATTCAGATTGGGCAGGGTGCAATAAGACTAGAAAATCAATCGCTAGATACTGTGTCTTTCTTGGTGATGCATTAATATCTTGGAGATCTAAGAAACAAACAACTGTGTCTAAATCTTCAGCTGAAGCAGAGTATAGGGCCATTGCATCTTTGGCTTGTGAAGTTCAGTGGTTGTTGTATATGGCAGATGATTTGAGATTGAGGAAGCATACTCCTGTAGAAGTATTTTGTGACAGCAAGAGTGCTATGCACACTGCTGAGAATCCTGTCTTTCATGAAGGAACCAAACACATAGAGATAGAGTGTTATATTACATGAGAGAAGCTGCAAAATGGGACATTAAAGCTGATGCCCATAAGGTCTGAGCTGTAGCTGGCTGATTTGTTCACAAAACCTTTGGACTCTGGAAGGCTAGAAGTTCTAATGAAGTCACTAGGGGCTCTTAACATCTATGCCAAGCAGAGCTTGAAGGGGGTTGTTGAAATGGGAGTTGACATGAGTTGAAGCAATGGAGCAACTGCTGCTAAATTGAAGACACAAAAATGCAGTAGGCTAAGTGACCAAAAAAGCACAATCCGTGTGAGGTCATAGTATGGACGTTGGATCGCTTAAAATGGATGATGGAGATAGATCAGAAGGATGAGTGCTGCGGAATGGATCAAGAAAGGAAGGTGCAGTGGTGGAGCTAAAATCAGTTGGAGCTAACGAGCAGCAACAGTTAGAAGAAACTAGAAATGTCTGTTTGCCCTTAGTTGTATAGTCTGAGTAGGCAGTTAATGAAGGGTAGATTAGTAAATACGCATTGTATTCATATTTCCCACCTTGTATCTTCTTCCTTTTGTGTTGTATACGTTGCTGTATATATAGGCTTTAGCCTGTGCAATCAAGAAGTAGATTTTGTGGTTTTCTCATTCAGTCAAATATCTCTCTGCTTCTCTGAATTGGTTCTCTCTCTCATCACTTTCTTCTTCCTGTTTCCTCAAGCAATTTTGTTATCCTAACGCTTGAGGTTCATTGTATGGCATATCAATTTGACTATAGCATTGTGCTTGATGAATTTTGACACTTTACCTGCACTACAAGTGTCCTCTGTAAAACCTGCAAGTAATAGTATAGGCCATGTTTAAAGAAACAAACAAAAAAAGGAGGGTGAGGGCTTCAGTAATGAATTTTGATAATAGGAAGTAGCGATTTACTGTTTGCATACTCTATTTACACACACACACACACAGATATATATATATTAGATAATTTAACCGTGGCTATATATATGCATGAATGATATTAGAATTGTATTGTACGAAAGTCTTTGACGTGGGATATGCATGAAAGAAAGAAACTGAAAGTGCTGATGTCGATTTTTATGAGTGGGCCGGAAAACAAATGAGTTGTTGAAGTTCATATATATATATATATATATATATATATATATATATGTATATATATATATATGTATATATATTAAATGGTGTAGTAATAATACATCGATATAAAAAATCGGTGGAATGCTCTGGCGATCGATCAAGGCCTTGCGGCGATAGCTGCCGCCGCCGGTGTGCCCAACACCGTCCTCTTCCCGCTGATCGTTCTGGGACTTCTGTGATTCTTCATCATTGACATGGCCACCGCGACTCCATCATTTGCAGACATTGTCTTCGGTACGACATCTGCATGCAATCTATCCATTTCACCGAAGACGGTATTCCGTTATAAGGGCATCCCACTGATATCCTTTTCCGACCGGAGATTGATGCCCTTGCTGCTCCGTTCATATACTCATTAGTAGGCACATTCTGGTATGGTCGCCCCCCTCTAAAAATTATACATGATGTATTTGAGAAGATTGGCTTTCATCATGATTTGCGCATTACTCTTATCGACCAAAAGCACATTCTTTTGAATTTTCGCAATGAAGCAAACTATTTGCGCTGTTTCTATCGTCGTTCCTGGCACATTTTTGGATGTCATATGAGAATCACTAAATGGACTGTTGATTTTGATCCAACCGCTGATGTTCCGATTGTTCCGATATGGATTGCTTTCCCTGGTCTACCCATTCATCTACATCGTAGGGAAGCATTGTTTGAGATTGTCCGGCCCATTGGAACGCCCCTAAAGTTGGATGTTGCTACAGCCGATGGCCTTTGACCATATGTTGCTAGGGTTTGTTTTGAGGTAGATGTTTTCCAAGAACTACCGCAAAAAATTTATTTGCGGGCTAAGAACAGATTTATCCTGCAATTCGTGGTTTATGAGAATCTTCCCTTGTTTTGTCCCTCATGTCGCCGTTTAGGGCATGCAGCGGATTTATGCCCTGCAAAAATTCCTACAGCTGTGCCACCACCCCCGCCGCTGCCTCCACCTCCTCATCCGAGAGCTCAGCGATGGACACCAATATAGAGGAAACCGGTGTCAAATCCACATGCAGATAATCCTCCACCTGAGCAGCCACCCACGGATCAACCTGCTGAAAATCATTTAGTTTCTGATAATGCCGTGCCGCCTGATCAGTCCAACGATGTGCAGTCGGATTTCTTTGATGCCCCGGCTGAACCTCCAATTCCGCATGATCCCATTCAATGCGACTTGGGCCATTCCTCAGATACTAAGCTGCCTACAGAAGGTCCTATGGAGGAGTTACAAAATGTCTCAAAGGACATCGTTTGATGCATGCAATTACTCCCTCCATCACCCGAGGTGGAAGTTTTGATATCGCGCCTGCAGGAGCCTGATGAGGAGGAAGAATTCATACCAGTTGTGCCACGTCAGAAACACCGGGCCAAGAAGGATCTGCCGCCTTTGCCGCCATCAAACATATTGACACGTAGTGCTTCACACATCTTGAAGAGAAGTGACTCTAATCTCTCTCAATGAATACATTAATATGGAATGTCTGAGGCATGCGTGCCTCTATACCTAGATTGCATAGTTTGATACGTGAACATCGATTACACTTACTTGCGTTGATTGAACCAAAACATCTTCCCTCACGGACTGATGGGTTTAGTTTGAGTCTTGGTTTTTCGCATAGTTATGCTTCTCATTCAGAATGTATATGGTTTTTCTGGCGTGACTCAGATTTTCAACTGCTTGCTATGCAGGATCAGGATCAAGTGGTCCATTTTACCTTGCTCTTTCGCCCACTTCAATTTACATTTGTTTTGTCTGTAGTATATGCCAAACATACGTCAGCTCTGTGACGCTCTCTTTGGCAATCGTTGTGTGATTTTTCAGGAGCGTCTTCTTTGCCATGGATGGTTGGCGGAGATTTCAACACCTTTCGAGCACTTGATGATCATAGTGGTCGCTCACATCCCACTGTTATAGCATTACAGGATTTTAATGACTGTATTGAGTGTTGTTCTCTTATGGCTCCACAATATCATGGCCTCAGATTCACTTGGATTGATGGAAGGGAACTAGGACATGTTTGTCGCAGATTGGATTGGCTTTTTATCAACTCTACATTCTAAGATGTGTTTGAGGACATGCAGCTCACGCATCTCCCGCGGGTAACTTTGGACCACACGCCATTATTGTTTGTATGTCGACAAAGTCAGAATGGAGGCACACACTCTTTTCGCTTTCTAGACTCGTGGTTATTACATCCGGATTTCCACTCCTATGCACAGGATGCTTGGTTGTCATATCCTACTACTGGTGGAATGTATGGCTTCTATTCAAAATTATTTTTATTAAAGCGCGACATCCGACGATGGAATAAAGAAATCTTCGGGAATATCTTTACCAATCTCAGTCAAGCCGAATCTCATCTTAATACTGCGGAGGCAACCTGAGTGGCTGATCCTAATGCAGGGACTCGTGAGGCATCTCATCGTGCCGAAGCTGATTATATCCGTGCATCCACATATGAACTTCATTTTTGGAAACAAAAGCAAGAGTAAAATGGCTTAAAGAAGGTGATGCACTCTATTGTCAAAGGCTGAAGATCTTAATTACGGATACAGCAAATCCGTACTGTCACTGGTGATCAGTGTACGACACCTGCAGATATCATGTCAGAAGCAGTCTCTTTCTACACGGCTTTATTTGCTAAGGAGGTAAAGCAAAATCACATAGCTATTTTATCGCATGTACCTTGTCTGATCACGGACGCAGACAACGCCATGCTTACACAGTTACCTATGGAGGCAGAGGTAAAGGCTGCAGTGTGTCATTTGGACCCCCATAGTGTAGCAGGACCAGATGGATTTCATGGTGAGTTTTATCGATCATGTTGGCCAATTATTCACTCTGATGTCGTTAAAGCCGTATAGGAATTTTTTCTTGGAGTTCCGCAGCCATCAATAATGGCTAGTGCACTATTCACATTGATTCCAAAGACGTCATCTCCTCAAACATTTAGTGATTTTCGACCCATTTGTCTCAGAAACTTTCTGAGTAAAGTTTGTACTCGAATCATTGCCTCCCGTTTGAGTAGCCTGATAACCAAATTAATATCTCCAGAACAGACAGGTTTATTACCAGGACATGATATTCTGACGCAACTTTTAATGGCACGTGAGATGGTCCACATGCTTGATAATGGTGGTTCCCAGTTTTGTTTAAAGTTGGACATGATGAAGGCTTTTGATAGAGTCAGCTGGGAATATCTGGAATTGCTGCTGCGACAATTTGGTTTCTCGAATTTCTTCATTCGGCTTATTCTAAATCATTTACGTGCCACTACCCCATCAGTATTGATTAATGGCCAGCCATCTATGTCATTTCGGCCCTATAGGGGCGTCAAGCAAGGTGACCCACTGTCTCCTTTACTTTTTATTCTTTCTTCTGAGGGTTTCAGCAGAGGCTTAAAATTCATGGTTGACTCCAGCGCATTACAGCCTTTTAGACTAGGCAGGGTCTCTTTTACTATCACACATTTGGCATATGCGGACGACCTTCTTGTATTCTTACGAGGTACACAGCGTAATTTAAGCAGATTTCACACATTCTTAACATCATATGAAACTGTTTCTGGTCAGAAGGTAAACTTTCAGAAGAGCAGTTTCATTCCTTCTGCCCGCACCACTGCACATCAGCGACGTGTTTTTGAGACCATGTTAGGCATGCGATGCTCAGCTTTACCGTTTCGATACCTAGGCTCCTATTTACATAAGGGTATCAATCGCTCTCGATATTGTAATTCTCGGCTTCAACATATTGATGACAGCTTGCATGGATGGCACTCCCGGCTTCTTTCTTCAGTAGGTTGCCTGGTATTACTTCGTTCTGTGATCTCGGCTCTACCGTTACATGTTCTTGCAGCAGGAGGTTTGCCTAAGTCCATCATCAAAATCATAGAAAAAAAATGGTGGCATTTTACTAGGGACATCGACATCATTGGGTTGCCTGGTCTACTATTACTACACCTATTGAGGAAGGTGGTTTGGGCCTTCGGGATATTAGCATGTTACAAAAAGCTTATCACTGTCGAATATGGTGGACATATCAGCAGTACGATATGCTTTGGAGTAAATATATGCATCTCAAATACGGACATAGAGGGGATTACGTACCACACCTCCTGGATTCGCCAGTTTAGAAACTTATCTGTCGGATTCATCCTACCTGCCTAACTCAGTCTGCAGGCCATGGATCGCTACTTACTTGGACGCCGTCTACAATGGGGGAGTTCTCTTTATGCTCTGCTTATGACATTTGCCAGATGCCACGGCCAACACTACTATCAGCTAGATTTATTTGGTTGAAACATCACTCGCCTGCCACAAATTATTATGGCGACTTTTTCATTCGGCTATGCCTTTTGAGGACTACATTGGTAAGTACTCAGCAGCTTGTCCAACACAGTGTCCTTTTTGCAAGCAAGCTTCTGCCACTGTAGATCTTGTCTTTTTATACTTCATTAACATTCGCTCTATATGGGACTTCTTTGCATCTGAGCTACACGGATTAGCGCCCATGGCTTTGCATCTACGACAATATCTGCTATCGTGGTGGTATCGATCAACATCTTCAACGCTATTTGGGGTCTTAAAAATTGTTGTACCAGCTATTGTGGCGTCTAACATATGGCGCACCTATGCTTCTCTGATATATGGGGAGTCGACTTCCTTTGTTCCGTCCTCTTTTCGGGCTTCCATCCATTATGACATAGAAACGTGGATTAAAACAATTCATGGCTAAAACTTGCAACAGGACCGCCACTACATTTTTCATGGATCCCAACGCTTCGTTCCCCACGTCTACAAGTAGTTTGGTGGCGAACACCCCCTGCTGGCCGCTTGAAGTTAAATGTAGATGCAGTAGTTGGTAGGAATTATGCTTCAAGGAGGCTATTTTGCGAGACACTTCAAGTATCGGTGTGGGAGCGGTCTCCTTTCAGTTACCTCTGAGTACACCTCTTTATGTAGAGATACAGGCATCGGTGTTTGGTCTGCTATACTTCCTTCTGCTTCATCGTTCCATAATTTTAGAGATTGATTGTGAACAAATACTATTGCGCCTCAGGCAGCCACGGCTGGTTTTTGGAAATTTTCATCTGCAGTTATTACAGTCCCTCCTTCATCTCCATCGGCTAGAATTTATACATGTTTATAGATAAGCAAACATGGCAGCTCATTTTCTTGCCCAGCATGCGATGCTATTCCCTCAGACACAGCATTACACTCACCACAATCTTCCATCGCTTGTTCGTGGCTCTATCGCTTTGGACCTCTCATCAACGCATGTGCGATTTCCATAAGCTCTTTTAGTCTTCCATATGGATTGGCATGTATTCTTCTTTCCTGCCTGTATCTTAAGGGATGCATGCAGACTCGGTACGCTTTGCTTTCTGTTGGTGTTCTTTTTCTTGTCATTGCTAGGATGCTTGATTAACTTTTCACTTTTCATCATATGTACATGGACGGAAGCATTTCTCAACACCATTAACAACTTGGACATTGAAGCCGCCTACAATCACTGGACAACCACGCATCAACTCGACACGCTGCATTCTTCATGGCTTCACACTGTACGGATCTTCTCATGGTCGACTGGCATTATTTTATTTTTCATAATGTACTGTATTGTATACCATCTCTCCAATTATATAAATATGTACGCTTTTTCCTTTGCCAAGGTTTTATCCACAATGGTGATATTACTTGGCAAGGTTTTAATGCGGCATATCATATATAATTTTGAAGATGGTAATCATCATTTTTTTTCCATTCGTTATGTTTTGCTGAAGACTTTTCAGTGTAATAAGGTTTTCCTCCGCCAAAAGTGAGGCACATAATCAATAAAATCTTCCTTAAAAAAATATTAAATGGTGTAGTTGTTATAAGGGTCTACGAAAATTAATACTTTGCAAACTTGTTTTTGGCCAGTGAGAAAAAAGGGAAAAGAAAGGAGGAAAAGGAGAGAGAAGAAAATAAAATTAAAGCAAGAGGGAAAAAAATAGTAAGGGAAGATAAAAATAAGTAAATAAAAGAATGAAGTGTTTGAAAGCCTAGGAAATATAAAATAAAGTGTAGAAACATAAAATAAAGTCTAGAAAGATAAAATAACGGTATAAGATAAAATGTAGTGATGAACCCCACGCAATATAGGGTAACTACTCAATATAGGTAATACGCAATATAGAACGAAGCATGCAACATAGGAGAACCAGAAGTGTGAAAGTGTGCAGCATTCATGGCACGTGCATCCCTTCGGGACGTGTGACTTCACTATATGATGAGGTCCATAACCTCATTCATGTCAAGATAATGAGAATGCACATAATGTTACAAACATGCAATATCAAGGACCCTTAACAAGAAGTAAAACTAAGAAACTAATGCATGAAGTGAGGGCCTTCCTACTTAAACATGTGCAAGATGAACCAAGGGAATTTATACATTAGGTTCACCTTATTGAACCTATAACATGATTTATAAGAATTTTTAGAACCATTGTAAAATATCATTAAGATAGAATGTATTTTTTATTTTGCTTTTTAAATGTTTATGTTGTGTTAGTTTAGGCCCATCTCGGATTGTGAGTTTCTACAGCACCAGTTTTGGTAGAATTGACGTATCTCTCTAACCACAAGAACAAATTAGGAGTTGAAATATGCATTGGAAATCTAAGACAAACATCTACAAATTTCATGTTTAGTACTTTTCAAAAATCGGTCGTATTGATAGCCAAAAGGAACATGCAAATGGGAGTACTGTTTCTACCGAATTATGTGACATACCTTCAGTAATTTGGATGTATCTCCTCAATGGTTGGGCCAAAATGCAAAGAACTTTATATGCTTATTTTCTAAACTCAATGGGCTACAATTCTCTAAAAAGAGCAAGGCCTAGTTCGTAATGGAAGATGTCCAAAAATCAGTCACAAGCCATAAAAGATTTCAAGTTGAAGACAAATCCTTAAAGTCTTCCATGAATAGTACTTGAGGGACCTACTTTGAAAATCATCATTCAAGACTTGCAAGAATAGTTTTTATCAAGTCTAAATGAATAGTTTTTAGAAGTGTGTAGTCTTTTCAATCATTATTTAAATTTGTTAGATAGTTTGTTGTCTTGTGATATTTTTGCCTATAAAAGGCACATAAGAGAAGCCTTGTAAACACACATCTTCAATGAGAATTTCTTCTTCTTCAAGAGTAATTCTTGTGTGTTTTCTTGGTTCATATTCCAAATCAAGGCTAGAATCTTTCAAGGTTCGAACATCCTTGTGAAAGTTGTCCAATTCTGGGTAGGAAAACATCCAAGAGGGAGGTATCTTGCTTGGGTTATGTAGAACTTATTAGAGGACTTACGTTCAAAAGGTTTTCTTCAACTTATTTGGAAGCAAGGTGAAGCTATCTTCGTTGTGCCTAAACCATATTTGGAGGAGAAGCTTTAGAGTTAAAGAATGGACCATTCTTGCACGTATCAAAGTGGTATCAAAGCGAAGGTTTTTCTTTAACTCAACTTATCATTTCTTTGTGTCAATTTTTCTTTTCTTTTGTCCTTCTCTTCATCCACCATTCAACTATCTTCTTAGAAGGTTGAATTCTATTTGGTTTTGTGTCTTCTTGTTGTTTTGAATTGTATAATTTAGAAACAAAAAGAAACCAAAACCAAAACAGTTTATCTGTGTATTTTTTTAGTTCATTGTTTTGTCTATTAAAAAAAGTTTGATATTCACTTCTTTTTCTGTTACATCTTGTTTTCTTTGTTGACCATAATTCAAAAATAAGTGTTATCTTGTTGTTTTATCAAGTTACTTTGTTTCTTCCGGTTAAACAAGCACAAAAGAAAACCTCAATCAAATCGATATACAAGCTTACCGTATCATTTGTAGATATAAGGTTAGATTGGACTCTGGAAAATTACCGTAACATTGGACCTATATGAAATTGGTGATATAAGGTTGGATTGGACTCTGGACAATTACTGTAACGCTAGACCTATATGAAATTTGTGATATAAGGTTGGATTGGACTCTGAGAAATTACCGTAACGCTAGACCTATATGAAATTGGAAATGCCTAAGGAGAAACATATCATAAAACACTTAAAGATTATTTCTTTGTGATGATTTATGGTTTCTTTACTTCATTTGGTTGGAATTCAATTTCTTTATATTTAGACACTTTCTTGGACTTTAAGTTCTTTGTTCAGAAGTTTTCCGCATTACTTATATTCAGTCCACTGCTTATATATCTACCTTGGTCTATCCTATATTCTTGTTGTTATCGAAGCTCTTAACTTGTTTTAGACTTTGTGTTTGTTTAGTTGTATTGTGTGGTGAGCTTAGTTGCATTTTCTTGTGTTCAATATCTGATTTGGCAGCCTCGACAAGAAAGAAAATCAATTTGTTCATCTTGAACAACTTGACAGCCTACTACACACAAAAACATCAATATATCCATCCAAAATAAACACATAAAGCCTTATCAATCAATTTTACCAAGATATATACACCTTGCTTAGCTTTGAAAAAGGAAAAAAAAGAAAGAAAGAAAGAGAAGCTTATTTCAAAGAAAAGTTTGCACAAAATAATCAAAAGTGCAAAAAGCAAAAGAAATGGTCTTGTTTCCTTCATAAACTCAAAGTACCCATTTGTTTTCACTTTTGAACACTTGAGTGCTTCTAGTTCATTGATAATTGCTTCTAGCTTGCATAAAGCCTAAGATTAAGTTCAGGATTGCCCAGGGCAACCCTTTAGCATTTCTTTGGCTCAGCCTATTACATCAAATTTGGTTTCAATTCTCTTTGAATCTTAGTACAGTCCAAGTTTGTTGTTTATAACATTGGAATTGTGAGTGAATTGGTGGGAGACTTGTGAAGAAAGTTTACTTTACATGATTGAAGTTATCAGATTTGATACTCAATTGGCAAGTTTTCTTTGAATTGTTCTAGTTTCAGATTCTTCAAGGAGACACAAGATTGTGTGAACTACAAAAAGAGAGAGAGGAACAAACACTTGTTTTCTGTTTTCCATTAACATAATCAAGTTTCTTTTGTTTTTGTGTTAGTTTTTCTTTTTTCTTTTTTTTCTTGTTCAATTTCAGGTAATTGTACCATGGATAAGACACCTGAGAGTACCATGGGCCTTAACAAAGAAGGAGAAAGATTGCCCACAAACGTGGACGATTTAATACAACTAATGCAAAAGATGTTGTGGGAAATGAAATTGATGAGTAGCCATGTAGAGGGCCTAGAAAAACAGTCACAATCTCATCATAAAAATATTTTACATGAAGGACAAACATAACATGTACAGGAACATAGGCTTGAAAGCCGTGGGTCTTTTGCTCCGGAAAGAGGAAGAGGCAGAGGCAGATGAAGAGGGCTTAATAAGGATTTCATACCTATGAGGACCTTTGATGAAAGAGAAGAAGAACCAAACCACAGGTTTGATGACTATAACATTGAGGAAGAGTACAACTAGTTCCGAAACCATGGAAAATCAATAGAATAACCCACAAGAAGATGAATTCATCAAAACAAAAGTGAACATCCCCATATTTCATGGAAAGAATGATGTCGAGGCATATTTTGAATGGGAGAAAAAGGTAAATCTCATATACTCTTGTACAAGTTATACTGATTTGACTAAAGTGCGCTATGCAGCTATAGAGTTTGCAGATTATGCCTTAATTTGGTGGGATCAACTACACAATGTAAGGAGAAGAACCAGACAAGCACCAACCTCTACTTGGGAAGAAATGAAAATTGAGATGAGAAAAAATTCATTCCTTCAGACTATGAAAGAACCATATACCAAAACTTGCCAAAACTCACTCAAGGAAGCCGTAGTGTAGATGAGTATTTCAAAGAGTGAGAGATCTTATTGATAAGAGCTAACATTGAAGAACCAAAGGAAGCTACGATGGCTAGATTCCTAGCTGGATTGAACAAGGAAATTGCAAACAGAGTTGAACTTACCACATATATTGATATGACTTCCATGGTTCATAAAGCTGAAAAAATTGAGAGACAACTTAAGGTAAAACCCTTTCAATCTAGTTTATCTTTTCGAGCTAATTCTTCATCCTATCCAAGCATGCTGTCCAAGGCAAGACTCAGCCAAATCAAACACCACCTCAACAAAACTTGGATAAAGGGAAAAACAAGGTTGAAGGTAACATTTCTAATTCTACTACTAGATTTAGAGACATTCAATGCTTTAAATGTTTAGGTAAAGGTCATTTTGCAAATCAATGTCCCACCCTAAATGTATCATGTTCATTGAAAAGTCTAATGAATATTATTCTGATGATGAGGAAGTAGAACATGTTAATGTTGAGAAAAATCATGATGAAAATGAGGAAAGTGTCAGTGAGGATGAAGAGCTTGCATCAAAAGAATTCTTGGTTGCTAGAAGAGCTCTTAATGCATATGTTAAGATTGATGAGCAAGATAAACACAGAGATAACATTTTTCATATTTATTACATGGTTAAAGGAAAAGTTTATACTTTGATTATTGACTATGGATCATGTACTAATGTGGCAAGTGTTGAACTCGTTAGAAAACTTGATTTTTCATTACTTAAACACCCACACCCTTATAAACTATCTTGGTTGAATGATTGTGGAGAAGTGAGTGTTAGCAAACAAGTTTTGATCTCATTATCTATTGGTGCGTATAAAGATAATATCTTATGTGATGTAGCTCCTATGCATGCAAGTCACATCCTTTTAGGCAGACCATTGTAGTTTGATAAGAAAGTTACTTATGATGGATACTTAAATAGGTATTCATTCAGGTTTAAAAATAAGTTGTTTAAGCTACATGCATTACCCCAACAAAGGTATCTGAAGATAAATAGAGAATGTGTAAGAGCAGGAATGATCCTAAGGAAAAAGAGGCAGAAAAGAAATGTTTGGAGTGTATTAAGAGTGAAAGAAAGAAAAATGAGCCTAAAGGCAAAGAGATAGTAAACATTGATGAAGACAAATCTCAAAAGAAATTTTCTTTCTTTGCCAGACCAAGTGAAGTGTCACATGCCATAAAATCAAAGAAAATTATCTATGTTTTGATGTTTAAGGAGTCTTTGTTTTCTATGAGTGATTTACCCTCCACTTTTTCCAGTGGAGTTGTATCTTTGCTTGATGAGTTTTCAGGGTTGTTTCTTGAAGAAGAACCTTCTGGTTTGCCGCCTTTAAGAGGAATTGAGCACCAAATAGACTTCATACCTGGTGATGTCTTGCCTAATAGGCCAGCCTACAGAGCAAACCCTGCTGAAACGAAGGAAATTTAGCACCAAGTAGAAGAACTCTTGGCCAAAGAAAAAGTGAGGGAAAGCATGAGTCCTTGTGTTGTTCCTGTGATCTTTGTACCAAAGAAAGATGGTACATGGAGAATGTGTACTGATTGTAGAGCCATCAACACGATAACTGTAAAATACAAGTACCCTATTCCTAGACTTGATGATATGCTTGATGAATTGCACGGTGCTAAGTATTTTACCAAGATTGATCTTAAAAGAGGTTACTTTCAAGTATGGATTAGAGAAGGTGATGAATGGAAAACTGCATTTAAGACCAAGTTTGCATTGTATGAGTTGTTAGTCATGCCATTTGGTTTAACTAATGCACCTAGTACTTTCATGAGATTAATGAATGAAGTCTTACGTGCATCATTGGAAAATTTGTTGTGGTGTACTTTGATGATATCTTGATTTACTCTAAGACTTTTCATGAACACGTAAGTCACCTAAGAAGCATTTTTGAAGCGCTGAAGAAAGAACAATTATATGCAAATTTCAAGAAATGTTCTTTTTGTATGGAAAAAGTTGTGTTTCTAGGATTTGTGGTTAGTGCAAATGGAATTGAAATGGACCAAGACAAAGTGAACTCAATTTTAGAATGGCCAATTCCCACAACTGTTGCAGAGGTGATAAGCTTTCATGGGTTGGCTAGTTTCTATAGAAGATTTGTTAAGGACTTTTCCACTATTTCTGCACCTCTGAATGAGATTGTTAAAAAACGTAGGATTTCAGTGGGGAGATCACAACAGAAAGTTTTTGATGAACTCAAAGCAAGGTTAACTTCTGCACCTATTCTAAGACTACCTAGCTTTGATAAAACATTGGAAATTGAATGCGATGCTAGTGGTGTTGGTATAGGAGCTGTACTATCACTGTCTAAACGACCGATTGCTTATTTTAGTGAAAAGCTTAAGGGAGCGCAATTGAATTATTCAACCAATGACAAAGAGTTGTATGCGCTGGTTAGATCATTGCAGACTTGGCAACACTATTTGCAACATAAGGAGTTTGTGGTTCATACTGATCACGAAAGTCTTAAGTTCCTTAAAAGCCAAGGAAAGTTAAACAAGAGGCATGCCAAATGGGTTGAATTCATTGAACAATTTCCTTATGTAATAAAATATAAGCAAGGAAAAGATAACATTGTAGTTGATGCATTATCTAGGAGATATTCTTTGATTACTAAATTGTCATCTCATTTGCTTGGATTTGAGTGCATCAAGGAATTGTATACATCTGATCCTGACTTTCAGTCAATATTTGATGCATGTGCCGATTCTCCATTTGGTAAGTATTATTTACATGATGGATATTTGTTTAAAGAAAGAAAATTGTGCATACGTAAGTGTTCTGTCAGAGAGATACTTGTCAAAGAAGCAAATGGTGGAGGCTTAATGGGCCACATTAGCATCTTTAAGACACTAGAGATGTTAAAGGAACGTTTATTTTGGCCCCACATGAGAGTTGATGTAGAGAAGATTTGTGGAAGTTGTATAACTTGCAAGAAAGCTAAATCTACATCACATCAATATGGTTTGTACACCCCATTACCTGTCCCTATGTCACCTTGGATTGATATATCTATGGACTTTGTCTTGGGATTGCCTAGATCAAAAAATGGAAGTGATAGTGTGTTTGTTGTTGTTGACAGATTTTCTAAAACGGCACACTTCATAACATGTAAAAAGGTTGATGATGCATCCCACGTCGCAAACTTGTTGTTTCAGGAAGTTGTGCGTCTACATGGCATGCCTAGAACCATTGTTAGTGATAGAGATACTAAGTTCTTAAGCCCCTTTTGGCATGTGTTGTGGGGTAAACTTGGAACAAAACTCTTATTTTCTACTACTGCTCACCCTCAAACAGATGGTCAAACTGAAGTTGTGAATAGAACTTTGTGTCAATTATTGCGTGCTGTAATTCAGGAGAACCTTAAGAATTGGGAAGATTGCTTGCCATATATTGAATTTGCTTATAATAGAAATGTTCACAGTGGCACCACACATTCACTATTTGAATTTGTATATGGTTTTGATCATTTGTCTCCGCTTGATCTTGTGCCTATTCCTGTTCATGAACATGCAAGTATAGATGATAACAATAAGGCTGAACTGATTAAGAAATTGCATGCTAAGGTTAAGCTGCAACTTGAAAATAAAAACAAACAGTATGCAAAAAAAGCTAACAAAGGGCACAAGAAAATTTTGTTTGAACCAGGTGATCTTGTTTGGCTGCATTTAAGGAAAGAAAGGTTTCCTAGAGAAAGGAAATCTAAGATCATGCCAAGAGGAGATGGCTCTTTCAAAGTACTTCAAAAGGTTGGAGATAATGTTTACATTCTTGACCTTCCGGAGAGTAAGTATGGTTCGATTTCTCATACTTTTAACGTTGCTGATCTTACCCCTTTTGGTGATGATTTAGATTCGAAGGACTCTTAACAAGAAGTAAAACTAAGAAACTAATGCATGAAGTGGGGGCCTTCCAATTTAAACATGTGCAAGAAGAACCAAGGGAATTTATACATTGAGTTCACCTTATTGAACCTATAACATGATTCATAAGAATTTTTAGAACCATTGTAAAATATCATTAAGATAGAATGTATTCTTTATTTTGCTTTTTAAATGTTTATGTTGTATTAGTTTAGGCCCATCTCGGATTGTGAGTTTCTGCAGCACCAGTTTTGGTAGAACTGATGTATCTCTCCAACCACAAGAACAAATTAGGATTTGAAATATGCGTTGCAAAGCTAAGACAAAGATCTACAAATTTCGTTTTTTTTACTTTTCCAAAATCGGTCTTCTTGATAGCCAAAAGGAACATGCAAATGGAAGTATTGTTTCTACCGAATTTTGTGACATACCTTCAGTTATTTAGATGTATCTCCTCAATGGTTGGGCCAAATGATAAGAACTTTATATGCTTAATTTCTAAACTCAATGGGCTACAATTCTCTAAAAAGGGCAAGACCTAGTTCGGAATGGAAGATGTCCAAAAATCAGTCACAAGCCATAAAAGATTTCAAGTTGAAGACAAATCCTTAAAGTCTTCCATGAATAGTACTTGAGGGACCTACTTTGAAAATCATCATTCAAGACTTGCAAGAATAGTTTTTATCAAGCCTAAATGAATAGTTTTTAGAAGTGTGTAGTCTTTTCAATCATTATTTCAATTTGTTAGATAGTTTGTTGTCTTGTGATATTTTTGCCTATAAAAGGCACATAAGAGCAACCTTGTAAACACACATCTTCAATGAGAATTTCTTCTTCTTCAAGAGTAATTCTTGTGTGTTTTCTTGGTTCATATTCCAAATCAAGGCTAGAATCTTTCAAGGTTCGAATATCCTTGTGAGAGTTGTCCAATTCTGGGGAGGGAAACATCCAAGAGGGAGGTATCTTGCTTGGGTTATGTAGAACTCATAGGATGACTTATATTCAAAAGGTTTTCTTCAACTTATTTGGAAGCAAGGCGAAGCTATCTTCATTGTGCCTAAACCATATTTGGAGGAGAAGCTTTAGAGTTAAAGAAAGGTCCATTCTTGCATGTATCAAGATACGAAGCGTGTGTGCTGACTCCATGCTACGGAGCGTGTGTGCTGACTCTACGTTACAGAGCGTGTGCGCTGACTCCATGTTAAGAACTGTGTGATAGGACCCCGGGACATGCATTGCATGACATGGATAGAAAGAGCATAACGTGTGATATGATGTGATCGGATGTGTGACACGGTAGTGTAAAATGGCATGCATCTAAAGTTGCGTACTACATCTGATCGGGTGAATGTGTGTTTGTCCTACGATTCAGTTATTGGTGTTGGTTATGGTTGCTCTTCTTTATGTGTTTAGTATTGTTACTTGCTTGACTGGTTATAAAGGTGAGAAGGTAAACTCGATTTGCGAAGAGAAGCATGCTATTTTATATTTCGTCATTTATTTATTTTATTCACACTTGCTTCTTCGTGTATAATCACATGGTAAATATAGTCGGGCTACTTGATGGGCGATGTATGTCGCTCACCCCCCTTCCCCTCTATCAATCAGTTTTGCAGTTTATGTATTTTGGAGATTGGTCTTTATCTACATTTAACCAGTGTATTGATTTAGATTTCCTAGACATTTGTATTAATGATGATGATCATTTTATCGGGGGTTTTTAGTTTATGACTTCCACTGACATTGATTTATGTTGTTATGCTGACGTGTAACTGAATGTATCGACGTTCTGTATTCTCCTTAGTGAGATACAGCAGGTGAGTCGTTTCGAGTACTAAGGCTCGGGACGGGTCGCTACAGGTTGGTCGACCCGGTCATTTGATTTCCGATTGCCACGTCAAAGAGCTGCAAAAGCAAGAAAAGAAGGTTTTTCATTAAAAGAAGAAAGCCTGAAATACGGAGGTAACCACGTGGGATGATATTCTTTCCGAATCGGAAGGAGAAGAAAGTGAAGACAAGGATGTTGGACTTGTTGCAATAGTTGAGAATCCAAAAGCACAACATACTTGTCTCATGGCAATTGAGAATGATCTTGAGGTAAACTCTAATTCTTCTAATTTACAAGATGAAATAGGAGACTTGCAGGATGATTTTGAAAAATTGAATTTAAAATATAAACACTTGAAGGAAGAATTTAAAAAGTGCATTTGAGAAAACAAAAGTTTGCATGATAAGAATATTTTGATTTATCAAGATCATGACATCAGGCTTACCATGCATAAAACCGTAGCTCTAGAAAATATGGAGGTTAGGAATGAATTGGAGAAATTAAGAATAGACATACAAAAACTAATCAATGGTAAAAATAACCTTGAAAATTTGCTTGGAAATCAAAGGATGGGAAATGATAAATCCGGTTTAGGGTTTAACTTATCACATTCCTCCATTAATCCCAAATAACAGAAAAACACAACATGACTCATAATCTTATCAACCAGGACATGTACCCACTTGTTTTTATTGTAACAAAGTAGGACATGTGAAGAGTGCATGTAGAGCTAGATTGGAAGTATATATGTTTGGAAGCCTAAGGGTCGACAAGCTAACCCTAAAGGACCCAACCATCAAAGGGTACTAATGCATAAATCTCTTGATTTTGTAGGCTCTCAAAATAAATGGAGTAGTCAAAGAAGAAGGAACCAAATGGTGTTGAGAAAAAGAGTTTGAGTGATTTAAATAACGCGTGTTTAAGAAATGCATGACACAATTTATTACTTGACATGTTTTTGCAACAAACTTGCCTTATATACTTTATATATAACGTTGTCGTACTAACAGGCCATGAAGCTTTGAAGCTTACATCAAATGGCAAACATTTGTTGTGTTTGAACTATTTTCAGGTGCCACCATTAATGAACTAAACTAGTTCATTAAGTGAAGTACTTAGTTAAATGAACTAAGTAGTTCATTAAATGGAGATATATTTGGAAAAGGCATGATGGCAATAAATTGAAGAATGGAAAGTCTCCTTCTACTACTCATCACACAATTTTATATATATTATATATATATTCAGATTTTTTATAAAAGGGCACAATACACATATATTTCGACATACTACCGACACGTTACATATATTACGAACGTACGTCAACGTCACACCACTATACTTACCTCATATTTATGAGCACATTCAGGTCTTATATCATATGATATAAGTCATGGTGATGACAAAATTATTACGACACGTTACAAGGTTGTAAATCAAAAATTGTCGTATCAGGTGACTACCGAAACTTCGCCAACGTGTCACGTACTTGCCATTTATAGATGACCAGCCCCTACACTTCAAAAATGGCCACAAATTTTGTGGCTAACATGGTACACTCAGCCATAAAATCATTCCATGTTGGCACAAATAAATTACCCCGAATTAAGGCCAAATTGTGGAGATTCCAAATTCACCTTTTTAAGCACATGTGGGCGCCAATGTTAAACAGACTATGAGCTGAATATTTAACTTATTTTATGTATATTATGTGTGACATAATATATATTACATGTGCAAAAAGTTTGAATTTAATTGGAGAAAAATCGTGTAATTGACAAAAGTCAAAAATTCGGTTTTCTACGAACACAACACATGGAACCAATCATCAAGTAACAAGTAAGCAAAACCAAGTCATCCAATCAATCATGTTGTGCCAAGTAAGATGGTGTCATATCTACAAAATGAAATCTTCCAAGGGCATTAAAGAGAATTCTCAAGGATGGAAGAGCCCTAAGGTGGCGGCCATGAGGTGATTAAAAAGAAGAGAAAAGAGCAAACAAAAGCAAGACAACTCTCATAATCTCACAAGTGCAAAAAGTATCTTCTACTTTCTTCGTCTACATTTCTTTCTTCTTCTTCTCTCAAGCCTATTGTTCTTATATTCAACATATTGAATAGTCTTTGACTAGACCACTATACACGTTCAAATTGTTGTAAAATGATTGATCAAGGTGTGATTAAACTTTCATCCGTTCGGTGGTGGTGTTCGTGATCGGTGTGATTGCTTGTATCGTTTGTAAAAAGGTGGAGTTGGTGTGTAACTCCAGCAACCCTTGTGGTAAGGTGTTATTTTGTTTTTAGTGATAACCAAAGAATGTGTACTCAAAGACTAGAGTAGATTGTGTTAACCGAACCAGTATAAAATTCTCGGTGTTATTACTTTCAGCACTTTACTTTCTGTTTCCAGCACTTTGCATCGTTTTCATTGCAATAGTAAAAATATCAAACGACTTTCAAAAACTACAAAAATTTGTAAAAACATAGCCACACCTCTTAAGTTTCATTTGGCGCAAGTTTTAACCCATTTAGATAAGTACAAGTCAATCAAGCATTAATATTTCTGAGATTAGTGCAATCTTATTTTCAGACTTGCAAAGGTTGAGAACATCAATGTATTTGACATACTTCTCAAAGGAACTTTTCAAAAATGTTTCTACCCACTTAAATACATAGAGTGAGGGTGTTGTCATTAAATTTTCAGACTATTTGGAGTTACGAATTAATCGGAATAAATTTTTCAAATCGAAATACTGTTTCTGGCAGATTCGCGCAATCTGACCACAAACGTATTTCAAAGGGTTAGAGGTTGAACTTTAATATGAAATTTTTAGAGGATACTCAGAACATCTTATAGTAGAATCTCTCCAAATTTCAGAATTTTTAAAGGTCTGTAACCTATTTTTTTAAACGTTTCAAATCAGGATCTGAAAACCGAAACTGTTTTCAGAAGTTGGGTTTTTGGGTCAAAATATTTTAAAAACCAAATTTTCTGCACCTACTATTCAACCCCCCCTTCTAGTGGTGCTTTACAGGTCCTACAAATGGCTCATGGACAGTGGATGTTCAACACACATGATCGGAGACAAAACCTTGTTTACTAAGCTCAAGCTCCAAGATGGTAGAACGGTGCATTTTGGCAATGGGAGAGCCAAAATCCTTAGGCATGGAGAAATTGACAACTCTTCTTTCACCATTAATAATGTATTATGTGTAGAAGGGATGAAGTATAATTTGATAAGTGTTAGCCAACTTTGTGATGCTAATTTTCAAGTTAAATTTGTGAAAAGAAAATGCATTGTGAAAAAGAATGATAAAATCATTTTTGAGGCTATAAGGAAAAATGATGTTTATAAATTTAGCACACATGATTTGATATCACAAAAGGCTTCATGTCTAGTTGCCAAAAATGATTTGACACAACTATGGTATAGACGACATGGACATATTATTTTCAAAAATTTAAAAGAGATTTGCAAAAATGAAAAGGTCCAAGGTCTTTCAAAATTGAATTTCGGAAATCATGGCTTAAATGACACTTGTCAAAAGGCAAAGCTTGTTAAAGTAAGCTTCAAGCCCAAAAGGGAAATCTCCACCACCAAACCTCTACAATTGCTTCATATGGATTTGTATGGAGATATTGGTAAGGCAAGTCTAGGTGGAAAACATTACACTTTTGTAGTGGTGGATGACTTGTCTAGGTACACTTGGATCATGTTCTTAGCCAAAAAGAATGATGCATGTCAAGAGTTTATAAAACTTTGTAGGAGATTAGAAAATCAAAAAAAAAGATACAATTAAGAAAATTAGAAGTGATAGAGGTAGTGAGTTTGAAGGTGAGTTTCAAGAATCTTGTGTATCCAAAGGGCATAGATACAATTTCTCGACTCCAAGAACTTTTCAACAAAATGGTGTTGCGAAAAGGAAGAATTGAACACTTCAAGAAATGCGTAGAGGCATGCTAAATGAATTTGAGCTACCCAAGTATTTTTGAGCTGAAACGGTAAATACCGCTTGCCATGTAATAAATAGAGTTTACTTGAGACCATCTCTCAAAAAGACTCCTCATGAACTTTGCAAAAGGTAGAGTACCTAATATTAGTTATTTCAAGGTATTTGGTTATAAGTGTTTTATACTTAACACCAAAGATAACTTGGATAAACTCGATTTCAAAGCAGATGAAGGAATTTTCATGAGATATGCTCAAAATAGCAAGGCATTTAGGATATATGACAAAAGAAACATGAAAGTTAAAGAATCAATTCATGTTAAGTTTAGTGAACTCCTTGAGGACGAACCATGCATAAATAATGATCATGATAAAGAAATAATCGAAGTAAGTCATATAGAAAAATTTAAGAATCCAAAAGAAATATTGTTATTGACCTTAGGATTGATCCACTTGGAAATGAACCTAAGGCTGAAGATGAATAAGTAAGAGGAGACACTTCAAATTTACCGGATTCATATAAATTTAAGAAAGACCATCCAAGAGAGTTGATATTAGGAGAAACAAGTCAAGGCATATTAACTAGGATAAAGTTTAATGAAAATGCCTTCATTCCACAAGTTGAGCCTAAAAATATAAAAAGGCTATAAATGATGAAGATTGGGTACTAACTATGCAAGAAGAACTAAATCAATTTAAAAGAAGTGATGTTTGAGAATTAGTGGTTAACCTAGTGATCACCCCATAAGTGGCACTAAATGGGTATTTAGAAATAAAATGGATGGTAAGGGAAACATCATTAGAAACAAAGCTAGGTTAGTAGGTCAAGGATATAGACAAGAACAGAGTATAGACTATGATGAGACTTTTGTCCCCGTAGCTAGATTGGAAGCTATTAGAATGCTGATAGCATATGCATGCTATAAGGATTTCAAACTATATCAAATGGATGTGAAATCCGCCTTCTTGAATGGAATAATTCAAGAAGAATTATATGTAGCTCAACCACCGGGGTTTAAAAATCATGAATATCCAAATCATGTATTCAAACTCAAAAAGGCCCTTAATGGACTTAAACAAGCTCCTAGGGCATGGTATAAAAGATTAAGTAACTTCCTACTTGAAAATGAGTTTTCAAGAGGAAAAGTCGACAATACTCTTTTATTAAAGAACAATGACACAATCAACTACTTGTTCAAATTTATGTGGATGATATTATATTTGGTGCCACTAATGATTCTCTTTGTGAGCATTTCTCTAAGTTGATGGAAGAAGAATTTGAAATGAGCATGATGGGTGAACTCAATTACTTCCTTGTACTTCAAATAAAGCAAACTCAAGATGGAGTATATATATCTCAAACGAAGTACACCAAGAATCTACTCAAGAAATACAAGTTTGAGGATGGAAGAAGTGTGAGCACACCAATGAGTACAAGTACAAAGCTCGACAAAGACGAAAATCAAAAGCCATTTGAGGTAACAAAATATAGGGGTATAATTGGTAGTCTACTTTATTTAACCGCTAGTAGACCAGATATTTTACATGCTGTTTGTTTATGTGCTAGATTTTAAAGTATGCCTAAGGAATGCATCTAGTTGCCATTAAACGTATTTTTAGGTATTTGAAAGGAACTTTGAACTTTGGGTTACTCTATCCCAAAAATGGTTGTTTTGATTTAAGAGGATATAGTGACACCGACTACGCCGGAAACCTAGTCGATAGAAAAAGCACATCTGGGACATGTCATTTCATTGGAGATTGCTTAGTTTCTTGGTTCTCCAAGAAACAGAATAGTGTGTCACTTTCAACGGCGGAATCCGAATATGTGTTGGTCGCTTCATGTTGTGCCCAACTACTTTGTATGATAAACATCTTGAATGATTACAATGTCAAGTTTGACAAAGTTCCTATCCTATGTGACAACACATCAGTCATAAGTATAGCACAAAACCCGGTACACCATAGTAGAACCAAGCATATTAACTAAGGCATCACTTTATAAGGGATTGTATTCTAAACAGGTTGGTATGCGTTGAGTTTGTTCCAACAAATGATCAACTAGCTGATATTTTTACCAAATCCCGTCCTACCGAGACATTCGAATCCATTAGAATGAGATTAGGAATGATAAACAATGTTTAGAGGGTCAAAATTAATAAAAAGTCAAAATGCAGCATACATCGATCGATCTATGTAGCTGTTTCAGAGATTGAGGTAAAATCAGCATATATCGATCCAAGTTGAAGACATCGATCGAACGATGTCATCGGGCACAGGAAGTATAAAAGCTGCGAAAAACAGAAACCCTTCACTTCATCTTCTTCAACTCGCAACTACAAAACTCAAAGACTATTCTCTCTCAAACTTTTGATCCATTCTCACAAAATCCTTGCAATTATCTCCAATTTTTTCAATTCCATCTATTTCTACATCAATTTCATAATCCTCATCCATCCTCTTCAATATTTTCGTGCCCTAACCTTCAAATGGCACCAAAAAGCAAGAATACCTCCAAAAGGCCAAGAAACTCTCGTGAAGAAGAATAGGTCCCTCAAAAATCCCATTCCCAAGTCTCAAATGGATCTAGAACACAGGGATTAAGGAAAAAGACCGACACCTCTGAAGAAAGCATGTTGCGGGAGGTGAGAGGAAGACTTGTACTTAACAATTTTCTGTGGCTAAAATTCGGTGAGTACGAGAATGCCTTAGAAGAACCATTGGGTCCAGTAAATTCATATATATTTCACTTCGGGCTCAAGTTTTATTTGATGAATGGAAGGAAAAGAAAAGGTCTGCCATTCTATTGAAATTGCTCAAAATTCAAGATATTTTGAGCAATGAGGAATTTAGACCGATCATCAATTGGTTTGATGATAAAAAATAGAGACCTATTTAGGAGGTTTCGGAAATGGATTACATGTCTACCCGTCACACCTGATTATTCTATGCTAACCTATGGGTAGAATACCTTAATGGGATGCCATTTTCATTAAATTCAGTTATAGACGGTCTACTTGTTGCATTTGATACGAAAACAATCAATGACCTTCTTGGTGTCCCTGATGAGGGTGTAGATGATTTTGATCCTTGAAAGTGGGATAATTACAACTACAAGGTGACAGAATACGAAGTCAAAACCTTCCTTGGCTTCCATCTCACCCAAAACACTAACGATATGCCTTTGGTTTATCGTGTTTTGCTTGCCATTGTCACCTTTTAAGTCAATGGTAAGTCGGTCAAACTCCCGAGTAATTTATATTTTCACATTGTCTATCGAATAGGCATCAGGAAATAATTAAATTTTGGAAAGATATTCTTTGTGAATGTGTTGGAGGCGGTTAATAAGAGGTCAAAAGTGCTCCCATATAGCAATCTAATTTATAGATTGCTAAGAAAAGTGAATGTGGTGTTGGATTAAGCTCATGAAGAAAAGATAGCCACTAAAGACTATTATACCAAGGCCAACATCCAACAAATCAATAAATCCCGTAAAAAAGCACAAAGAATGGCGGTCAAAATGAACCTGAATAGGAAGAGACCGAAAATGTCCCTACCAAAGAACCCGTTCCTCTAGCACATCTCACCGAACCTCCTACTGAACCTCAACCTCAACATCACACTCAACCAAGCCCTACCTCCTGAATGGATAAAGGAAAAGCCCCAATGGAGGATGACAGTGGTTCCGAGTTACCATTTGATGCTGAGGATGAAGTTAACGAGCTACATCATTTATTAGATCAAATGGGAGAAGACATAACAAAGGAACAAGTTCGGACAAACAACCTTGAGAAGGAAATACAAGCCTCAAGAAGCGAGTTTTCACAATGGAGAAGAAATACAACAAGCTCAAGGCAAAACTCAAGGCATGCATTCCCGGATCAGCCTTCTCCTCCGATGAAGAATAGCTCTCCTAGTTTTCCGCATTTCACTCTTAGCTATCTAAACTTCGTGGTATATTAATGATATTTTGTTTATCCTTCATTTTGATGCTTTCAGAAAAGGGGAGAAATTGTTGATATATTTTTACATTGATGTTGTTGGTATGTTTGCTCGATTGATGCCCTTCAGTCTCTCAAAGGGAGACTTCGATCGATCAATGTCAGGCAGGTTAAAACCAGAAATTTTCTGGAAGACATCGATCTCTCAGTCCAGGAGACATCAATTGATCGATGTCACATCAGTCTCTCCAGGAGAGACTTCGATCGGTCGATGTCAAGCAGGTTCAAAACTGGAACCTCTCTGGAGGACATCGATCTCTCAAGGCAGACACTTCGACCGATCGATGTCCTCCAGAATTAAAATTTTTATGACCGTTGGAACAAAATCCAAGGGAGATTTATGGTGTTTTCTCTTTCCAATCTTGCTCAAATTTCTTTTGGATTTTTCTCTAACATTACTGTTGGACCGTGCACCTGCAATAAACACCACTAGAGGAGGGGTGAATAGTGGTTAGCGGAAATTACACTACAACCCTTTGTTAAAATCCGCTTTGAAAACAGAATCTGAAACCACCTCAGATTCAGAACCCGTTTTTCAAAAATTCACAAATAATTGTACACAACTCCAAAAATTATGAAACTTTTCAGAATTTAACTTCAATGAGTTAACAAGACTCTGTCCAAACATCAGACAAAAATAAGATCGTTGGCCCTTCAAACAAATAAAAAGATTCAGATGGTCAATCTAGATAGAATTGGACAGAATGTTGCTGATTTTGCAAAACGTGTTTCTCTTTGAATACTCAACCAAAAAGGTTGATCTTTATATCAAAACACTCCTTAGGATGTCTAGATGAAGTTTCCAAAAGGTCCTGACCTTAAAAAATTCTTGAAAAATACAGAATTTAAGTTTTCTCAAAACTGGTCAGATTGCAGCCAGATTGGACCAGTTATCTTGCAAAGACTTAAAGACTAACTTTCCCTTGCTCAACTCAAGTGATTCTTGTTGCAAATGAAAGCTAACAGTCTGAAGTATAACTCCATCAAAAATCACGAATTTGGAAAATGTTTAGCTTTTTTTTCAAATTGTGAGAAATTGTGTGAAAACTGCAGTCAAAAACGGGCAGAAAACAAAAATAAAGAAACAAGAGAAGAACACCGAGAATTTATCCTCGTTCGGTCAATGTGATCTACTCCAGTCCTAAGGAACACCTTTCCTTGGATTTCACTATCAAATGAACACCTTAAAACAAGAGCCAAGCTTGATCCTTGGGTTATACACCAACCCTATTCAAGACTTGGATAATCACCTCTATGCAACTCTTGGTTACAACACCTCTACCACCTATTGATGTTGCCTTATAAATTTGGCTAATCAATCATACAAATCCAACCCAAGAAGGTGTGTCTAGTGTATCTGGACAACAAAAAAATTGGAACACCTTAGCTACACAAAGTATGAACGAAAATATGAGAAGAGAATAGCAAGACAACAATCTTCAATTTTGCTTTCAAGTGTGTGTCTTCTCTTCTTCACCTTGCCTCCTATTTATAGTGTGAATAGATGACATATTCTCTCCAACTTTTAGACCATGTGATGGCTGAGAATTTTGAATTAAAGCACCTCCATAATCATCTCCAACAACCTTGTCTCCATTTCATTCAAATTTGAAATTTCAAGTTGGCAACTTTTGCCAACTAGTTTGTTTTTGAATTTTCCATATGTCCAAAAGTCATAAAATGAGTACACCACCTTCTCCACCTGTTTATGACGTTTTTGATGTTGTATGTATGTGTACCAACTCAAATTTTGTGAATAAAAAATAATGAATAAGTGTTGACAAGATTATGTCAACATATAACACCAAAATTCCTACTTCCTTCTCCTTTACATATTGTGATGAATCTTGCACCAAGGACACCTTGTAATCTCTAAAAGATGATGATTAATATCCTCTTATAACATATATACGAGGGTCTTCAAGAAAAAATAGAATGTGACATCTCAAATCGTCACATATCCAGCTATAGTCAATAATATCATCGGTTGAGAGAATAAGATATAAGAAAACCATATAATCTTCAAAATAATAATAACACAGCTCCAGAATGAAGATCATGCTCAAGAGATTCCTTGAGTGAAAATACCATTAATACCCTTGGGGGTAAAATGACCAAAATACCCCTGGTGTGAGAAAACTTCAGAAATGCTCCCGATGGTCAGAGATAATCGCAATACCACCTTTGTTATGATAAATAAGATAATAATATGCACTTGACATATTTTCACCATATGATGTTCCTACAAAACTCAAAATACCAATTTTGCCCTTTTTGGTAAGTTGTAGAAACTTCCAAGGCACGTTAGTCACAAGACAATAATAATCACCAAAAACACATAATAAGCACATAATGAACATGTATAATTCATATACAAATGAAAAAATCATTTTAACACATTTTAGAAAATTATTTCTAAAAACCCTAGACATCGATCGATCGAAGTGCCTCAGCTTCATAGATCGATGTCTCACATAAAGGTTCAGGTTTTTTCTCTGACCTACATCGATCGATCGAAGTGAGAGTTCGATGTACATCGATCGATCGATGTGTCTCAGGTTTAGAGATCGATGTCTCACAGAAAGGTCTTAAACTTTTCTGCCTTACATAGATCGATCGATGTGAGAAATCTATGTACATAGATCGATCGATGTGCAACAACCTGAGAGATCGATGTCAACTTGTTCAACTTTTTCAATTTTTAATCACATATAACACCATGTGTGACATTTTTAAGTATTCATCACTTAAAATCATGACACTGAAAATTATCCAAACATATTTCTCAACATTCTCCCCCTTTTGGATGATTTTAAAAATAACCTAACATGATTTTAATGTCACAACTTATAACCAAAAGTTTAACCAAATGTTTAACCAAAAGTTTAACCAAATGTTTTCAACTATGTTTTCAACTTTTAAATAGTATGCCGCTCCCCTCAACTCATACTCTCCCCCTTAACCTATGCTCCAAAATTTATACCAATAAAAACTTAGCATATGATTCATCATGACTTACCAACTAAAACATGACTTACCAACTAAAATCATGTTCTTATTCTATCTCCCCCTTTATTTTGCAAATCATGCAAAAGATAGAACTATACAATGGTATCATAAGTCATCATTTCTAATTTGGCTCGTAAGTTTTCAAAAGTGGCTTGATTAAGAGGTTTGGTGAAGATGTCAGCGATTTGGTGATCAGTTCTTATATGGTTTATCACTATGTCCTCATTTTGAACATGATCGCGAAGAAAGTGGTATCGCACCTCAATGTGTTTGGCCTTAGAATAAAGCACCGGATTCCGGGAAAGATTGATTGCACTTGTGCTATCGCAGAAAATTGGAATCTTATTCATTTTAATGCCAAAATCACTAAGTTGCTGTTTAAGCCAAAGTATTTGGGTAGTACATAAACTCAAAGTGATATACTCGGCTTCAGTGGTAGAAAGAGCTACACTAGCTTGCTTTTTAGGAAACCAAGAGATCAAATTGGTTCCTATGAATTGACATGTACCGCTAGTGGATTTTCTATCCAACCCGCAACCACCATAATCAGCATCACTATATGCGTGTAATTTAGCGTTTCTATCATACCACAGTCCTAAGTGAGGTGTATGCTTAAGATATCTAAAGATCTTTTTCACTGCATTGTAATGTCATACCTTAGGACCAGATTGAAACCTAGCACACATACACACACTAAACATAATATCAGGTCTTGATGCAGTTAAGTATAACAATGAGCCAATCATAGACCTATAAAGTGTGTCATCAAAAGGTTTACTATTTTCATCCTTATCAAGTTTGATACTAACACTCATAGGGGTAGTTGTAGGTTTCAACTCTTCAAAGCCAAACTTCTTAATCATATCATTGACATACTTAAGTTGGCTAATGTGAATTCCTTGAGGGGTTTGTTTGATTTGAAGTCCTAAGAAATAATTTAACTCTCCTACCATTGACATTTCAAACTCTGACTTCATACATTCTTCGAAGTCTTTTACTAAAGTAGAGTTGGTTGAACCAAAGATTATATCATCTACGTATATTTGAACTATTAACAAATCATTACCTTTTCTTCTTAGGAATAATGTGTTTTCTATGGTTCCCCTTTGATAACTATTTGCAATAAGAAAGTTTGCAAATCTATCATACCAAGCTCTTGGAGCTTGTTTCAAACCATATAGAGCTTTCTTAAGCTTGTAAACATGGTTAGGATTCTTTGGATCTTCGAATCCAGGGGGTTGTTTGACAAACACCTCTTCTTGGATGTATCCATTCAAGAACGCACTCTTGACATCCATTTGGAAGAGCTTAATTTTGCTTAGACTTGCAATCGCAAGTAACAATCTAATTGCTTCTATTCGTGCAACGGGTGCAAAGGTTTCTTCATAATCTATTCCTTCTTGTTGATTATAACCTTGTGCGACTAGTCTAGCCTTATTCCTTGTAATATTTCCTTGTTCATCCATTTTATTCCTAAAGACCCATTTAGTTCCTATGATAGACTTGTCTGTAGGTTTAGGTACTAAATCCCACACGTTGTTCCTTGTGAATTGATTTAATTCCTCATGCATAGCATCTATCCATGATATGTCACCTAAGGCTTCCTTTACGTTCTTAGGTTCTAATTGTGAGATTAAGCTATGTCTTTCAAGTTGACTTATATTTCTACGTGTTCTAACCCCAACACTTGGATCCCCAATGATTAGTTCTTTAGGGTGCCACCAATTCCTAGATTGACTAGGTTCACCCTCATCTTGTTCAAATGTTTCATTAGTGTGAATGTTATCATATGTAATTGGATCATTAGTTGTATCTTCAAATTGCAGAGTCTCTTGATTTATTTCATCTAAGGGTTCATGTTTGTCTTGTTCAGGGGGAGTTGGTTCTAGATGATCAAGTACAGGCTCAAGTAATACATCATCATCAAACATATTTTCAACATTTGTTTCTTGTTTTTTGTTGATGTTTATCACTAACTTCAAAACATGCATTTTCATTGAATTTCACATGTATGGATTCAATTATTTTTCTAGATGCAGGATTATAACACCTATATGCTCTTGAGTTAGTTGAATACCCAACAAATATGCATTCAATAGACTTTTGTTCAAATTTATCTAGATTATCCTTAGTGTTCAGCACAAAACATTTACATCCAAATACTTTAAGATAATCTATCTTGGGTTGTCTATTGTTTAGCAATTCATAAGGCGTTTTATTTAATTTCTTTCTAATAGTGAGCCTATTTATAATATAGCATACACAACTAACAGCTTCACCCATAAATATTTAGGTAATTTATTTTCACACAGCATTGTCCTAGCAACTTCTTGAATCGTTCTATTTTTATGTTCAACAACTCCATTGAGTTGTGGTGTTCTAGGTGGTGAGACTTCATGTTTGATTCTATATAGTTCGCAAAATTTGATTATGTCTTTGTTTTTAAATTCTCCACCTCTATCGCTTCTAATTCTTTTAACATTTTCTTCATAAATGTTTTCAAGTTGCTTAATAAGGGTTTCGATTGCTAATGGAGCATTGTCTTTGTGTGTTAAGAACAATGTCCATGTGTAGCATGAGCAATCATCTACTATGACACACACATAGTAGTGTCCACCTAGACTTCTTGTCCTACTTGGACCAACTAAGTCTAAGTGAAGCAATTCTAGTACATGACTAGTACTCACTTCATGTTTCGGTTTTAAGGTTTCTTTAATGTGTTTTCCCTTAATACATGTTTCACACATTTGAAAATTATCTAAGTCTAACTTAAGCATTCCTCTAATTAAATTCTTCTTAGACAATTTCTTAATAGTTGAAATTCCTATATGGTCTAATCTTCTATGCCATAAATTTACATCTAAGTCATGTGATATTAGACACTTAACCTTAGCATCTAACATGTTATCTAAGGTAAGAGTATAAATATTTCCATCTCTATTTCCTTTTAAAACCGTTTCTCCTTTTTTATTTATTATATCACAAGAATTGGGAAGAAAGGAGACATTATAACCACAATCTATAAGTTGAGAAATACTAAGTAAATTATAAGATAGATTGCTTACTAATAACACATTTCATATTTGAAATGTGTTAGGGTCCCCAATTGTTCCTTTTCCAACAACTTGTCCTTTGTTGTTGTCACCGAATGTTACTTTTCCTCCATTCTTGATATGTTCCAATTCGATGAATAGTTTGGGGTTCCCCGTCATATGCCTCAAACATCCACTATCTGAAAACCATTTGGTTTTTAGATTCTTTGACTTTGCCTCCTTGCATTCCTTGCGTTTTTCCTACAATGGAGACAAAGTTTTAGGTACCCTTTATTTAGGTCCTTGAATGTTATGGGCATTATTCTTGTTAAGATATCCCTTAGGTATCCAAACTTGAATATACCTTCTAGGCACATTGTTAGCATTGTTATAATTTGGAAAATAAGAAGAATTAGCATATACATGATTATCCCACATAAGAGAAGATGCATTGTTATACATGTTGTGCCATGGTTGATAATCATTATAGGATGGCCGAGATTTATAATGTGTATAAGGCATGTGAATTTGTTTCTTATATGGTGCTATATAAGTGTGTATGTAGGCATTTCTATAAGACTTATAAGAGTGTTGCCTATACTTAGGTTCATAATAAGTTGTATGCATTTTATTCGGTCTAATTGCATTTGTATACAAGTAGGCATAATTTCTAGGTTGTCTAGATGCAAAGTTTGTCCTAGATGTTTGTTTATGCGTGTGTGCTTTTATGGGTGTATGTTGCATTTTTGCCTTGATATTAGTAGAAGAAGGTGTAGAAGAAGATGTAGCAGGCAAAGTTGATTTTATTGTATTATATGGCAACTTTGTACTAGATGAAACAAACTTAGTCTTTTTATTTACTTTTTGATTTTTTTCTTTATAGCCTAAGCCGGTTTTATCATTACCATACTTTTGTGATGAGATAAGTGTATCTAACATATTTGCACCCGATTTAAATTGTTCTAACATTTTTTCTAAGTTAAGTTCAGATGACTTAAGTTGTGTTATTTCATGTTCACAACTTTCTAACTTAGACTTTAACATCTTATTTTCCATTTTTATCTTATGTTCATCTTTCCTATATGATTCAATTTTATTCTCTAAAGAATCAAGAGTATTAGTAGACTCTTGTTTAAGAGATTCTAGTTGATCGGAAAATTCTAAGTTGGACGTCTTCAACTTGTCATTTTCTTCAACTAGTTTCTTCTTTTCTTTAGAGAGCCTCTTACAGTGATCATGCATTCTTAGGAATTCTTCATACATTTCATCAAATGTCATGTCACTATCAGAATCACTATCAGAAGAAGAACATACCTCGTTGGATACGAAGCAGACTTGAGCTTCTTCAGTTTCGGATTCTGAGTCAGATGAGTCGCTCCATGTGCTCACCTTCATTGCTCGTTTCCCTTTTCTTGCCTTAGACTCCTTTGTCTTTGTCGTTTGAGTCTCCTTGTCCTTCGCTTGTTTATTATTGTTGTTGTTATTATTACTTTTCTTCGTGGGACAGTCGTATGAAATATGTCTTTTTTGACCGCATTCATAACACTTTAATTCTTTATTATACCATTTTTTATGTTATTCTTCCTTGGTTGAGAAGAAGAAGAATAAGAAGAATTACGTTGTCTATTCCTATTTGGACGTTTGAAAAACTTTCTAAGTTTTCTAGCTATCAATATCTAGTCATCGTCTAATTCAGTATCACTATTACTGTCATCGTTACTAGCATGTGTTTCGATTGTTTTGAAAGCTATTGACTTACCGGATGACTTAGACGATTCAGACTTTTGTTGGTTCAGTTTTACCTCATAGACTTTAAGAGACCCGATCAACTCATCCATTTTAGTGATTGACTTTGTCTCCTCGATTGCTGTCACCTTTGGATCCCATTCAGCAGGGAGGCTTCGTAGCACCTTTTGAACCTTTTTACTGTTCAAAAATGACTTCCCCAAAGCTTCAAGGGCATTGAAAATATTAGTAATCCTCAAATCCATAGATGTTATGGATTCTTTTGGCAACATTTTGAAAGTCTCTAATTCAGTCATAAGCATGTTTATTTTTGACTCTTTAACACCACTAGTACCTTCATGCTTTAATACAAGTGATTTCCACATGTCGTGTGCGCTTGTGCAATTTGACACATATCCTGCTTCCGAAGTTGTAAGTCCATTCAAAAGTAATTGCATAGCTTTAGCATTCATGAACATTTTCTTTTTATCATCTGATGACCATTCACTTTTATATTTTTCAACCTCTTGAGTTACTCCACTAACTTGTGTAACTTTCGTTGGAATGTACGGCCCATCTTCAACTATAGACCATAAATCGATGTCTATAGCCATTAAAAATAGCCTCATTCTTAGTTTCCAATGAACAAAATTATTGCCATCAAAAAGAGGAGGGCGTTGTGAAGACATACCTTCCAACTCACCTTTATGAGAAACAATAGCCATAGTATGTACCTTGGATTTGAGACAAGCAGTATATAATGAATCGTTGTTTCTTGGCCTTGTATTGTTCGTATTGTGTTGAATCTTGCTTCTTTTGAGTGGTGTTGGTCTGGCTCTGATACCAAATGTTGGACCGTGCACCTTCAATAAACACCACTAGAGGGGGGTGAATAGTGGTTAGCAGAAATTACACTACAACCCTTTGTTAAAATCCGCTTTGAAAACAGAATCTGAAACCACCTCAGATTCAGAATCTGTTTTTCAAAAATTCACAAATAATTGTACACAACTCCAACAATTATGAAACTTTCCAGAATTTAACTTCAATGAGTTAGCAAGACTATGTCCAAAAATCAGACAAAAATAAGATCGTTTGGCCCTTCAAACAAATAAAAAGATTCAGATGATCAATCTAGACAGAATTGGACAGAATGTTGCTGATTTTGCAAAACGTGTTTCTCTTTGAATACTCAACCAAAAAGGTTGATCTTTATATCAAAACACTCCTTAGGATGTCTAGATGAAGTTTCCAAAAGGCCCTGACCTTAAACAATTCTTGAAAATACAGGATTTAAGTTTTCTCAAAACTGGTCAGATTGCAGCCAGATTCGAGCAGTTATCTTACAAAGACTGAAAGACTAACTTTCCTTTGCTCAAATCAAGTGATTCTTGTTTCAAATGAAAGCTAACAGTCTGAAGTATAACTCCACCAAAAATCACGAATTTTGAAAATGTTTAGCTATTTGTTTTAAATTGTGTGAAAACTGCAGTCAAAAACGGGCAGAAAACAAAAATAAAGAAACAAGAGAAGAACACCGAGAATTTATCCTGGTTCGGTCAATGTGACCTACTCCAGTCCCAAGGAACACCTTTTCTTGGATTTCACTATCAAATGAACACCTTACAACAAGAGCCAAGCTTGATCCTTGGGTTATACACCAACCCTATTCAAGACTTGGATAATCACCTCTATGCAACTCTTGGTTACAACACCTCTACCACCTATTGATGTAGCCTTATAAATTTGGCTAATCAATCATACAAATCCAACCCAAGAAGGTGTGTATAGTGTATCTGGACAACAGAAAAATTGGAACACCTTAGCTACACAAAGTATGAACGAAAATATGAGAAGAGAATAGCAAGACAACAATCTTCAATTTTGCTTTCAAGTGTGTGTCTTCTCTTCTTCACCTTGCCTCCTATTTATAGTGTGAATAGATGACATATTCTCTCCAACTTTTAGACCATGTGATGGCTAAGAATTTTGAATTAAAGCAGCTCCATAATCATCTCCAACAACCTTGTCTCCATTTCATTCAAATTTGAAATTTCAAGTTGGCAACTTTTGCCAACTAGCTTGTTTTTGAATTTTCCACTTGTCCAAATGTCATAAAATGAGTACACCACCTTCTCCACCTGTTTATAGACGTTTTTGATGTTGTATGTATGTATACCAACTCAAATTTTGTGAATAAAAAATAATGAATAAGTGTTGACAAGATTATGTCAACATATAACACCAAAATTCCTACTTTCTTCTCCTTTACATATTGTGATGAATCTTGCACCAAGGACACCTTGTAATCTCTAAAAGATGATGATTAATATCCTCTTATAACATATATAAGAGGGTCTTCAAGAAAAAATAGAATGTGACATCTCAAATCGTCACATATCCAGCTATAGTCAATAATATCATCGGTTGAGAGAATAAGATATAAGATCACCATATAATCTTCAAAATAATAATAACACAGCTCCAGAATGAAGATTATGCTCAAGAGATTCCTTGAGTGAAAATACCATAATACCCTTGGGGGTAAAATGACCAAAATACCTCTGGTGTGAGAAAACTTCAGAAATGCTCTCGATGGTCAGAGATAATCGCAATACCACCTTTGTTATGATAAATAAGATAATAATATGCACTTGACATATTTTCACCATATGATGTTCCTACAAAACTCAAAATACCAATTTTGCCCTTTTTGGTAAGTTGTAGAAACTTCCAAGGCACGTTAGTCACAAGACAATAATAATCACCAAAAACACATAATAAGCACATAATGAACATGTATAATTCATATACAAATGAAAAATCATTTTAACACATTTTAGAAAATTATTTCTAAAAACCCTAGACATCGATCGATCGAAGTGCCTCAGCTTCATAGATCGATGTCTCACATAAAGGTTCAGGTTTTTTCTCTGACCTACATCGATCGATCGAAGTGAGAGTTCGATGTACATCGATCGATCGATGTGTCTCAGGTTTAGAGATCGATGTCTCACAGAAAGGTCTTAAACTTTTCTGCCTTACATAGATCGATCGATGTGAGAAATCTATGTACATAGATCGATCGATGTGCAACAACCTGAGAGATCGATGTCAACTTGTTCAACTTGTTCAACTTTTAATCACATATAACACCATGTGTGACATTTTTAAGTATTCAACACTTAAAATCATGACTTTGAAAATTATCCAAACATATTTCTCAACAATTACACATGCTTCCTTGACTATTATATCCATGTCTAAGGTATTCTAGGATGGCTATTGAAGATCAAATCACTTTATAGGATGGCTAAAGACTAATTCTACATTGTCTTGACATATGATGGAGTTGAAGACATGGAGGAGGATCCAAAAACGTGGTGAACTTCTCCTATAAATGGAAGAAGCTCAGATGAGGCAAATACACACTTTCACCAGCATCAAGGTACATTCTTTATTGTTGTATATTTTCTCTCATATGTATAAAAGTGCTTAACATATGTGTAAAAGTGCTTAAAGCTTGTTAAGTTTTTCTTTGTTTTTCTTTGTTGTATATTGAGAGATAGTGAGTCTAACTGTAGCGCCCCATCCGAAACCAGGGTTCCGGCTCAGTGCAGCCACCGTACTCTACACCAAAGAGTACAAGGCGTCGATACTATACATGTACATGTCGACATGAATAATGAATCGATAAGCGGAAGCAACATCATATATAAACAAATCATCATCAACATGCAATGCACTACATCATAATCTGTACCAGTCATAATATACAGAATACTGAAACCTTCTGAAATACATCATAAACCAAGGCCTAACGCCTTCGAAGCAAATCTCTCGGCAGGTTTCTTCGTTATCAATGATCTATCTAGCATGTCCTCAACAAGTCTGTATAGTGATACCTGTTATCTGGAAAGTTGTAAATGAGGCAAGTATAAGCGATAGCCAATCTTTTAATCGCTCAGCAAGTAGTCTTACTAGATACGGCATGTGGATCATACATGGGGAGACGGGGTGACAAAATATAATACCATGAATATCGAATATAATAAACACGTCTCTATTTTAAATCAGTATAACATAACTGTAGCTGCAAACAGATAAATAAGGAAATTCCACAACATACATAACATCATCCTGTGCTACTTAATCAGTAACACCATATAGTATCCATACTTAGCTCCTAATCCATGACTTATACCATCTTTTCATATCTTACATGTACTACATTTTCATGCGTAAACACTACATTGACCACTGTAGTATCATCATATACTTAAGGAATTCTTAATCATAACCCTAGGATGACATGATCATGACATGATGCATAACATGGCTTTCGTAAACATATCCTGACATGAGACATAAACATGACTTTTCATAACATATCATCGTTTCCTTCTGAGCATACATAACTTGTCGTTTCATAATTCATATCATGACTTGCATTTCATAATTCGAAAACATGATATTTCATGGTGGCTATAGCACTTTATAAGAATAATAACGCACGACGCACCGATTGATTCCCCATATAGTACATGTACAACATAAACATCATAAGATATGTACATGTACTAACGGTGACGCATTATGATGGAGATCCCGTGTCCCAGACCCGGTGTTACGCTCGGCCCTAATGCAAACATATGCCACTGACATCTACCACCCCGGTACCGATGTCACACTGGCGAACATAACATAATCATAACATAACATGTGGGTGTCGATGGAATCAATCATCTCGCGTTTATTATTCACAAGTATATGAACTTTTAAAACATGTGACACATAACATATTTTTGCAACT
>AP025043.1:22597031-22620194 GCA_036186865.1 Eustoma russellianum | reverse complement strand
CTTGTCTCGAGTATTCTTTGGCCTTTAATTCAAGTGTATTTATTTTGTCGATGATTAATCAATAACTATATCAAATTTCTTGTCTATAATTGAGTGCTTAATCAACTATTATTTCGTAGCAATATATTATTTATCTTGCATTCATCAATGGCACTATTTCTTTATATATAATTTGCCTAATCTCTTTTGCAAATTCTCTACTTTCAATTGGTAACATAATGTATTAGTTAATTAACCAATTCAACTCAAACAATTATGTTAATTAGCATTAAATCAATTATTATTTGATTGAAAACTTAAGTCATTCAGGTAAATGATCTTTTAAGGCCGATTAAGGAGATTAGATGATTATATTAAACTCTGATTAGGTAGTACAACAACAACATTACCCCATTGTCTTAGAGGCTCCTGCCTATGGCGGGGTATAGGGGGTCGGATGTACGCAACCATACTCATGTGTTAGAAACACACAGAGGTTGTTTCCCGATAACCCATAATGAAAATTACGTGTCGATCAACTGCTACTTCACAATATAAGAAGGCAGTCATTTAGTGAGTCATTTTTTTTTATTCAATTGTATTTCAAAGTTGAGGAAGAGTGTCTCATTGACTCCATTGAAAATCGGAAGAAAACTCCGATTAGGTAGTAAAAGACTAAAAATGATACAAACTGATACTCCGGTGAGATACAAACACCGAATAGAGTATTTCTATTATTTTAAGTTAGAAATAATTTTTGAGTGTTTTGATTCAGGGTATAGAGTATCACAGATCCCTAAAATATTTTTATCGGAATATTTTGCCCACTACACTTTCTAAGGTAATATTTTGGCCATCATTCTTTTAAATACGTAATGCTAATGCCACTATCGACTTAAAATGACAAAAATACCCCTGAGTTTTGGCTTGCTAAAAAATTCCTTAGTGATCAAAATATTACAAAAATTCAATAGACAAAATTTTCCTATGGGACACATTACTTATACATCAATTTGTGGCCAATGCGGACAGTCGAGACTTGAAACACTGCATGAATTGAGAGACTGCGACAGAACGGTCAAGGTTTGGAAACGATTGATGCGTCATAGGAGCTGATCATGTTTTCTTCAATTGCACCACGGTAAAAAATTGGGTCGATTTGAATCTTTCTAATAGTTTGGGGGTTCCCGAGATAAGACTATCTATTTCAAGAGACTTCGTATCAGATCTGGTTCGGGAGGAATCACTGTCTCTATGGCCGAGCTTCGGAACGTGCACCGCCCTGGAATTTTGATGTTGAAATTCTAAAGCGCGTTAGGCCATCTCCAACCCAAAACACTAAATTTTGCACCAAATCAGCTATTTGGTGCAAAAAAGGTAAAAGGTACTCTAACCACAAATACCAAATCCAACACCAAATAAAAATATTTCTTAAAGATTCTTCTATCATTCTATTTTTAATTCATTATTATAAATAATTTAACACAAATTTAACATTCATATAAATTTAAAGTAAGTATTCATTAATTTAACTGAGGTGGATTATTTCTTAACGTGTTCCTATGAATTTGAAAATTAAAAATTATAAATTAAATTATAAATAAAAAACAAATAGTACATTTTATTAGATAATCTTCAAGATTATTGAATTGTTTTTAGTTTAATTTATATCTATATTGTATTAGTTATTTTATAAGCTTGTTGCTAATTAAGTTTTATAGTAGTGAAACATTTATGCTATGTTTATAATGTACTTTATTTACTAATGTAATTTTGTTCTAAATTATTAGTTATGAATCTTATTTTATTTTTAACTTTTTTGTTATATAATTTTTCTTATAACGAAATTAAAATTCTTATAACAAAATTAACGAAATTCTTTTTTTCTTATGACGAAATTAACAAAATTAAAATTCTTATAACGAAATTAACGAAATTAATGAAATTAAAATTTTCTTAAGGTAATTAAAATAGTGATGTGACGGATGAATAGTGATTTGGTGCAAATGAATAATGTTGCACTTTCACCTATTAGGTGTTTAATTTAGTACTTGGTTGGAGGGTTTTTTTCCGCACTAAATGGGTGTTTTGGTGCACCAATTGGAGATAGCCTTAGTCTAGAGCAAGTGGCTCGTTGATATTAATACAATAGAATCTTATGTATATGCTAGCTAAAAGTGTCTAAGCTATGTACATAAACGGATGTATTTTGCTGTTCTTTTTTCAGAAGTAATGAAAATTTCTATCCTTTTCTCCCGAAAAAAGATATTCCTTTCAGAATAGCTTATTGATATCCAATATACTTTGTCTTATTTTATATATCTTAATATTTAAAATTAAACAACCACGCTAGTAAGCTACTATATATATACTTTTGTCACTAAGACATATCTCAATGGTTTAAAGTAGGACGTTTCGAAAAGAACGTCAATGGTTCGAACCTTACCGAGGACAAAAATGTTTGAACCCCTCCAGGATAGCTGCATAGTGTGGGAGCACGATTGACCCGTGGAAATTTCCGAATGTACTCTCGGAAGGTCTTCCACGCGTTTGACTTGCGGTGTTCACGGGCCTTGCGCTACTTTCACCGACTTCACTCATTGTGGTTGAATCCTTCCAAGAACTCGTTGATTACAACTCCTGTTTGATCCCTTTTTGGCCGTGTGTACCTTTCGGCCGTATACCAAGTCTTTCTGGTTTTAAATGGCCAATTCCTTTAGGCCCTTTTAGAAAAACTTATTTCAGCCGATTCCTTGCGGCGACCTTTTTTTTTTTTCAATTAATTACTCGTTGAACAGAATCCAGCCTTTGTTGATTCGAAGAACACAACAGCCTCCTCACGGGATCAACCCTAACACGGCAACCCTACCACGGTGGCTCCTCCCTCTTCAAACAACCTCGGCTTTGATTCGAAGAACACGGCAGCCTCCTCACGGGATCAACCCTAACACGGCAACCCTAACACGGTGGTTCCTCCCTCTTCAAACAACATTGGCTCTGATATCAATTGAAGTAATAACACCCGCTCTGATACCAATTGAAGTAATAACGGATTCAAAGAACACAACACGTATAAAGCACAACTCACTTTATATTAATATTCGGAAAATAACTCAAAACCGAACTACCATTCGCCGCCCTTGTCAATGACCCTACCCGGCATTGACTCACCAATCACCCTACCCGGGATTGGTATTTGGCACTCTTGGCCTTGGCACGCTTGGCGCTCTTGGCACTCTTGAGGCTCTTGAGGCACCATCTACTATGGCCGACTGACACTATATATAGACACAACTTGTCTAAACAAAATCAAACCCTAATAGGAATAGATAATCATTAATAAGGAAATAAATTTAAATTGAAACTCCTACTTCTTAGGAGATTCCTAATTCTTATCTAAGAAGGAAATTATCCAACACTTTCTTGGTTCAGTTGAGACAAACGGATTGGTTAAGAAGGCTGGTTTTGGGAAGATATTTAAGTAGGCTCAGGTTGAATATCTGTAGCAAAGGCAATCTTTGCGCACACATCAAACCGTTTCCTTTTGTCCCTGAAAAGGAGTGAAAAGGAAAAGAGAGTAAATTAAAACAATTGCGTTGTCTCCTGCAATGTGTGAATATGGGGGTATGGTTCCAGCCTGATCACTCTCGACAATCTCTGTTGAGAGAGTTGATCATTCAAAATCTAAGGTTAGGAACTAAAGTTCCTATAATCTGTATAAATTTTCTGAAACTTAAGGTCTTAAAGTTGAAAGAATGGATATGGTGTGCTTTGATTGGAGTCACAGGGCAAGTAGGGACCAAGCAGTTGCATGCAGTAACTAGGATTTGTTGTGGGTAAGAGTGGTAAAAAAATTAGTGATAGAACAAAGATTGATCTTCAGAAGTGCAGGGTGTTAGGTCCCTTAGAACACACTAGAAGGGGGGGTTGAATAGTGTGTTCACCAAGTATGGATATTTTATGGTTATTTTTCGTTTTCAAGTGCAACCAATACTTGGGTGTGTTCTTTAGAATGAATGAAGACTTGAAGGAAAGTAAAGAACACAAGTATGTATAGAGGTTCAAGTCAAGAGACTCTACTCCTCTACCTTCTTGATGTTTCACAAGAAGGATTTTGAAATGGGGATTGTTAATTCTTTTGGGGGAAACAACAATCAAAAATAAAATCCAGAAAATACAAAAACTAGGCACCTTGCCTAGACCACAACCAAGAATTCTAACCGTTTGAAGTTTAGCCTTCAAAGATCTTCTTTGCCCTCAAAGAAATCTTGTAGGGAGAATAGTGCACCACACACTATCAACTAACCCTTCAAAGTCTAGAAAACTCAAACAAAGAGCATCCTTGCTCCTTGACCAACAATCTACCCAATCTCTCACAAAATAATCTCACCAAGAAGAAGACTCTTCTTCTTACAATAATCACTCTCAACAATAAAGTAAAGATGTACAAAGATTACAAATATTTTGAGAGCTTGAGCTTGAGATAACTTGAGAGCTTGCAATGTAGAAAGTTGGAGAGGAAAGTGGAAGAAACCCTATTTTTATCATCTTCAAAGTTTCTTCCCGTTTGAAACCCTCTGCACTGACATTAATGGGTTTTGGCATCATGTGTTGGTGAGTCCTCATCATTGGAGATCTCCCTTTGGCATGTAGCAACCTTCTTGGAGAGATTTCAAAGTGAATGCCAAGAAAGGAAACCTGAAAAACTTAACAGAGAGGAACCTGCAAAAAAGACACTAAAAAGGGAGGCTACAAAGAGTCAACTGATGTTAAAAAATGAAGTTCAAGACCTTTGTAACGTTGGTCACATGAAGCGCCTAATGTGCAAAAGCACAGGCGTTTGAAGTGACATTGAGCGCTTGATGTGAAAATGAACAGTCGTTCGAAGTCACATCAAGCGCCTAATGTGGGCTTCTTAAGTCGTTCGAAGCCACATGAAGCGCTTAATGTGGCACTTCATGCCTGTTCGAACTAACTCTGACTTTTACTCAGAGGAAGTACTTAGGAGTACGTGCCCAACCAGGGGAAAAGTACTTTTGGCATAGTGGACTGCATAAAGCGCCTAAAGAGGCGTTCAAAGTGTTTGCACTTTTCAACAGGTCACATAAAGCGCCTAATCTAGGCGTTCAAAGTGTCCAGTTTTTCAAACACTCACATGAAGCGCCTAATCTAGGCGTTCGAAGTGTTCGCAGATCCAGACACTTCACATAAAGCGCCTAATCTAGGCGTTCGAAGTGTACTGGACTCCACCAAGGTACATTAAGCGCCTAATGTAGGCGTTCGAAGTATACTGACTTCAAACAACACACATGAAGCGCCTAATCCCTTGTTCAAAGTGCCAAAATGTGCAAATCATCAAAACTCAACATATTCTAACATTCTCCCTCTTTTTGATGATTTCACAACATGCATAGCTTATCAAAGCTCCTCCTTAACATATGCTCCCCCTCACTAGGTGCAACGAAAAACTTAACTTGAACAAAATAAGGTGATGAGACAATTTAATGAACATCAACAATAAAATCAAGTTATAAAATTTCATTAACCACTAGCATGAAAAATTCTCCACCAACAACAATAAGAAAATTTACATAGCACCACCACTTGGTGGTGTAAAGCCACTAAAGCCAAAACCTACACTAGCAGCAAAATCAGTGAATCCACCCATGGATCCTCCAACATCTCCCGAGCCACCACCGCCACTGCCACCAGCACCACCACTTTCTCCCCCTAAATCATCAAAATTAGGAGGAAGAGCCCATGGACAGACTTGCATGAGTGCATTGCGAAATGCAGTCATGTGCAGTTCATTACGCTCATTACGAGCTTCATTCCGGACATGCCGAGCTTCATGCTCGTCATCACGAAGATGCAATTGTTGAACAGTCTGTTTCAAGGGCAGCAATGCGTGACAGCAATTTCGAAGAATTACTACCACCAGCAGCATCTTGAGGTCCCTCCGCGACCTCATCTTCATCAGGAATGGTGGTGGCCTTCCGTTTCTGCGAGTCAACAGCCTGAGCGATGTTGTAGTGATCATAGACTTCAGATTTAGCAACTGGGGTCAGGTCTTCATCAGAAATTTCAACGCCTTTTGATTTTAACAATATTGTGACAATATTGGCAAAAGGCAAAGCTTTTGACCCTTTTCGGAGAGCTGCAAACATGACTTCTATGAAAATCCAGGCGAGATTCAGCTGGGTCAGATGTTTGAGACAGTAAGAGACATAGAAATCCATGTTGCTTGGATTTCTAGTGGCCTTACCATTGATGCAGTAGGTGACCACCGCTAGCAGAATGCGATCCACCAAGGGCATGTTCTGAGTCTTTTTGGAGGGGAAATACCCCAAATCGAATTTAACGTCCTGCTCAAGGACGCCGTATTTGGCACTCCAGTCAAATACGGAAAAATCAGTCAATCCCTCGTTTCGGATTCTCAGGACTTCACAGATTTCAGGAATAGTGAAAGCTGAGAGGAGTACCATCAATAACAGAGTTGAGGGAAAATGATTGAGACTCAGATTGGTGGGGTGACCCACAAGTTTGAATAGAAAAGCCGGGTGTGCTCGCGGGAGTATTTTTGCATGTCAGGTCTGGACCAAAGAGATGTCCAGCCCTGATGTTCCAACAGAGGAACAATTTCAAAGGCAGTGCTCGTCTCAGGAAGATTGCTGAGATTGAGCAGCTTCAGAGGGATGATAAGACGGCTGGATGCCATCCATTCTCGGAATAGCATCCCGGAGTAGTAGGAGATGTGAGCACCTTTGTCAATGGTGCGAGGAGGCTTCTTGATATCGGGATCAAATTTCTTCAACCAAGGAAAGTTGTCCTTGGTGAACCCTTCACAGATGGTTGTGATTTCTGGAGGCTCGACAATTCCTTGTCCAGCCGTTTGTTTGCGCTTTTGTGTACGTGGGCGTTTGGAAGGACCAGCAGAAGCCATTGGATAAGGAGTTTAAAGAAGGAGAGGTCTTGAAGATTTTAGGGCAAGATGAGGAGTGATGAAGAAAGAAGGAGGAGAGGTTGGATTTTAAAGGGTGAAGGGAGGAAGAGGAAGAGTTTGTGGAGTAATGGTGAGAGAAGGAAGTAAGGGAGAAGTGGGAGAGTGGGAGAGAGAAGTTTGAGGAAGAAGATGAAGGGTTAAAGTGTATGGGGAAGGGGAAGAGGCAGACGTGGGAGAGTGGGAAGAGAAAGAGGCGGCTGGTGAATTGATGGTCCTTGAATGGCGCGAAAACTGAAGAGGCGGCGAAAAGACAATGTAAGAATAGGGTTAAAGCGCTAATGTGACATCGAACAACTTCACAAAAGTGGATGAAGCGCCTAATGTCACATTGAACGACTGTGTAGAGAAGGATTGAGCGCTTTATGTTACATCGAACGAGTGAACAAACTCAGATCAAGCACTTAATCCTACATCGAACGCCTCAATAAAGCGCCTGATGTCACTTCAAACGAGTGACATCCTTAGCATCAGGCGCTTGATGTAACATCGAACGCCTGAACAATGTGAGATAAAGCGCTTTATGTGTATTGATCTTGAAAACTTTTGAAATTTTCGTGCTCAAAACTCAAAACGGTTTTATCAACCCATATTGAGCAACCCCAACCTATTTCTTATGGATACAAAGACATCACTAGGTAAGGGTTTCGTGAAAATGTGCGCTAGTTGGTCTTGTGTAGGAACAAATTCTACACTTACCAAGTTTCTTTTGTACACAATCACGGATGAAATGATACCTCACTTCGATGTGCTTGGTCCGACTATGTTGGACGGGATTTTGTGCAATATTAATGGCGGACGTGTTATCACACAAAAATGGCACCTTTGAGAAGTGAATGTTATAATCATTTAACGTGTTAGTCATCCATAATAATTGTGCACAACACGAGGCGGCCGACACATATTCGGATTCCGCCGTAGAGAGAGACACACTGTTTTGTTTCTTGGAGAACCAAGAAACGAGACAATCTCCGAGAAACTGACAAGTTCCGGAGGTGCTCTTTCTATCAACTAGACTCCCCGCATAATCGGAGTCACAATAACCTCTTAAATCAAAACATGCATTCTTAGGATAAAATAAACCAAATTTCAAAGTACTTCTAAGGTATCTAAGGATGCGTTTTACAGCAATAAAATGCATCTCCCTAGGATCACTTTGAAATCTAGCACATAAGCATACTGCATGTAAAATATCGGGTCTACTAGCCGTAAGTAAAGTAGACTACCTATAATGCCACGATACATAGTTACCTCGACATGCTTTCCCTTTTCATCCTTGTCAAGCTTTGCACTTGTGCTCATTGGAGTGTTCACCTCTCTTCCTTACCAAAATTATACTTTTTGAGCAAGTCTCTAGTGTATTTGGTTTGGGAAATGTACACACCATCTTCGGTTTGCTTGATTTGCAATCCAAGGAAATAATTTAGTTCGCCCATCATGCTCATCTCGAACTCACCTTGCATAAGACTAGCAAATTGCTCACAAAGACAATTGTTAGTAGCACCAAAAATAATATCATCAACATATACTTGAACAATTAAATGATTCCTACCTTGTTCTTTTATGAACAAGGTAGTGTCAACTTTACCTCTTGAAAAACCATTATTAAGAAGAAAAAGTACTTAACCTCTCGTACCAAGCTCTTGGAGCTTGTTTGAGGCCGTAAGAGCCTTTTTAAGTTTGAAGACATGATGTGGTGAATCATGACATTCAAACCCGGGAGGTTGTGCAACATACACTTCCTCTTGAATAACACCATTCAAGAAAGCGGATTTAACATCCATTTGGTAAAGTGTAAAATCTCTATAACAAGCATATGCTAATAACATTCTAATAGCTTCAAGCCGTGCTACGGGTGCAAATGTCTCATCAAAATCAATACCTTCTTCTTGACGGTATCCTTGAGCAACTAACCTAGCCTTGTTTCTAGTGACATTACCTTGATCATCCATCTTGTTACGAAAAACCCATTTCGTACCAATATAGGATGATCGTGTGGTTTGGGAACTAACTCCCAAACATCACTTCTTTCAAATTGGTTTAATTCTTCTTGCATAGCCAAGATCCAATTTTCATCAAGAAGTGCATCTTTAACATTTTTAGGCTCTATAAGAGAGACAAATGCATTCTCTCTATATTGCCTTCGTGTGGTGATTCCTCTATTTAAATCACCTATGACTAACTCTTGAGGATGAGAACTTTTGTGCTTAAATGATCTAGGAGATTGGAGACATCACCTCCAACTTCCTCTTGATCATGTTCCGGAAGAGATGAACCTTCATCATCAACATGAACCTCATGTTCCGGAATGTGTGATGCAGTTTCTACATTTTGTGAATCAACATGAGTAGAAGAGACATTTTTACTTGACTCACTAAGTTCATTTACACAAGGTGGAGGAGTACCTTTCAAGAGGTTCAACTCTCAAGTCAATGAAGATGTTTCCATTTGGAGGATCATCAACGATCTCTCGTTGAGGAACAACCATAGGAATATCCTCAAGAATTTCTTCTTGAGGAGTCACATCTTCATCCTCTTCACAATCCTCATTAAGTTTAGGTTCATCACTAAGTGACTCATTAAACTTAACATGGATTGATTCTTCCACCTTTTGACTCCTTTTGTTGAAAACACGAAATGCTTTACTATTTGCGGCATAACCTAAAAAGATACCTTCATCCGCTTTGAGGTCAAGTTTGTCCAAAGTATCTTTGGTATTAAGTATAAAACACTTGCAACCAAAGACTTTGAAATACCCAATGTTGGGAACTTTTCCATTCCAAAGCTCATAGGGTGTCACATTTAGGTATGGTCTCAAATAGACACGATTGATCACATGGCAAGCGGCATTAACCGCTTCGGCCCAAAAATACTTAGGCAAACCGAACTCATTCAACATTGCTCTACACATTTCTTGTAGAGTTCTATTCTTTCGTTCGGCCACACCATTTTGTTGAGGAGTTCTAGGTGCCGAAAGGTCATGAGAGTATCCTTTGGATACACAAAACCTTTCGAAATCACCATCGAACTCACCACCACGATCACTACGGATGGTTTTGATGGTGTCACCCACATGATTTTCCAATCGTTTACTTAGACTTATAAACTCACTACATGCATCACTTTTCTTAGCAAGAAACATCACCCATGTATAACGAGTGTAGTCATCTACTACCACGAAGGTATAATGTTTACCACCCAAGCTTTTTGTTCCAACATCCCATACAAATCCATATGAAGCAATTGTAGGGGCTTGGAGGTGGAAATGCTTGTCTTGGGTTTGAAGCTTGTTTTCACAAGCTTCGCCTTTTGACAAGTGTCACATAAGTCATGGTTTTCGAAACTCATTTTTGGAAGGCCTCGGACTTTATCATTTTCGCCAATAAATTTAAATGTTTTGAAACATACATGTCCGAGACGTCTATGCCATAGTTGCGTCAAATCATTCTTAGCAACTAGACACGATACATTTTGAGAAACCAAATCATTGATGCTAAGTTTGTAAATATTTTTGAAACGCAAAGCCTCAAATAAATCTTTTCTTCCTTTTTCACAACACACTTTGTTTTCAAAAACGTTACCTCATAGTTAGCATCACAAAGTTGACTGACACTTATCAAGTTAAACTTAAGACCTACAACATATAAAACATCACTAAGAGAGAAGGAATCGTTACCCACAATACCATGTCCTTTGATTTGGCCTTTGCTACCGCCAAAGTGGACAACTCCTCCGTCTTGCATAGTGAGTCTATGGAAGAGACGTTTGTCTCCCGTCATATGGTTGGAACACCCACTGTCCACGACCCATTTGACCTTCTTGTCTTCGCTTTCTCCATTGAGTGCTAGGGCCTACAAAAGAACCATATGAAAGTGGTACCCTTTTTGTTTTGGGTCCTTGAAGGTTAGTTACCTTCACTTCGCCTTTCGGCACCCACACAAGACTCTTATTATTTTTGACTCTACACACTCTCTCTACATGACCCTTTCTATTGACAATAAAACATGTAGGGAATGTGTTTGTGTGTATAAGAATGTTGATCGTTTTTAGCTCTACACATTCTTTCTACATGACCCTTTTTATTGCAAAGAAAACATGTAGGAATGTGTTTGTGTGGATAATGATGATTATCATGCTTGTGTGTTAACACGTTCCGTGATTCCCGTTTAGGGACAAACATTCTTTGGCATCAAAGAAGGATTATTTTTCACGGAATCAACACAAGACTTAGGCACCTTGGTTTGCTTTGCCTTGCTTTTAGGCATGTGCCTTTGCATTCTTCAAGGGAGCTTGAGACTCCTTGAAGTGTGATGCTTGTTCATTGTTTTTCCCTTTTTAGATGCATACAAAACACTAGATTTAACCTTAGGTTTCATACTAGGTGAGGATGCATCTTTGACTACCTTAGTTTTATTTGCACTTTTCTTTTGAGAATTCTTATTCTCAACGGTTTTATGAGAGATGCTTGATTTTATCAAATCATGCTTCTCCTCTAGTGCAATCATATGCATAGTTAGCAAAATTTCATGCTCTAGTTGTAATGCAATATGATTTTCTACCGTGTCATTGTATTCGTATATACATGCTTTAAATTCCTTTTTGACACGAGTGTATTTTAGTTCTAAGAGGTCAATTTCTTGCACTAAGTCATCTCTTTCATCTATTAATCTATAATGTGAGGATGTAGTGCATACCTCCATGTCGTCTTTGATGGCCATGAGAGAATAAAACTCCTTGTTGAGATCATCGTCACTGATCTCCGTGAGAGTTAGATTCTCATGTCATCGTTATCGCTTTCGGATCCAGACAATAAGCATTCCCAATGAGCTATTTCTTCTTGTAGAGCCTTCTTCTTTTGGTAGAAGGCTTTCTTGTCTTTTGGGAAGCTCACATGGTCAAACGTGGGTACTTTGACCTGTACACTTGAGATAGAAGGGAGTAGTGACTCTTGTCTTCTTCTTCTAGAAGCATCACTACTTGGAGAACTTGCATCAACAAATCTGAAGGGATCCATACTATGAAGATCAAATCTTGTATTTGGACTCAAATAAGCAAGATGTGGCTCTGATACCAATTGTTAGGTCCCTTAGAACACACTAGAAGGGGGGGTTGAATAGTGTGTTCACCAAGTATGGATATTTTATGGTTATTTTTCGTTTTGAAGTGCAACCAATACTTGGGTGTGTTCTTTAGAAAGAATAAAGACTTGAAGAAAGTAAAGAACACAAGTATGTATAGAGGTTCAAGTCAATAGACTCTACTCCTCTACCTTCTTGATGTTTCACAAGAAGGATTTTGAAATGGGGATTGTTATTTCTTTTGGGGGAAACAACAATCAAAACAAAATCCAGAAAATACAAAAACTAGGCACCTTGCCTAGACCACAACCAAGAATTCTAACCCTTTGAAGTTTAGCCTCCAAAGATCTTCTTTGCCCTCAAAGAAATCTTGTAGGGAGAATAGTGCACCACACACTATCAACTAACCCTTCAAAGTCTAGAAAACTCAAACAAGAAGCACCCTTGCTCCTTGACCAACAATCTACCCAATCTCTCACAATATAATCTCACCAAGAAGAAGACTCTTCTTCTTACAATAATCACTCTCAACAATAAAGTAAAGATGTACAAAGATTACAAATATTTTGAGAGCTTGAGCTTGAGAGAACTTGAGAGCTTGCAATGTAGAAAGTTGGAGAAGGAAAGTGGAAGAAACCCTATTTTATCAATCTTCAAAGTTTCTTCCCGTTTGAAACCCTCTGCACTGACATTAATGGGTTTTGGCATCATGTGTTGGTGAGTCCTCATCATTGGAGATCTCCCTTTGGCATGTAGCAACATTCTTGGAGAGATTTCAAAGTGAATGCCAAGAAAGGAAACCTGAAAAACTTCAACAGAGAGGAACCTGCAAAAAGACACTAAAAAGGGAGGCTACAAAGAGTCAACTGATGTTAAAAAGTGAAGTTCAAGACCTTTGTAACGTTGGTCACATGAAGCGCCTAATGTGCAAAAGCACAGGCGTTCGAAGTGACATTGAGCGCTTGATGTGAAAATGAACAGTCGTTCGAAGTCACATCAAGCGCCTAATGTGGGCTTCTTAAGTCGTTCGAAGTCACATGAAGCGCTTAATGTGGCACTTCATGCCTTGTTCGAACTAACTCTGACTTTTACTCAGAGGAAAGTACTTAGGAGTACGTGCCCAACCAGGGGAAAAGTACTTTTGGCATAGTGGACTGCATAAAGCGCCTAAAGAGGCGTTCAAAGTGTTCGCACTTTTCAACAGGTCACATAAAGCGCCTAATCTAGGCGTTCAAAGTGTCCTGTTTTTCAAACACACACATGAAGCGCCTAATCTAGGCGTTCGAAGTGTTCGCAGATCCAGACACTTCACATAAAGCGCCTAATCTAGGCGTTCGAAGTGTACTGGACTCCACCAAGGTACATTAAGCGCCTAATGTAGGCGTTCGAAGTATACTGACTTCAAACAACACACATGAAGCGCCTAATCCCCTGTTCAAAGTGCCAAAATGTGCAAATCATCAAAATTCAACATATTCTAACACAGGGAGCTTCATATGACTATACCTTAGTCGAGAACTTGCATGTACGAGTTCATAATGCTTGTCAATTTAAATTACAATGCTGATATATACTTCACTACTAGGTATATCGAAGCCTCTGATACATGTAGTGTCTATTGGACTGTAGATTCCTTGTTTGGTTGTCGTAGTAAGATAATGCTTTAAATTTCAGGGTAGTTTGGATTATTTCATCAAATGAAACTTTTTACTTTGAAAAATTATGCTTATGATGCTGCTGACTTTTTTTCATTGCTTGGATTGGAAGAACATGACTTCCGGAAAATCTTTATCATGCATTTTCATGGTGTATAGAGTAACAACAGTTCACTACCTTAACTTACATGACTCTTGTTGCAGATTGGGCGCTTCACTCCTGCAATATTTCCATGCTGTACTTCTATTTTTTTTGAGTCAACAACTTCTATTCTGAAGTGGTCAATATCGCTTTTGCCCATTTGATTAGATTGTGGCCCTCTTTTGAGCATTGAGTGATGAATTTGATCATGCTCTTATATGTCAATCTTGTATCATTTTCAGATATATTTAACAATTCAGTTTTAAACAAGTCACTCTCAGGTGTGTCATATCTTTCTCATAGCCCTTTCATTCTTTCTGTTGTTTATCTTCTCGTAAATTAAAATGGTTCATTGTCTTTACTTTGGATCTCATCATATTCTCTTCTTGTAGCGTACCAAACTGTGGTGGAGATGATCCGGAATGAGTAGAGAAATGCAAAAGGATGTTCCAAGCCTATTGTCGGAGGAAATTAACTTGTTTAAGGATGCAATGCATGATAACTTAGAACGTGCTGAAAAATCACTCAGAGAGGTGAAGACGGTATCTTCTCATTACCAAAAAGAGGCTGAAAGTGTTTTGCAGAAACCATAACTTGCGAGGAAGCAAGGGAAAGAGCGCAAGTTTCTCTGATAGTAGAGAGCAAGATCTCTGAACTATGGGTGCAACGAGCCTGCGAGTTTGGATGGAATGATGAACATATTCTACAGGTCTTGATACATATTTATTTTGCTATTTGTTTGCCAATATGAGCTTTAATTGATTGCTCTGGTGCTTTACCTTGTATACAATTTTAGCTTCAAACATAACGCGACACTTTCAACATAACATATCCATGCTAGATCGCTATACATGTTAAGGGGTTCATTGCCAAAAGAGGTTTCCTAACTCATTTACTAAGTCAACGTTTTTGTAAGGTTTTAATACACATGACATGATCTCTTAGGTTTAGGTTTTAATATGGTACAACACGTGAAATAGAAGATCTGATATGTTCGTTTGGGCATTTAAAATGAAACGATAAATGATGAAAGATAGCAGCATTGTTATCAGAAAACTTTACCATGAAACTATGTAGTTTTTTTGTTTGGTTGACTAAAGACGTTTTAAGCACATTTTGTGGTTAGCTAACATTGTATATTGAAGGGCATTTCTGTTGTACTAGTCTCCTGTGTTTGCGCAGGGTCCAGAGAAGGTCCAGTGGTCCGGGAGGGACCAGATCTCTTCAGGATCTGATGTAACACTACTTTACTCTACACTTTGTGTAATAGGCTGTTTTAACGGTTCGAACCCGTGATCTTAAGGTTATTACCAACTGTGGTTAGCTAACCATATTGTGATTAGCTAATGATTGATTGCTCTAATGGCACAATCGTTGATTTCTTGATGTCGCGCCTCACATTATTAACGATGGGCATCTAGAAATTTTTCTTCGGGGTAATGTGGTCATATGCTGGGGTTCTTATAATAATATAGGGTTCGTTGGATTTCACACGGTCATCAAATGGCTCACTCTCTTACTTATACAACTAGTTCGTTGGATTTCGGAGTTGTATGTTTTTGATTATTTTTCAGTAAGTTTGTGTATTTACTATATGTTTTTTTTCTAAAGTGTTTTATACGTATCTAATGTTTATTTACATGTTTTTGTTTGTTTAAATGTTTTGTTTATCTCACGATGACGTCGTTTATCATATAAGTTCCCATCAATATATATATATAAGTTCACATCAAATATGATATATAATGTCAAAACGCAGACGAGAGAGTGTCGGTCCATTATCCAAAGTTGAATACAAACATATAAATAAATAACTGTGCGTGTAAATTACACACACACAACACTATATCATATAGTATGTATGTAATGCGCATGTATTTATGTTTATGTATGTGTGTAATGCATGCACATGTGTGTTCATATTTGTGTCTCTATGTTGATGTATCATTGGTTTACCAGAGTTTTTAAGCATTTTGTGTGTTGTTTAGCAATCGCCAATTACCTCTATTAGCGCGGTATATAATGAAGTCGTTGTATGACTTTGAAAAGCACATATATATATTTATTTTTAATTAAAAAGATGTTACTAAATCAGCCATCTGATTTGAAAGTACATAAGCGTTAACTTTTTCCTTATGCACCAAAAATGAAAGGAAATAAATAAACTTTTTTTCCCCAATTAATTCAATTCACAATCTCTCTCAATAGTTATACCAAACCACAATGACGCGTACAAGACAATATTATAAATAAAATCAGGTGTTTACATTATAATCATTTAACTACAGCCCTTAGATATAAATAGATGTACGTGCAATTTAAAATTATTACAAAGTCTTATTATAAATAAGAGATTATAAGTATTACAATCATCTAACACACAGCCCTATATATCTAAAAAGATGTACACTATGCGTTTAAAGTTTCAAAAGTCTAATTTTAAACGAAAGTTGGATAAGAGTCTAACTTTAGTAATGTATATCTAAGCAGATGTAGACATAAGTTTGAATTTTTAAAGCCAAAGACCGGTAAGTCTAGCGGGTTCGATTTGCTTTCCAAATTCTTTTTTAAAGCTTGAATTTTTAAAAATTAAAATTTTAAAAATCTTATAACGTAAAAGATTCATGGCAGTACAATCATTTAATCATAGCCTTATAGATATTAAATAGACGTGCATTATAAATTTAAAGTCTCAATTTTTTTTAAAAAAAAAGTATCTACCAATCCACTTCCATAATATTATAATAAAGACATCCACAATCGGTCATCAAAGAGTCGGACATTAAAATTTCGGAAATTCATTAAAATAAAAGATAAATTATTTTTATTTTGGGTTGAGGATGTTGTCTTTATAAATTTAATATAACATTTTAATTATATGAAGGAGGGCGGGCCTTGGAGTAACTGTTATAGTTGCTGATTTATGTCTTTGATGTCACGGGTTTGAGCCGCGGAAACATCTTGTACAAATAAAATGTAAGATAAGGCTGCGTACATCAGATCGCGAAGCGATCCGGCCTCTCCCCAAACCTTGTGCAAATACGGAGGCTAATAGATTGGAAACTCTCTTTATTTTAATTATATGAAGGTTGCTTGCTTTTCAACTTTTATTTTGAGGTTTTTAAAATTCTTTAAATAATATGGATAAGATATTTGATTGGCATACTTTTACACTCTTCTCTCTAAAATAGTGTTCTAATTAGATGTTCAATCAGGACAAATTATTTTTGGAAAAGGAGTATAATTGTTACTAATATTCATATATTTTTGTAAAACTTTACACCCTTGTGGTTTGACAAAACTATCTTCAGATTCTGTCTAGTTTTTTTCCTCTCTTTTTTCGAATATTTGATCTGATGTGTTTTTAAACCAAAACAAACACCATTATCAAGTCTAATAAATCTCAGCGTGTCTTACACATGCCTTTAGTTAGCCGGATGTATTTTTCAGCCACCGGAAGTTTGTTCTTACCGGTCCAACCCATCTTCTTGCATCTTTCCGGCTAATATCATTACCAGAAACACCTTTTTGACAATACTTCAGAATAAAGGTTCCGATGTTGCTTGTAAACTCAGCTGAAGCAACAAAGGAGAAGTTAAAAAATACTGCAAACAAATGTGTACCACTGCTCCAAGTTATGTTGTAAAGCAAATCAGGAGAAAATAATTCAATAGAAATGTAGCTGTTTGAAAGTTATGAGAAAAATAATCACTCATATCAGAAGTATGCTATCCAAAACTGCAAATTCAGCCGCAACCCCTCCTTCATTCAATTAAGATACTTTGTGCGTGCCTGACATAGCTCAGTTGCTATTCGGGTTAAGATTTGTTACAAGAGATCAAGAGTTCGATTCCAAGGACACGCACAGTATGCGTGTTTCAATGCTGCTACGCCAAAGATGTGGTTTACAGGACACCTTGTGTGGGTCACTGCGTAAGTCCTCATCCACGGACTCCTGATTTGCGTCCTGTACAATTCTGTTAGGGGATGGGGCGGTAGAGGCCTTTTGCTCATTCGTGATCACTTTTGTTCCGTTCCTGCATGTTCAAATTTCATATCCTTCATGATTAGCTAGAAATCAATTTAAACCTGGTTGTAAGATCAGTTCACTTTTCAAGTGATGAAAAACTGATAGAGTTCCACGATAAGGATATATTTTTAAAGGAAAAAAAAAAACTCCCCTGTGCAGGTGATGCACGTGTGGGATCGAATTTAATCACAAGATTACGCATGGGAGCGTGATTGTTTAATAACTCAGGTTCCAGGCTATTTTAGCTTCCAGCAAAAAGAGTAACTTTTTCTGTTCACAGTTCAAATATAACTACAATCACGCATATACTGAAGATTTGATATCGGGTATAAACTTTACCCCTATCTTTTAAGCTTAGGCAATATGTTGATCAACCCTTAGAAGCTCATTGATATGACTACTGCATATAGGCTAGACTTTTTTTGCATATGGACTATTGTATAGGTTGCATCTTCTTTGATGCACTGATTCTCTCGTTAATATATTTATATTTTAACAACCAAAAAAAAAGATTTCATATCAGGGATTATTTAGTTTGTTCTGATCAATTTCTAGTTAATAATTAGTGAAAACAACTTACAACCACATATGAACTGGTTTTGGATCAATGTTCCAAAACAAGCCATATGAACTCTATACTTATCTTAGACAAATGATACATAAACGGCCTTGTTTTTTTCAATAATCACGAATTATTGGACATTTTTGTTGTCTTGCAAATGTTCAAATGCATATAGACATGTAACAAACTCTTAAGTATGGGGAAAAATCAAATTTTTGGCCATTACGAAATCCAGTCAAGACTTTCCCATGGAAAAGTTTTGGAATGAAAATTATGTTTTACGAACTCTCAGTAGGTGCGAACTTTCACAATAGCTACTTTTCTATGTGTCAAACGTAAATAATTTGTAAATCAAACAATTCAAACTAAAAAATGGCAAGGATTTCATGCACACATAAATGTTTGGCATAAACAAATCAATATGGTTGCACAAGAGCATGGTTTTGAATATCAATGTAACGCTCCGCTCCCGAACCCTACATCGAAAACGGTGCATCCGCTGTAGTCTGCTACGAGCACTACAAATCGTCGTTCATTTCTCTTACACGTCAGCAGTGACGTAGAAAATTTCACCGCGGAAACGAAATAAATAAAAGAAACATTCATTTTATTTCAACGTTTCAATCCCAACATCAGATAAGTACCATATCTAAGTTCATTATTACACTTCAACATACAGGAAATAAAACTACCACAGATAACATCATCTTGTTCTAACTACCCACTGGTCGAACTCAGCTCCGTCTTCTATATATATGTAGTCGTACTCCTGCTCACCTGGGGAAAAATAAAGGGGTGAGTGATACAGAAATATCACCCTAGGTTCCCGCCTCTTTCCAAACAATTTCATATATGGCAACAAATAGCACATAGCACATGCATAAACATGAATAACTAAGTAAATAAATAAAAGCACACTATGACAATTATGCAATGTCATGATGCATGTTTGTGTCACACACAACAATATCTCAACATACGAATGTCTGTCTCTCTACCGTGCAATGCATGAACCTCGAGGTGATCCTACCACACGCCTTGTCAGGCCACACGCCCCGTCGGGCCACACGCCTCGTAGGGCCACATGTCCCATAGGACCACACGTCCCGTAGGACCACACGCCTCATAGGGTCACACGTCCCGTAGGACCATACGCCTCATAGGACCACACGTCCCGAGGGACAATGCACGTGACATGAAATGCAATGTAATATGCCGCACCACACACTTTTCTTCTTTTCCTCTTTTCTCCACTCATTTCCACATTTCCAAAATTTCTCTTATCTCTTCTTAAATACTTCTGAATTATTGCCCTTTTATATACGAATATGAATCAAATTACCTATTAATGAAACTATCTATCTTTTGGTTTCCTAAGTATCCTTAAATATAGTTTAGATATTTATGAATTTATATGTAATAAAGTATATTTTTCTAAAATAAATCGAAATCTGATTTTAGTTTTATTTTTATTTAACATTTGAGAAAATGATTTAATTACTTATTCTTTTCATTTTAATGGTCACAACTCCTCTACTAAACTTTATGTTTTTATTTAATATACAGTTTCTTGTTAATTTACCAAAATCAGTTTTTTTAAACAGAGTTACTACTTTTTTTAAAATTAAAACTACACTTAAACCCAAACCAAAATAAAACCCCAAACCAACTCTTTCCTTCCCTTTATTTACAACCCCAACCCAAATCCCTCCCCAGCCCCCAGCCTGCCCCCGCCCAAGCCCACCTTGCCCCAGCCCCCAACCTCAGCCCGCGCACAGCCAGCCCAGTTCCCCCCTTCGGCTATGCAGGCTGGTTTCTTTTTTTTCATTTTCCTATTGGGCCAACTTCCATCAGTCTTTCCCCCAGTCCACTTCGAAACCAACCCCTTTTTATTTTGTGTTCCGGCCTGCTAACGAAATCCTAGGCCTTTTTTCCCCTCTACTTTCTTCAACCCAAATTAAAATACCCCATCTCAATTCTATTACCAATTTAACTACCAAACTTCTAATTGACACATTTAAACTTAAAATTTTAAAATGACAGTCGAACATACATTTAAACACATGCATAACCTTTCTTATACTACAAAGAAAAAAATAAAACATATAATATATCAAAATTAAATTATAACATGAAAATTAATGATAAATGAAGCATATAGCAATTAAACTACATATATAAAATCAGCACAAAAAGAGAGGGGCCACCTACCTCTTGGTTGTAGGCTCAGATTAGTGGTGGTGATGTGGTGGTGTTGGTGGTGGTAGGGGTTCTTGGATTATGAAATGTTTTGATGATGTTAAAAAGATGTTTTTGAAAGGGCTAAAATGGAATTTCACATTTTGAGTTTGAAGCAAATTAAGAAAAACGCATTGCGAGACGAAAATCTCTCATGAATCGGTTGAAGTATACATCATCCCTCAGGGAGGCACATGGATCGATCCATGTGAAGTTTCGTAAATGTTTGAGCTCTCAGATCCACGTCAATCTCTCAGCCAAGAGACGTGGATCGATCGACGTATATCTGAGAGACATCGATCTCTCAGTTAGGCATACGTCGATCGATCGACGTACTCTGAGAGACGTCGATCTCTCAGCTAAAGGTACGTCGATCGATCACATTATCTGAGAGACGTCGATCTCTCATAAGGTACGTCGATCGATCGACGTCATCTGAGACGTCGATCTCTCAGCCTAGACGTCGATCGACGTCATTCTGAGAGACGTCGATCTCTCACCAGGCAGACGATCGATCGACGTCATTCTGAGAGACGTCGATCTCTCAGCTTGGCACGTAGATCGATCGATCTCAGAAGTCAAAATTTTTGAACGTTGGAACAAAATCCAAGGGAGATCTATGATTTTCTCTCTCCAATCTTGCTCAAATTTCTTGTGGACTTTAACCCAACATACTACATGCTTCCTTGACTATTTTAACCATGTCTAAGATTCTAGGGTGGCTATTCAAGATCAAATCACTCCATAGGGTGGCTAAAGACTATTTGGACACTATCTTGACATTTTTGAAGATGAAGACTTGGTGGAGAGCCTCAAAAACGTGGTCAACTTCATCTATAAATAGAAGAGGCTTGGATGAAGCAAACACACTTTCAACATCATCTAGCTTCATTTTCATTGTTGTATATTCTCTCATACTTGTAAATTTGTTAAAGCTTGTTTAGCTTTTCTTTGCTCTTCATTGTTGTATATTGAGAGAAAGAGAGTCAAGCACAAGAGGAACCATAAATATTTGATCTCTTGCTTGTGCTTAGACTAGTGAGAAAGTGTGAACCTTACTATATTTCTTCAACCTGTGAGAAGTTCTTGAGGGAACTTTTTTGAAGTTGTGAGGAGCAAGAAGTTGTTCTTGCTAAGAGCTGTAGTTGCTGTAGTTGCACAAGTGTTTTGTGCAAGAAGTTGTTGTTGTGCTTACACTAAGGTTAGTGTAAGTGTTGCTGTGGTTGTTCTTATTGTTCATAATAAGAAGAGTAGTTGTTGAAAATCCACTTTGGCAACAAAGTGGTAGTGGAGTAGAATCATTTACGATTCGAACCACTCTATATCCGGTGTACTCATTCATACTTCTCATCTCCCATTCTTGCTCTGATTTTGAATATCTTTTGAGTTGAGCACAACGAAAAATTCCGCAAAAGAGCCAAACACTCTATTCACCCCCCTCTAGAGTGTATTTCGGACCTAACAATTGGTATCAGAGCCTAACCTTGATTGCTTGGCCTATCTTTGCAAGTAGCAAGGTTAAAGATCATGGCAATGACAACCTCAACCTCAACCTCTTCATCTCACACTTCATCTCCTAAGCCTACTGCACTATTTTCCGGATCAAACACTAAAGCACCTATGTTTGATGCCCAAAATTATTCTTTTGGAAATTTCGAATGATCAATCATTTGAAAGGCTGTGGATTTGATATATGGAGAGCGTTGTCAAAGGAATTGAAGTTCCTATGATTACCAACTCAAAAGGAGAATCAATGTTCAAAGATGAGGATGACTACACCGATGAAGAAAAGATAAATTTGCCATTAATGGCAAAGCATTTGATATTCTCTCAAGTGCTCTCACCACCACCGAGCTCATAAGACTTCAAGGTCTTGAAACAGCCCATGAGGCATGGAAAAGGCTTGAAATGATACATGAAGGAACTGAGCAAGTAAGAATGGCCAAAAGACTCATGCTCATGAAGGAATGAGATGTTCGGAATGAAAAGCGGTGAAAGATTGAGGAGACAATCGATCGATTCACACGAATAGTGAATCAACTCTCCATGGTGGACAAGAAAAATCTCAAATGAAGACCTTGTCTCAAAACTCCTCAACTCTTGCCAAGAGAATGGACACCCAAAGTCACCGCCATCACCGAATCAAAGAATCTCAAGACTCTTACCCTTGATGAGCTATCCGGTAATCTTCTTACTCATGAAATTCTTATTGATGAACAAAATAGGATGAACCCTATCAAGCCCACACAAACATCACACAAAGGATTGGTGGTAGAGTCCGATGAATCGGATGAGGAAGTTGCCCTTCTAGTAAGAAAATTTAGAAGAATGGCAACTAGAAACAAAGCTCAAGCAAGAAAGTTTTTCAAAAGACCATCTAAAGAAAAGGAAGCAAGTGAAAATTGCTATAGATGTGGTCGACCCGGTCATTTCATTGCCGATTGCCACGTAAAAGAGCCGCAAAAGCAAGAGAAGAAGG
>AP025043.1:22564741-22597021 GCA_036186865.1 Eustoma russellianum | reverse complement strand
ACAAAATTAAATTTCGAAAACCATGGCTTATGTGACACTTGTCAAAAGGCAAAGCTTGTTAAAACAAGCTTCAAGCCCAAAAGTGAAATCTCCACCACCAAACCTCTACAATTGCTTCATATGGATTTGTATGGGGATATTGGTACGGCAAGTCTAAGTGGAAAACATTACACCTTTGTGGTGGTAGATGACTTCTCTAGGTACACTTGGGTAATGTTCTTAGCTAAAAAGAATGATGCATGCCAAGAATTTATAAAGCTTTGTAAGAGATTAGAAAATCAAAGAGAGGACACAATTAAGGAAATTAGAAGTGATAGAGGTGGTGAGTTTGATGGAGAATTTCAAGAATTTTGTGTATCCAAAGGGTATGGACACAATTTCTCAGCTCCAAGAACTCCTCAACAAAATGGTGTTGCGGAAAGGAAAATAGAACACTTCAAGAAATGAGTAGAGCCATGCTAAACGAATTTGAGCTACCCAAATATTTTTGGGCCGAAGCGGTAAATACCGCTTGTCATGTGATCAATAGAGTTTATTTGAGACCATTTCTCAAAAAGACTCCTTATGAGCTTTGGAAAGGTAGAGTACCAAATATTGGTTATTTCAAGGTATTTGGTTGTAAGTGCTTTATACTTAACACCAAAGATAACTTGGATAAACTCGACTTCAAAGCGGATGAAGGAATCTTTATGGGTTATGCTCAAAATAGCAAGGCATTTAGAGTATATAATAAAAGAAGCATGAAAGTTGAAGAATCAATTCATGTCAAGTTTAGTGAACTCAATGAGGATAAATCAAACATTAATGATGATGATGATGATGAAATAATTGAAGTAAGCCATATAGAGAAATTTGAGAATCCAAAAGGTAATATTGTTATTGACCTTAGGATTGATCCCTTGAACCTAAGGTTGAAGATGAAGAAGTAGGAGGAGATACCTCAAATTTACCGGATTCATATAAGTATAGGAAAGATCACCCTAAAGAGTTGATATTAGGTGAAACTAGCCAAGGCATAATGACTAGGAGAAAATTCAATGAAAATGCCTTCATTTCACAAGTTGAGCCTAAAAATATAAAGGAGGCAATAAATGATGAAGATTGGGTATTAGCTATGCAAGAAGAATTAAATCAATTTGAAAGAAGTGATGTTTGGGAATTAGTTGCTAAACCTAGTGATCATCCCGTAATTGGCACTAAATGGGTATTTAGAAACAAATGGATGATAAAGGAAACATCACTAGAAACAAAGCTAGGTTAGTAGCCCAAGGCTATAGGCAAGAGGAAGGCATAGACTATGATGAGACCTTTGCCCCCGTAGCTAGGTTAGAAGCTATTAGGATGCTATTAGCATATGCATGCTATAAGGATTTCAAACTATATCAAATGGATGTGAAATCCGCATTCTTGAATGGAATAATTCAAGAAGAGGTCTATGTAGCTCAACCTCCGGGGTTTGAAAATCATGATTATCCAAATCATGTTTTTAAACTCAAAAAGGCCCTTTATGGACTTAAACAAGCTCCTAGGGCTTGGTATGATAGATTAAGTAACTTCCTACTTGAATGAGTTTTCAAGAGGAAAAGTCGACACTACTCTTTTTATTAAAGAACAAGGAAACCATCAATTGCTTGTTCAAATTTATGTGGATGATTTATATTTGGTGCTACTAATGATTATCTTTGTGAGCATTTTGCAAAATTGATGGAAGGAGAATTTGAAATGAGCATGATGGGTGAACTCAACTACTTTCTTGGTACAAATCAAGCAAACTCAAGATGGAGTGTACATATCTCAAACAAAGTATACAAAGGATTTGCTCAAGAAGTACAAATTGAGGATGGAAGAAGTGTGAGCACTCCGATGAGCACAAGTACAAAGCTTGACAAAGACGAAAAAGGAAAGCCGGTTGAGGTAACCAAATATAGGGGTATGATTGGTAGTTTACTTTATTTAACCGCTAGTAGACCGGATATTTTGCATGCTGTGTGCTTATGTGCTAGATTTCAAAGTATGCCTAAGGAATCACATTTAGTTGCTATTAAACGTATCTTTAGGTATTTGAAAGGAACTTTGAATTTTGGGTTGTTTTATCCCAAAAATGGATGTTTTGATTTAAGAGGGTATAGTGACTCCGACTATGCCGGAAATCTTGTTGATAGGAAAAGCACCTCCGGGACGTGTCAATTCCTTGGAGATTGCTTGGTTTCTTGGTTCTCCAAGAAACAAAATAGTGTGTCACTTTCAACGGCGGAATCCGAATATGTATCGGCCGCTTCGTGTTGTGCACAACTACTTTGGATGATCAATACTTTGAACGATTATAATGTAAGTTTGATAAAGTTCCCATCCTATGTGACAATACCTCAGCCATAAGTATAGCGCAAAATCCAGTACATCATAGTAGGACCAAACATATAGAAGTGAGGCATCACTTCATAAGGGATTGCGTTCAAAAAGGATTGGTATGCATTGAATTTGTCCCAACAAATGACCAACTAGCGGATATATTCACAAATCTTCCTACTGAGACATTTGAGTCTATTAGAACAAGATTAGGGATGATAAACATTAGTTAGAGGGAAAATTGAAAATCTCAAAAACCACATACGTCGATCGATCGACGTATCAAAACAAGAGATCGACGTACGTCGATCTCAGACATCGATCGATCGACGTCGTCGATTTCAGCAGGTATAAAATCTCTCAAAACGCGAATCCCTCTTCATTTGTAACATTCCAATCGGCGAAACCCTACAAGATCTGCCCCCTTTCTCCAAAACATCCTCTCTCAATTTCATCTCTAAATCAAGAGTTAATCTTTCTACTCTTGATTCTTGAGTTCATCTCTGAATTCCTCCATTTCAACCTAAGATTCTAAATCTCTCAAGCCCTAAATATCTCAAAAATGTCTTCAAGGAGCAAAAACACAACCAAGAGGCCAAGATCTCTAGGGGTGGAGGAGAAGGGTCAAGCCCCTTCTCAAGGACAATCTTCTCAACCTGAATGAAACAGTCTATGGATATGAGTGAAGGCGCCTTCTTGCTAGGATTAGAAGTGGGCTAACTCTCTCCAACTTCCTTGGATCAAAGCCAAAGATGCCAAGGAAGCTTTGACGGAACCCCTACCCCCGGGGCAAGTAAGGTATATAACTAGACATTCTCAGATTTTATATGATAAATGGGAAGATGATGAAAGAGCCACCATCCCACTCAAATTGCTTAGAATAAATGATATTCTAAGCAATAATGAACTAAGCCCTATCATTGAGTGGTTAGATGTTCAAGAATGGAGGAGTATATGGAATGAGAATGAGATGTCAAAAATGTCCACTAGGTATACTCGACTCTTTTATGCCAATTTATGGATTGAATACATAAATAACCTTCCTTTAGCTCTACATTCCGTTATTGATGGACATCATATAAATGGAAAGTTGAAAAAATTTGTGACTTGATTGGTGTACCCAACGAAGGGTACTTTGAGTTTGATGCGTGGAAGTGGGATGCAGCTAAGTGGAAAGTATCTGAAGATGAAGTGAAGTCATTCTTAGGCTTCCATCCCAGTAAAAATACAAATGATATGCCCTTAGTTTATCGTACACTTCTTGCATTGTTACATTTTGTATAAATGGTAAATCCGTCAAATTGCCAAGTAACCTAGACTTTTACATAGCATTCAGAATAGCCAACCGTGAGAAGGTTAACTTTGGGGAGCTTTTCATGACAAATTTTCGAAGCCGCAACCAAACAAAACAAGGCCCTTCCCTATAGTAACCTTATTTATAGGATGCTTGTGAAGTCGGGTATTCATGTAGATGACACGGATGTTGACAACATAACGCACAAGGACTTTATGATAAAGTCAACATCCAACAAATACTGAAGTCTAGAAAAGAAGCAATGATGAGAGAACAAGAGGAGGAAGCATAGAAGAAAAGGACTTTCCAGACGAGGCACCCGTTCCGGAAACGGATACTCAAAAAGCACCTAGTGGCTTGAGCTCAAATGTCCCTGAACTTCAAGCTCAAGTTACTAGTCTTCAGCAGGAGGTTGGTGAGCTAAAAGGCAAAGTGTCCATGCATGAATCAAGATTTGCCAAGCTCAAGGCAAAGATGAAAGCGTGCATTCCTGGAATCACGTTCTCTTCAGATGAAGACTAGGGTGTTTGTTTAGCGTGCTTTTGTTCTAGCTTAGTATGTTTGTTAGTTGTAAAACTTGGTTGTGAATTTGAATTTAATGAAGTAATTCTACTTATTTTTTGATGCTTTCAAAAAGGGGGAGAAAATGGAAAGTGGCTGGCTATTGGCTTATTTGTTAAAACTTGGCTATTGGCTTATTTGTTAAAGTTATTGTGGCTTATTTGTTAATGTTGTTTATTGCTTGATGAGATAATTTTTTTGGTAGCTGGTAAAATGAGGTAAGTTTGGAAATTGGAATCTTGCTGGTAAGTTTGGAAATTGGAATCTTGTTTGGTTTAAGGAAGTTGGGTTGTTGATATATGATTGGTTGAGGGGGAGCAATTTTAAAGAAGAGTATTTGGATTGGAGTTGTAAATTCTTGTTCACATTGATTATTATGGAAGGTATAAAGTGCATACACTTAGGGGGAGATTGATATTTTTCAAGTTTGAAACATTCAAAATGAAGCAAAAACATCTTTTAAAATCTTGGTTTTGAAATCATCAAAAGGGGGAGATTGTTGGATTATGAAATGTTTTGATGATGTTAAAAAGATGTTTTTAAAAGGGCTAAAATGGAATTTCACATTTTGAGTTTGAAGCAAATTAAGAAAAACACGTTGCGAGACGAAAATCTCTCATGAATCGGTTGAAGTATACATCAGCCCTCAGGGAGGCACATGGATCGATCCATGTGAAGTTCCATAAATGTTTGAGCTCTCAGATCCACATCAATCTCTCAGCCAAGAGACGTGGATCGATCGACGTATATCTGAGAGACATCGATCTCTCAGTTAGGCATACGTCGATCGATCGACGTACATCTGAGAAACATCGATCTCTCAGCTAAAGGTACGTCGATCGATCGACATTTATCATAGAGACGTCGATCTCTCATCTAAGGGTACGTCGATCGATCGACGTATATCTGAGAGATGTCGATCTCTCAGCCAGGCAGACGTCGATCGATCGACGTCATTCTGAGAGACGTCGATCTCTCAACCAGGCAGACGTCGATCGATCGACGTCATTCTGAGAGACGACGATCTCTCAGCTTTGGCATGTAGATCGATCGACGTCTCCAGAAGACAAAAGTTTTTGAACGTTGGAACAAAATCCAAGGGAGATCTATGAGGTTTTCTCTCTCCAATCTTGCTCAAATTTCTTGTGGACTTTAACCCAACATACTACATGCTTCCTTGACTTTTAACCATGTCTAAGATTCTCTAGGGTGGCTATTCAAGATCAAATCACTCCATAGGGTGGCTAAAGACTATTTGGACACTATCTTGACATTTTTGAAGATGAAGACTTGGTGGAGAGCCTCAAAAACGTGGTCAACTTCATCTATAAATAGAAGAGGCTTGGATGAAGCAATGACACACTTTCAATATCATCTAGCTTCATTTTTCATTGTTGTATAATTCTCTCATACTTGTAAATTTGTTTAAAGCTTGTTTAGCTTTTCTTTGCTCTTCATTGTTGTATATTGAGAGAAAGAGAGTCAAGCACAAGAGGAACCATAAATATTTGATCTCTTGCTTGTGCTTAGACTAGTGAGAAAGTGTGAACCTTACTATATTTCTTCAACCTACTGTGAGAAGTTCTTGAGGGAACTTTTGTTGAAGTTGTGAGGTAGCAAGAAGTTATTCTTGCTTAGAGCTGTAGTTGCTGTAGTTGCACAAGAGTGTTTTGTGCAAGAAGTTGTTGTTGGTGCTTACACTAAGGTGTTAGTGTAAGTGTTGCTGTGTTTGTTCTTATTGTTCATAATAAGAATAGTAGTAGTTGAAAATCCACTTTGGCAACAAAGTGGTAGTGGAGTAGAATCATTTATGATTCGAACCACTCTATATCTGGTGTACTCATTCATTACTTCTCATCTCCCATTCTTGCTCTGATTTTGAATATCTTTTGAGTTGAGTCACACAAGAAAAATTCCGCAAAAGAGCCAAACACTCTATTCCCCCTCTAGAGGGTATTTCGGACCTACCAGGGGTGGTGTAGGCTTCCTTCTCCACCTCTTTTTTCCTTTTTCCTTTTTCCTTTCTTTTCCTCCCTTTTCTCTTTTTCTTTTGTTCATTCTCACGGCAACTTCATTTTTTTTTGTTTATACTTGGCCATTTGGCCTTTTTGTATTTAATAGAAGGGGGAAGGGGAGAATATGAGAGGTGTGTATGGGGCGATTAAAGGAATTATTTGTGGGAGTTAATGAAGGGGTTTAGGATAAGGGTGGAGTTATGCCAAAGGTTTTTTCATTTAATTTTTCATTTTATTATTATTATTAATTTTTTTACGGGTTATAACAGTCTACCCCTTTTCAATAAGTTTTGACCTCAAAACTTGCGTATGGTGTAATCAATGATTGAGTATAGTTCTACTTGATTTATCTACCCAGGTAATGATCAAACTATACATCCGTTGCATACATTGATATGTTCACATTACACTTTCTCGACATAAGACTAAATCTTCAGAATCATTTTCTAATCCATCTCTCTTCGCTTATTTAAGATCGTAACCTAGTCTATCTATGATTATTGAATCAACTTAAGGGTATTGTCATCATACCGGGGTTCTATAACCCAATCGTCGGTGTATAACGTACTAGTATCTGCGGCCATCAGCAGCTCTCTAAAATCAGTTCTTAGATGTACTATAATCTTTAAGTTAATTCTCTATAATGCAACTTATAAACCTCTATTTATACCGTTTGACGTGTATCATTCAACTTATTGTAGTTTACATTTTGAATTCTTAAGTCATCATATATGTTTCATTTCCTAGTTACATGTCCAAATTATTCATTAAGTCCTCTGATTTATTACTCATTACCCTTCATAGATAATAATCAAGTCTCACAATCAATTCTTATGTACTTGCGAGCTAGTTATATGATCATGTCCTTACTGTTCTCAGATATATCACCAACAACCTAGAATACGAAGTATGTGCATAGACATAACTCCTTCAATTTAATGTAACTTACGTAACTATAGCTCTAATTGTTTAAAATAATATACATTCTAATTTTTGTAAACACAAGACTCACGGTATCATATATTTGTTTTCACAAAGCGGTGTCTCAAATGACCATTCGTAAAATAATGGTACAACTTACTTTGCAAAAGTATTCCGATGAAATTGCATTAAAACAGTTGAAACACAACAATTGCGAAGTTTTTTTTTCCTTTTACAAAACAATTTGAGCATGGTGCCTTTTTCTTTCCAAAGAAATACAAATTCTGAAAGCTATGTTTTGTTTCGTAAAATGAAACGATTTAAAACACAATAATTATAAAGTTTCATAAAATAATTTGGATAAGACACTTTCTCTTTTAAAAAAATACATATTTGGAAACTATCTCTGCTTCACAAAATTAAATACGTTCATCTTAAGCAGAGAAATCTATTCAAAAGCATTTAATAATACAATACTTGCAATGTCGATAGTTGACAAATAAATTTATTTAGCAAAATCAGTATGCCTAAACGAAAATTTGAGAGAAAAAAAAGAAATATGTCAACATATCGTTCTTAGAGAACATCGACATTTAAAAATATATCTATTTTCCAGAGTTGTCGGAGTAATTGAAATTTCATTATGTTGATATACAAATTCAGAGAAAAATATAGCCTTGTAAAGTAATATACAAAAAGTTGGAACTAGTTGAAATGTTTAGTAGCAAAAATCTTTGAAATACCTTTGGAGTATAAAATATGTCTTGGTGTACACGCTTATACGAAATCATTTAACTACTTGAATAATAATAGTCCAATACTTCGTATAATTTTTCTAAGTCACCCCTTAATGTTAGTGAAAAATTCACCTACGCACCATTTCTTATAAATCTTTCACTTAAGTTGTCCAACCCTAGTGTGGCACACTAACTATTGATTGACTTAGGAAATTCTAATGCACCATGCTTTCATATTTCTTTACTTGGTTGTATCAACTGCTACCTTTAACTTGGTTAAAGCTCACATGAAAAGCAGTCACTACTTGTTCATGTTTACTCGATTTTAATTCAAGCCTACCGGATTCAAGCCAAGTTACTCGATGTTTCTATAAATCAACACTTAACTAAAAAGTTTGTACAAATCATCATTTCCATGTACTTGTTATAGTTGACTCACGTCTTTTGCTACCGATCAATATCTCTAATGAGACTAATATCGTTGACTGTGGCGCCCGCTCCCGAACCTTAGCATCGGGGACAGTGCACCCGCCGTATCTCACTAAGGAGAATACAAAGCGTCTAATCGATTTCCGACATGTCCGAAAAGACGTAGAAATTTTTTCGCGCGGAAACGAAATACAATAACATAAAGTTTTCTTGATAAATAAAATTCCTTAATACAATAATAAACCAAATCCTGACAATAACATAAGTCTAAAAATCTAACGAGGTGATGTCTGATGAGATCTCAATAAAATAGAGACAAACAGTCGCAGAGTCTTCTTATATCCTAAGCGCGACCGTCAGTCTGCCCACTCCACTGTATCAGCCCCGTAACAACAAAGACGTAGTCGTAAGTCTCTTCCTGCTCCCCTGGTGGGGGGGGGGGAAGTAGGGGTGAGTGACTGGGAAATCACTCAGTAGGCACCTGCCTCCAAGTAGTACAAGACAACCATACAATAATGATATAGCACATAGCACATATGACATGGTATCACATAAGCATACGAATACGGAAAAGTAATTCACTCCAGATAGAGAATGCGTAACATCGTGATGCATGTCCTACTATGCATGTCACAAGCAACAAAGTCATGTCACACAAAATGCCGATATCTCCGCCATGCAATGCATGATCCCGGGACCTAACTGAGTGGCTGTGGGTCGTACCCACCCACAGTCACCATCCTGAGTGTACTTGGCCCCGCCACCGTACACCATCCTGAGCGCCCGTGACCCGTACGTCACGACCCACCATCATGCAATGCACGTGCCATGAATGCAAACAACACAATCGCCTGAGGCCCTGGCCCATCCTCACTATCCTCCGGCACTCGAATCTAGGTTCATTTATTATCCAAGTAACGATTTAAAGTTGTTTGATGTTAAACTTATTTTCCGTGGCTTGTATACATTTATCGTGCATTTCCTATATTTTTCCTCATTTTTTTCCTAATTTATTTCTATTTATTACCTAATTATTCAAATTAAATAATTTATCATAATTACTGAAATTTAATGAAAATATTTTAATCTCACCATTTTATAATTTCTAGAATTTATAAATAATTTTCTGATATTTAATTATATTTTTATGATATTTATTTCTTTTAAATTAATTAAATTAACATTTACCAAATTCCAGAATTTCATAAAACATTTAACTAATCCTAAATTGTAAAGGGGCCAGCCCAAAACCTGCCAGCCCCCCTAGTCTCGGCCAGGCCCACTAAAACATCCGGCCTGTTCAGTTTTTTTTTATATTCAGGCTAATTGTGCCGATACCAGCTGGCCCGGTCCGCGAAGCTGTCAGCCCCCCTTTTTTTATTCACATAGCAATTGGGCCAAGCCCTTTTTCCAGCTCTAGGCCTTCGGCCATTTCCAGCTTCAGGGCCTTCGGCCCTTTTAACTTAAGTTCTTTTTTTTATTAATTCTGTTTTCAACTAAGGTGCGTCCAGCACCCCTGCCCAGCGTGTGTAGGCCACGCGCGGCCATTCCGGCGGCGGTGAGCCGCTCCGGCCCTCCAGCGTCCGTTTTTCAATCCCGATCTATATTTTTACCTATTTCCAGTCTATGAGGACCTATTCTAAGGCCAAAACAAAGTAAAAATCTCTAAACATACTAAAGTTTTACTATTTTAATTATCAAATTTTTCCCTAGGATCAAAACTATTCACGTAATACACAGTGCACGCATACCATAGTCTGCAACTTTCATGCTTTTCACGGATTAACAATCATGCTATTAAACTCAACAATTAAAATAACAAAAACACATAAAATACCACTAGAGCATGCTTGAATTTGCACCAAATGAAGGAGGAAAAGGAACCTACCTCTCCAATAAAGAATTTCTTAGGCATGATGGTTAGGGAATGGGTGTGAGAGGCCTAGACTCCCTTCTCCTTCCTTTCTTTTCTCTTTCCTTCTCCTTTTTCCTCCTCTCCTGTGTGCTCCCTCCCTCACGATACCTCTCTCTCTCTCTTTTTCTCGTTGTTGCTATCTACTCCAGGGGTGGGAAACGGTTTAGCATTTTAATTTGGGTGGGGAGAGATTTAGGGGTTATGGGGAGGGGATTGAGAAGTTTAAGATTAGGATAGGATTTTGTTTGTTTTTGTTTTTTTTTTAAAAAAAAACTTAATTCTAAATTTAAAACTTAACTTATTTAATTTATTTATTTATTTATTTTATTTCTTTTTTTGTCGGTTATAACATCCTACCCCCCTTACAAGAAGTTTCGTCCTCGAAACTTGATGTGACTTAATAGTAGAGACCGGAAAGATTCAACATACCTTAATCAAAGAGGGGGTAGCGTTTGCGCATCTGGTCCTCCAGCTCCCAAGTCGCTTCGTTCTCTCGGCGATTACTCCATTGTACCTTGACATATGTAATGATTCTTCTCCTCAGAACCTGGTCCTTGCGATCTATAACCCGAACAGGAGTCTCCTCGTATGACTTTCCGGTCTGATCCTTAAAGGCGGCGCATCTAGTACGTGACTCGAATCCGGGACGTACTCCTCAACTTGGATACATGGAACACATTATGCACCTGGGCTAGTGCCGGAGGTAACGCCAACCGATAAGCTAACGGACCATTCTTTTCGAGCACCTCGTAGGGACCAATGTATCGTGGCCTCAGCTTTCCCTTCAGACCAAATCTGGCACACCCTTCACAGGTGATACTTTTAAGTAAACCTTTTCTCCCGCATCAAACTCCAACGGACGCCTTTTCGAGTCAGCCCAACTCTTACTTCTGTCTTGAGCAACCTTAAGCCTTTCTCGAATCAACTTAACCTTCTCCTTGGTTTGCTCAAACAGCTCTGGACCTGTAATAGCACGCTCTCCCACTTCATCCCAAAGAATGGGGGATCTACACTTACGCCCATAAAGCGCCTCAAATGGTGCCATGCCGATGGCGCTATGATGACTGTTATTGTAGGAGAACTCAATCAATTTGATCAAACCGTCCCAGTTCCCTTTGAAATCGATGGCGCAAGCTCTCAACATATCCTCCAATGTCTGTATGGTTCTCTCTGATTGCCCATCCGTCTGCGGGTGAAACGCAGTACTCAAACGTAACTCGGTCCCCATTCTCTTCTGACATGCTGACCAGAATTTGGATGTAAATTTTGAGTCACGATCGGAGACAATACTGACCGGGACGCCATGTAGACTGATGATGTTGTCGATATAGAGTGTAATCAATCTTTCCAGAGTTACATCATTCGGCACCGGTAGGAAATGTGCGGACTTAGTCAAACGGTCTACAATCACCCATAACATGTCATTACCATTCCTTGTCTTCGGAAGACCCACCACAAAATCCATCGTCACATGCTCCCATTTCCATTCAGGGATCTCTAACGGCATCAACAAACCCCTGGTCTCTGGTGTTCTGCCTTGACCTGCTGACATACCAAACATCTTTCAATGAACTCGGCTATATGTCTCTTCATACCGCTCCACCAGTAGTGTTTCTTCAAGTCGTTATACATCTTTGTGGCACCCGGATGGATAGACAACTTTGAGCTGTGCGCCTCCCTCAACACTGTCCTTCTAAGGTCCTCATCCTCAGGGACACACAGTCTCCCCTGAAACCACATGCTATCATCATCATGTATCTGAAATCCATCAACCTGGTTGGTCATCATTCTCTCGGATTTCTCTAAGCGTTACATCCTCTCTGCGCCTCCTTGATCTGCTCAATTAGGGATGGGGTGATAATCAATGCTGCCAAAACATTAGCTATATGGAGTCCACGATATCAAGATCTAACTCTGCCATATCCCTCTCCAACGGCGTCTGTCTGGCATGACTGGACTTCCTACTCAGTGCATCCGCTACTCGATTCGCCTTCCTGGATGATAGCTGATAGTCAGGTCATAGTCTTTCAACAATTCAAGCCATCTCCTTTGTCGCATGTTCAGCTCCTTCTGAGTGAATAAGTACTTCAAACTCTTATGATCCGTGAATACTTCGCACTTCACTCCATAAAGATAATGGCGCCAAATCTTAAGTGCGAAAACTACGACAGCTAGCTCCAGGTCGTGAGTCGGATAATTCTGCTCATATGGCTTCAACTGACGTGAAGCATATGCGATCACCTTGTCGTTCTGCATCAGGACACATCCTGAAAGGAAAGAGATTAGACCAGGTAGTAACATATATCAAACTTACTCGAAGTCTTATGCACATACCTAGCCCATTCTTCGATGCGTCGCTATAGATGATGAACCCTTCCGAGCCTGAGGGTTGAGCAAGTATAGGGGCCATCGTCAATCGTCTTTTAAGTTCTGCGAAACTCTGCTCGCACTCAGCGGTCCATACAAACTTCGACTTTTTCTGAGTCAACCTGCTCAGTGGCACCGCAATAGACGAGAACCCTTCTACAAACTTCCGGTAGTAGCCAGCCAAGCCCAGAAAACTCCTCACTTCCGTCACATTAGTCGGTCTGGGCCACTCAGTAATAGCCTCAATCTTCTTAGGATCCACAGAGATTCCTTCTTCCGAAACCACATGTCCCAAGAAAGCAACGCTCTTCAACCAGAACTCGCACTTACTAAACTTGGCGTATAGCTTCTTCTGCCTGAGTACCTCCAGAACCTCTCTCAAATGCGTTTCGTGCAATTCCTCATTCGGAGAATAGATCAGAATATCATCGATAAAGACCATTACAAACTTATCAAGTTGGTCTCTGAACACCGTATTCATCAAGTCCATGAAGGCGGGGAGCATTAGTCAGACCGAATGGCATCACTAAAAACTCATAGTGGCCATATCTAGTGCGGAAAGCAGTCTTTGCTACGTCCTCTGCTTTAATCCTCAGCTGATGATATCCGGAACGAAGATCAATTTGGAGAATACTTTAGCTCCCTGAAGGATACCAAGGTCGATGAGTCAATTGTAAAATTTCACGGCAGTAGAGTACTTTGAATTACATTGATTTAAAGATACCTTTAACTGATCTAAGAGGTCCTTGATCCGGGGTAGAGGATACTTGTTCTTGATTGTGATCTTATTAATCTCTCGATAATCGATGCAGAGTCTCATACTACCATCCTTCTTCTTCACGAACAAGACCGGAGCTCCCCATGGTGAGACGCTGGGTCGAATGAACTTCCGGTCCAGTAACTCCTGGCTGCTCTTTTAGTTCCTTTAACTCAGCCAGAGCCATTCTGTACGGTGCCTTTGATATTGGCTCAGCACCTGGCAGTAAATTAATCTCAAACTCTACCTCCCGACTGGGCGGTAGTCCTGGCAGCTCTTCGGGAAATACATCTTTATACTCATTCACCACTGGTATCGAATCTATCAAGGGTACTTCTTTTTCTGCGCCAATAACATATACAAGAAAACATTGATTACCTTTCCTCAATGCCTTGTGTGCCTGCGCTGCACTCATGTAGATCTTCTTAGGCGCCTTATGTAGCTTGTAGTCCCCTTGAAAGATGGTTTCCTGCTTACTTTGTGTCTGCATACGGACCTGCCTCTCACGACAGTCGATCTTGGCCTCATGCTTAGCCAGAAAATCCATGCCCAGAATAACATCAAAATCTTGCATCTGGATCGGAATCAGAGTCGCCGTGAATTCCAACTCATTAATCTCCATCGAACAATCTTTGTACTGATAGTGCGATACAATCACCTGGTCACCAGCGGTTTAGACACGGTAAGGAATCTCCAGTCGTTCTGGTGGGATGTTCAGACTCTTGACAACCCTCCTGGCGATAAATGAATGGCTGGCCCCACTATCGAAGAGGACGTATGCTGGGACCTTGTTAATTAATATCTCACCTAACATGGGCAGGGTTATACAATATAACACATAACCACAAAACAGAAAGGTAATTAAAGCATATTCGGGCTTATAACACTTAATTAAAGTGTACCTGCTACGACATCGCTGGTGTCCTCGATGTCGGCGTGCGACATGACATATACTTGGGCATTCGTCTTTGGCCTCCCCTTCTGCTATGGTTGGCTCTGCTGAGGTGGGGGTGCCTGTCCTGCGCGGGGCAGTCTTTGGCAAAGTGTCCAGGGGTGCCGCATCTGTAGCAGACGTCTCTATTCCTCCAACACTGACCTAGGTGAAGACGCCCACACTGAGCACATGGTGGGGTGGGTGCCACGGCCCTAATCGGTTGTGCATGAGTCGCTGCTGGACCCTCAATGGCAAGGGGCTGAGTCAATGGTCTCTGCTGCTGCGGTGGTCGGTAGGAGTGTCCTGGCTGCTGGGGCGTGGTACCTTCAGCCATCTACCTGATCTCCCGTAACGATACTCCTCACGTGGCCTCTTTGCTCGGTCCTCTGCTGCAACCCTCCTGAGGTCACCCTCAGCATCACGGCACACCTCCAGTAACCCCTCGAATGTCCCCGGTCTCGCACAAATAATCAAAGTCTGAATGCGAGAACTCAGTCTTGTCTTAAACTTTGACATCTTTGCCCTCTCGTTATCCATAACGGAAGGCATGTATCTCCCCAAGGCATGGAATCTCTCTGAATATTGATCCACAGTCATGGACCCCTGTGTAAGCAGCTGAAACTCGGTCATCCTCCTCTGTAAGGCACTCGGGGATATAGTGCTTCTCGTATTCTTCCCTGAACTAGGCCCAAGTCAACTGTGGGGTCAGTCGGCGCTGTACACCAAGCCACCATTCTCTGGCATCACCTTCGAGGAATGGAACTACCACCTCCACCTTCAACTCATCTGGCACCTGCAGTAACCTCAGCTGCTCGGTCACATTCTCGAGCCAGATTTCGGCCTCCTCCGGACGTGTAGTACCCTAAACATCGGTACTCGGGAGTTTTGCATCTCTCTATAGTAGAATCGAAGTCCCGGGGGTGGTGGTGGTGGTGGTGGTGGCTGTGCTGCTGCTGCTGCAGGTGAGCCATCTGTACCTGCTGCTGGGCCACCAAGGTAGTCAGGGTGGCTAGAGTGTCTGCAAGGACTTGGAGTATGGCCCCCTGACCCTGGTGGTCGTCACCGTTGTGCCCTCTATTTCCTAGGCTCACGTCGTGGAGGCATTTTCCTGGAGTTCGAGGTCATGAAAGGCAAGCAGGTCAGTAAAATAAATAACTAAAAATAAATAGTTGATTCCGATTTAGAACGGTAATTAACAAGAGAAAGCTCACCATCGGCACACACCTCCCTTAACCCGATCATACTTAGGTCTACTTCATTTATTAGGGTCATATTATCGTTTCTAGGAAAAGATCAAAGCTTATGTCTAGGTGATCTAGTTAATCCTGCGTTCCCGAGGCGGATTCGAAGCCTCGGCTCTGATACCACCTGTGGCGCCCCGCTCCCGAACCTTAGCATCGGGGACAGTGCACCCGTCGTATCTCACTAAGGAGAATACAAAGCGTCAAATCAATTTCTGACATGTCCGAAAAGACGTAGAAATTTTTTCGAGCGGAAACGAAATACAATAACATAAAGTTTTCTTGATAAATAAAATTCCTTAATACAATAATAAACCAAATCCTGACAATAACATAAGTCTGAAAATCTAACGAGGTGATGTCTGATGAGATCTCAATAAAATAGAGACAAACAGTCGCAGAGTCTTCTTATATCCTAAGCGCGACCGTCAGTCTGCCCACTCCACTGTATCAGCCCCGTCCTCAACAAAGACGTAGTCGTAAGTCTCTTCCTGCTCACCTGGTGGGGGGGGGAGTAGGGGTGAGTGACTGGAAAATCACTCAGTAGGCACCTGCCTCCAAGTAGTACAAGACAACCATACAATAATGATATAGCACATAGCACATATGACATGGTATCACATAAGCATACGAATACGGAAAAGTAATTCACTCCAGATAGAGAATGCACAACATCGTGATGCATGTCCTACTATGCATGTCACACGTAACAAATTCATGTCACACAAAATGCCAATATCTCCGCCATGCAATGCATGATCCCGGGACCTAACTGAGTGGCTGAGGGTCGTACCCACCCACAGTCACCATCCTGAGTGTACTTGGCCCCGCCACCATACACCATCCTGAGCACCCGTGACCCGTACGTCATGACCCACCATCATGCAATGCACGTGCCATGAATGCAAACAACACAATCGCCTGAGGCCCCTAGCCCATCCTCACTATCCTCCGGCACTCGAATCTAGGTTCATTTATTATCCAAGTAACGATTTAAAGTTGTTTGATGTTAAACTTATTTTTCCGTGGCTTGTATACATTTATCGTGCATTTCCTATTTTTCCTCATTTTTTCCTAATTTTTCTATTTATTACCTAATTATTCAAATTAAATAATTTATCATAATTACTGAAATTTAATGAAAATATTTTAATCTCAGCATTTTATAATTTATAGAATTTATAAATAATTTTTTGATATTTAATTATATTTTTATGATATATTCTTTTAAATTAATTAAATTAACATTTACCAAATTCCAGAATTTCATAAAACATTTAACTAATCTTAAATTGTAAAAGGGCCAGCCCAAAACCTGCCAGCCCCCCTAGTCTCGGCCAGGCCCGCTAAAACATCCGGCCTGTTCAGCTTTTTTTTTTATATATATTCAGGCTAATTGGGCCAACACCAGCTGGCCCGGTCCGTTGGCCATTCGGCCCGATCCGCGAAGCTGCCAGCCCCCCTTTTTTTTGATTCACATAGCAATTGGGCCAAGCCCTTTTTCCAGCTCCAGGCCTTCGGCCCTTTCCAGCCTCAGGGCCTTCGTCCCTTTTAACTTAAGTTCTTTTTTTATTAATTCTGTTTTCAACTAAGGTTCGTCCAGCACCCCTGCCCAGCGCGTGTAGGCCACGCGCGGCCATTCCGGCGGCGCGTGAGCCGCTCCGGCTCCCTCCGGCGTCCGTTTTTCAATCCCGATCTATATTTTTTACCTATTTCCAGTCTATGGGGACCTATTCTAAGGCCAAAACAAAGTAAAAATCTCTAAACATACTAAAGTTTTACTATTTTAATTATCAAATTTTTCCCTAGGATCAAAACTAATCACGCAATACACAGTGCACGCATACCATAGTCTGCAACTTTCATGCTTTTCACGGATTAACAATCATGCTATTAAACTCAACAATTAAAATAACAAAAATACATAAAATACCACTAGAGCATGCTTGAATTTGCACCAAATGAAGGGGGAAAAGGAACCTACCTCTCCAATGAAGAATTCTTAGGCACGATGGTTGGGTAATGGGTGTGAGGGGCCTAGACTCCCTTCTCTTCCTTCTCTTTTCTCTTTCCTTCTCCTTTTTCCCTCCTCTCCTGCGTGCTCCCCCCTCACGATACCTCTCTCCTCTTTTTTTTGTCGTTGTTGCTATCTACTCCAGGGGTGGGAAACGGTTTTAGCATTTTAATTTGTGTGGGGAGAGATTTTAGGGGTTATGGGGAGGGGATTGGGAAGTTTAAGATTAGGATAGGATTTTGTTTTTTGTTTGTTTTTTTTTAAAAAAAAAACTTAATTCTAAATTTAAAACTTAACTTATTTAATTTTTTATTTATTTTTTATTTCTTTTTTTTGTCGGTTATAACATTGACCTACTTAATATCTCTAAATTTAAACATCTTAACCTTAGACTATAATTCCTTCGTATAATTCTCATACTAAATGCTACTGATTATAATGCTTATAATCGTTACTTAGTTTCTATCATTTCTCTATAAATCATCTCTTAGTATCTATCATACTATAATAATTCATCTCTTAATAGCTATCGTCTCAACTTAGACCTAAGACTGCTCTGATGCTACAATCCAAGTAGGGGTATGGATGTGCTTTACTTTACCCTAATGGTACCAGGTCCCATACTGTGTTGCGGTGAAGAAGCCCAGTTACTGCTGACCCATTAATATGTCACCAGCGTTTGCAGTACAGTGTCCTGGTTAACATTTTAATTCATTCCAATTAATTATATAGTATTCAACTAGGGTTACTAAGATCATGGCTTTAAGAGTTATCATCAACTTAGATAAGGTAGAATTGTATCGAATACCCTAGGTATACGCGTTTTGTAACTGATCGTCTCCTTAAGTCTAAGGTCATAACTTAACTTTAGGATTGTTCTTAGTATCATGATTTCTTACGTCTAGGATCGTGTCTTATTTCTAAAATCATGCTTAGTGTATAATAAACGCTTATGACTACCTTCACTACTTATGTCCAAGGTCAACTCTTAACCGGAATCGTTATTTATGTCAAGATTGTGACTTATGTTCAGGATCATAGCTATGACTGAGAGCAGTACCTATGTTTATGATCTTCGCTTATGTTCAAGTCATTATTTATGTCTAAGATTGTGACTTAAGGGCAAAATCGTAACTTAACTTCTAATATCATGGCCTAAATCTACATTTCCGCCGTGGATCTAGAACCATTCCTTCAACATCTTACTGTCTGCGTGTATACCTCTTAAACTCATTCCGAAATTAGATCCAAGTGATTGGCGGTGTCAGTTGTGCTGTGCCACCATTCCTCCTGCATCTCCTTGTAGAAGAATTTTCGGTCTGAGTGCCATGATGGAGGTGGTGCCTGCTAGTTCAATAGCTGGTGTTACTGTGCTAAAGTGTTGGTCATGGTGACTATGACATCTTCAAGTGCTTGGGGTTGATCCCCTGATTCTGGTGGTTCTTACCACCATTTCTTATATTATCGGCTTGTTCATCTTGCCGGAATTTTTTTTGGAATTTAGAAGGGTTAAAATATATATTTAAATACAGGCTAAGTTAGGGGGTATTTTGGGAATTTCTAACAACCTAGGGGGTTGCATGCAAATATTCAAAGGTAATTTGAGAAATTCTGTCGTTTATAGATTCATGCTAAAATTTAGCGGCTAAATGATAATTAAGTAAGAAAACGATCGCTCACCCTCGTACCCCTTAACCGATCATAACTTAAATTTAATATCATCACTTAGGCCTATTTGCTTCTCAGGGGTAAAATCGTCATTATTTGAAAAAGGATCATAGCTTAAGTCTAAGTGATCTAGCCAATCCTGTGTTTTCGAGGTGGATCTGGAGCCTCGGCTCTGATACCACCTGTAGCGCCTCGCTTCCGAATCCTACATCGGAAACGGTGCACTGCCGTAGTCTGCTGCGAGAATTACAAAGCGTCATTGAATTCTCTTACACGTAAGCAGTGACGTAGAAAATTTCACAGCGAAACGAAATAATAAAAGAAACATTCATTTTATTTCAACGTTTCAATCCCAACATCAGATAAGTACCATGTCTAAGTTCATTATTACACTTCAACATAAAGGAAATAAAACTGCCAAAGATAACATCCTCTTGTTCTAACTACCCCAACTCCACCAACTCCCACTGGCCGAACTTAGATCCGTCTTCTATTATATGTAGTCGTACTCCTGCTCACCTGGGGAAAAATAAAGGGGTGATGATATAGAAATATCACCCAGTAGGTTCTCACTTCTTTCCGAACATATTCATATATGGCAACAAATAGCACGTAGCACTTGTATAAACATGAATAACTAAGTAAATAAAAAGCACAGTACAACAATTATGCGATGTCATGATGTATGCTTGTGTCACACACAAAGATATCTCAACATGCGAATGCCTATCTCTCTACCGTGCAATGCATGAACCTCGAGGTCATCCTACCACATGCCTCGTCAGACCACACGCCTAATAGGGTCACACGCCTAATAGGGCCACACGCCTCATAGGGCCACACAACTCATAGGGCCACACACCTCATAGGGCCACACATCCCGTAGGACCACACGTTCTATAGGACCATACGCCTCATAGGGCCACACGTCCCGAGAGACAATGCACGTGTTATGAAATGCAATGTAATATGCCGCACCACACACTTTTCTCCTTTTCTCTCTTCTCCACTCATTTCCACATTTCCAAAATTTCTCTTCTCTCTTCTTAAATACTTCTAAATTATTGCCCTCTTATATACGAATGTGAATCAAATGACCTATTAATGAAACTATCTATCTTTTGGTTTCCTAAGTATCCTTAAATATAGTTTAGATATTTATGAATTTATATGTAATAAAATATATTTTTCTAAAATAAATCAAAATCTGATTTTAGTTTTATTTTTATTAAACATTTGAGAAAATGATTTAATTACTTATTCTTTTCATTTTAATGGCCACAACTCCTCTACTAAATTTTCTGTTTTTATTTAATATACAGTTTCTTGTTAATTTAGCAAAATCATTTTTTTTAAAACAAGAATTACTGTTTTTTAAAAAAAAAACTACACTACACTTAAAACCCAAACCAAAAAAACCCCAAACCAACTCTTTCCTTTCCTTTATTTACAACCCCAACCCAAATCCCTCCCTATCCCCCAGCTGCCCCCAGACAAGCCCACGCCGCCCCAGCCCCAACCTCAGCCCGCGCACAGCCAGCCCAGTTCCCCCCTTTGGCCTGCTATGCAACATGGTTTCTTCTTTTTTTTTTTTCATTTTCCTTCTATTGGGCCAACTTCCATCAGCCTTTCCCCCAGCCCACTTCGAAACCAGCCCCTTTTTAATTTATGTTCCGCCGGCCTGCTAACGAAATCCTAGGCCTTTTTTTCTCTACTTTCTTCAACCCAAATAAAATACCCCATCTCAATTCTATTACCAATTTAACTACCAAACTTCTAATTAACACATTTAAACTTAAAATTTTGAAATGACAGTCGAACATATACATTTAAACACATGCCTAACCTTTCTGTTGGACCGTGCACCTGCAATAAACACCACTAGAGGGGGGGTGAATAGTGGTTAGCGGAAATTACACTACAACCCTTTGTTAAAATCCCCTTTGAAAACAGAATCTGAGACCACCTCAGATTCAGAACCCGTTTTTCAAAAATTCACAAATAATTGTACACAACTCTAAAAATTATGAAACTTTCCAGAATTGAACTTCAATGAGTTAAAAAACTCTGTCCAAAAATCAGACAAAAATAAGATCGTTTGACCCTTCAAACAAATAAAAGATTCAGATGGTCAATCTGGACAGAATTGGACAGAATGTTGCTGATTTTGCAAACAGGTTTCTCTTTGCATACTCAACCAAACAGGTTGATCTTTATATCAAAACACTCCTTAGGATGTGTAGATGAAGTTTCCAAAAGGCCCTGACCTTAAAAATTCTTGAAAAATACATAATTTAAGTTTTCTCAAAACTGGTCAGATTGCAGCCAGATTGGAGCAGTTATCTTGCAAAGACTGAAAGACTAACTTTCCCTTGCTCAAATCAAGTGATTCTTGTTGAAATGAAAGCTAACAGTCTGAAGTATAACTCCACCAAAAATCACAAATTTTGAAAATGTTTAGCTATTTTTTCAAATTGTGTGAAGTTGGGTGAAAACTGCAGTCAAAAACGGGCAGAAAACAGAAATAAAGAAACAAGAGAAGAACACCGAGGATTTATCCTGGTTCGGTCAATGTGACCTACTCCAGTCCCAAGGAACACCTTTCCTTGGATTTCACTATGAAATGAGCACCTTACAACAAGAGCCAAGCTTGATCCTTGGGTTATACACCAACCCTACTCAAGACTTGGACAATCACCTTCTAAGCAACACTTAGTTGCAACTCCTCTAACACCTATTGATGTAGCCTTATAAAGATGGCTAATCAATCTTACAAATGAAGCTCAAGAGGCTTGTAGCACAACAAAAATATCAAGAACACCTTTGCTACAACAAAATACAACAACAAGAACAAGAAGATGAATATGAAAGCTATAGAATGCTTGTGAGCTTCAAGTGTGTTTCATCTTCTTACCAATGCCTCTATTTATAGTGTGATTTGAGCCTTGAAGATAAGAATGCCAATGTGTCATCATCTTCATCATCAACCCAAATGTCTTCTCATCATTGGTTGGCTTTGTACACTTGGCAAAATAAAACACATGATTGGTCCACCTTGGCAAAATGATGTTGGCCGATTTTTCCACCTTGGATTTATCATAATTATCTTTTGCACATGTAGATAATAAGAAAGATAATGCACCAAAATACCTCAACTTCTATCTTGAGAATAGGCATGTGGGAGAAGACCATTTCAAAACAAAAATTCAGCTCCAACTTTGAATGTAGCCGTTGGCTACCATGCATTTTTGCAAAAATAATTTTGTTTTTCCTTAATTAAAATAAGGAAGGATAATATCACCAAATTATCCCCAACTTCAAGCATCATAATAGGACATGTGAGAGCTCCATTTGACTTCAAAAATCTGCTGAAAATACCCAAGAAAAACAATATAGCCGTTGGCTATTTTTAGTAAACTCCAAGTTGGCAATTTTTGCCAACTAGCTCCTTTTTGGTTGGTCCACTTGTCTCCAACTCATAAAATGAATAATGTATCATTCCCAATGTAAACTCACGTTTTTCAACATATATATATATATGTACAACTCAGATTTTTGAAGAAGAAATAAATAGATAACACTTGACAAGATTATGTCAACGTGTAACACCGAAATTCCCCAATATTTCTTCTTATGTTCAATAACATTTCCACACCTTTGACACCTTTAATATCTCTGAATATTGATGATAAATGTTCTCTTATAACATATATAAGAGGGTCTTCAAGAAAAAATAGAATGTGACATCTCAAATCGTCACATATCCAGCTATAGTCAATAATATCATCGGTTGAGAGAATAAGATATAAGATCACCATATTATCTTCAAAATAATAATAACACAGCTCCAGAATGAAGATAATAATATGCTCAAGAGATTCCTTGAGTGAAAATACCAAAAATACCCTTGGGGGTAAAATGACCAAAATACCCCTGGTGTGAGAAAACTCCAGAAATGTCCCGATGGTCATAAATAATCATGATATCAACTTTGATGATAAATAGTATAAGAATGCTCTTGAAATATTTCCACCATATCATGTTCCTACAAAACTCAAAATACCAATTTTGCCCTTTTTGGTAAGTTGTAGAAACTTCCAAGGCATGTTAGTCACAAGACAATAATAATCACCAAAAACACATAATAAGCACATAATGAACATGTATAAATCATGTACAAATGAAAACAACATTTTAACACATTTTAGAAAATTATTTCTAAAAACCCTAGACATCGATCGATGTGCAACAACCTGAGAGACCGATGTCAACTTTTTCAACTTTTAATCACATATAACACCATGTATGACATTTTTAAGTATTAACCACTTAAAATCATGACTTTGAAAATTATCCAAACATATTTCTCAACATTCTCCCCCTTTTGGATGATTTTCAAAATAACCTAACATGATTTTAATGTCACAACTTATAATTTTCAAAACGTTTAAATAGTATGTTGCTCCCCTCAACTCTACTACTCTCCCCCTTAACCTATACTCAACTCATAACCAATTGAAACTTATCATTTCATACCAAATGATGACTTACCAACTAAAATCTAAAATCATGTGCTTATTCTATCTCCCCCTTTATTTTGCAAATCATGCAAAAGATAGAACTATACAATGGTATCGTAAGTCATCATACCTAACTTGGCACGCAAGTTTTCAAACGTGGCTTGATTAAGGGGTTTGGTAAAGATATCAGCGATTTGGTGATCAGTTCTTATATGGTTTATCACTATGTCCTCATTTTGAACATGATCGCGAAGAAAGTGGTATCGCACCTCAATGTGTTTGGCCTTAGAATGAAGCACCGGATTCCGGAAAGATTGATTGCACTGTGCTATCGCAGAAAATTGGAATCTTTTTCATTTTAATGCCAAAATCACTAAGTTGCTGTTTAAGCCAAGTATTTGGGTTGTACATAAACTCAAAGCATATACTCGGCTTCAGTGGTAGAAAGAGCTACACTAGCTTGCTTTTTAGAAAACCAAGAATCAAGTTGGTTCCTATGAATTGACAAGTACCGCTAGTGGATTTTCTATCTAACTTACAACCACAAACAGCATCACTATATGCGTGTAATTCCAACTTAGCGTTTCTATCATACCACAGTCCTAAGTGAGGTGTATGCTTAAGATATCTAAAGATCTTTTTCACGCATTGTAATGTGATACCTTAGGACAAGATTGAAACCTAGCACACATACATACACTAAACATGATGTCAGGTCTTGATGCAGTTAAGTATAACAGTGATCCAATCATAGACCTATAGAGTGTGTCATCAAAAGGTTTACCATTTTCATCCTTATCAAGTTCGGTACTAACACTCATGGGGGTAGTTGTAGGTTTCAATCTTCAAAACCAAACTTCTTAATCATATCATTGACATACTTAAGTTGGCTAATATGAATTCCTTGAGGGGTTTGTTTAATTTGAAGTCCTAAGAAATAATTCAACTCTCCTACCATTGACATTTCAAACTCCGACTTCATACACTCTTCAAAGTCTTTTACTAAGGTAGGGTTGGTTGAACCAAAGATGATATCGTCAACGTATATTTGAACTATTAACAAATCATTACCTTTTCTTTTTAGGAATAATGTGTTGTCTATAGTTCCCCTTTGATAATTATTTGCAATAAGAAAGTTTGCAAATCTATCATACCAAGCTCTTGGAGCTTGTTTCAAACCATATAAAGCTTTCTTAAGCTTGTAAACATGGTTAGGATTCTTTGGATCTTCGAATCCAGGGGGTTGTTTGACAAACACCTCTTCTTGGATGTATCCATTCAAGAAAGCACTCTTGACATCCATTTGGAAGAGTTTAATGTTACTTAGACTTGCAATCGCAAGTAACAATCTAATTGCTTCTAGTCGTGCAACGGGTGCAAAGGTTTCTTCATAATCTATACCTTCTTGTTGATTATAACCTTGTGCGACTAGTCTAGCCTTATTTCTTGTAATGTTTCCTTGTTCGTCCATCTTATTCCTAAACACCCATTTAGTTCCTATGATAGACTTATCTTCAGGTTTAGGTACTAAGTCCCACACATTGTTCCTTGTGAATTGGTTCAATTCCTCATGCATAGCTTCTATCCATGATGTCACCTAAGGCTTCCTTTATGTTCTTAGGTTCTAATTGTGAGATTAAGCTATGTCCTTCAAGTTGACTTATATTTCTACGTGTTCTAACCCAACCTTGGATCCCCAATGATTAATTCTCTAGGGTGCCACCAATTCCTAGATCGACTAGGTTCACCTCACTTGTTCAAATGTTTCATTAGTGTGAACATTATCATATGTAACTGGATCATTAGTTACATTATCTTCCAATTGCAAAGTTTCTTCATTTTATCACCTAAGGGTTCATGCATGTCTTGTTCAGGGGGAGTTGGTTCTAGATGATCAAGTACAGGCTCAAGTATACATCATCATCAAACATATTTTCAACATTTGTTTCTTGTTTATGTTGATGTTTATCACTAACTTCAAAGCATGCATTTTCATTGAATTTCACATGTATGGATTCAATTATTTTTCTAGATGCAGGATTATAACACCTATATGCTCTTGAGTTAGTTGAATACCCAACAAATATGCATTCAATAGACTTTTGTTCAAATTTATCTAGATTATCCTTAGTGTTTAGCACAAAACATTTACATCCAAATACTTTAAGATAATCTATTTAGGTTGTCTATTGTTTAGCAATTCATAAGGCGTTTTATTTAATTTCTTTCTAATAGTAGCCTATTTATAATATAGCATGCACCTAACAGCTTCAGCCCATAAATATTTAGGTAATTTATTTTCACACAGCATTGTCCTAGCAACTTCTTGAATCGTTCTATTTTTACGTTCAACAACTCCATTGAGTTGTGGTGTTCTAGGTGGTGAGAATTCATGTTTTATTCCATAGTTCACAAAATTTGATTACGTCTTTGTTTTTAAATTCTCCACCTCTATCACTTCTAATCTTTTACATTTTCTTCATAAATGTTTTCAAGTTGCTTGATAAGGGTTTCGATTGCTAATGGAGCATCGTCTTTGTGTGTTAAGAACAATGTCCATGTGTAGCGTGAGTAATCATCTACTATGACACACACATAGTAGTGTCCACCTAGACTTCTTGTCCTACTTGGACCAAATAAGTCTAAGTGAAGCAATTCTAGTACATGACTAGTACTCACTTCATGTTTCGGTTTTAAGGTTTCTTTAATGTGTTTTCCCTTAATACATGTTTCACACATTTGAAAATTATCTAAGTCTAACTTAGGCATTCCTCTAATTAATTCTTTTAGACAATTTCTAATGGTTGAAATTCCTATATGGCCTAATCTTCTATGCCATAAATTCACATCTAAGTCATGTGATATTAGACATTAACCTTAGCATCTAACATGTTATCTAAGGTAAGAGTATAAATATTACCATCTCTATTTCCTTTTAATACTATTTCTCTCTTTTTTCTTTTCTTTCTATCTATTTCTTTCCTCTCCTTTCTCCTTTTTATTATTATATCACAAGAATTGGGAAGAAAGGAGACATTATAACCACAATCTATAAGTTGAGAAATACTAAGTAAATTATAGGATAGATTGCTTACTAATAACACATTTCGTATTTGAAATGTGTTAGGGTCCCCGATTGTTCCTCTTCCAACAACTTTTCCTTTGTTGTTGTCACCGAATGTCACCTTTCCACCATCAATATGTTCAAGTTCTGAATAGTTTGGGGTTGCCCGTCATATGCCTCGAACATCCACTATCTAAAAACCATTTGGTTTTCAGATTCTTTGACTTTGCCTCCTTCTTGCATTCCTTGCGTTTATCCTACAATGGAGACAAAGTTTTAGGTACCCTTTATTTGGGTCCTTGAATGTTAGGGGCATTATTCTTGTTTAGATAACCCTTAGGTATCCAAACTTGAACATACCTTTTAGGCACATTTTTAGCATGGTTAAAATAAGAAGGATAAGCATATAGATGATTATTCCTCATAAGTGAAGATGCATTGTTATACATGTTGCGCCGTGGTTGATAATCGTTATAGAATGGCCAGATTTATGATGTATATAAGGCATGTGAATTTGTTTCTTATATGGCGCAGTATAAGTGTGTTCATAGGCATTTCTATAAGACTTATAAGAGTGTTGCCTATACTTAGGTTCATAATAAGTTGTATGCATTTTATTCGGTCTAGATGCATTTGTATACATGTAGGCATAGTTTCTAGGTTGTCTAGATGCAAAGTTTGGCCTAGATGTATAGTTATGCGTGTGTGTTTTTATGGGTGTATGCTGCATCTTTATCTTTGAATAAGTAGAAGAAGGAGTAGAAGAAGATTTAGCAGAAAAATTTGTTTTTATAACTTTATAAGGTTGTTTCGTAGTTGATGATACAAACTTAGTCTTTTTATCTGATTTGCCATCTTCTTCTTTATATCCCAATCCAGTTTTATCATTTCCATACTTTTGTGATGATATAAGTGTATCTAACATATTTGCACCACTTTTAAATTGTTCTATCATTTTTTCTAAGGTAAATTTAGAAGACTTAAGTTGCACTATTTCATTTTCACAACTTTCTAACTTAGATTTTAACATTTTATTTTCCATTTGTAACTTTTGTTCATCTTTCCTATATGATTCAATTTTATTCTCTAAAGAATCAAGAGTATTAGTAGACTCTTGTTTAAGAGATTCTAGTTGATCGGAAAATTCCAAGTTGGACGTCTTCAACTTGTCATTTTCTTCAACTAGTTTCTTCTTTTCTTTAGAGAGCCTCTTACAGTGAGCATGCATTCTTAGGAATTCTTCATACATTTCATCAAATGTCATGTCACTATCAGAATCACTATCAGAAGAAGAACATACCTCGTTGGATACGAAGCAGACTTGAGCTTCCTCAGTTTCGGATTCTGAGTCGGATGAGTCGCTCCATGTGCTCACCTTCATTGCTCGTTTCCCTTTTCTTGCCTTAGACTCCTTTGTCTTTGTCGTTTGAGCCTCCTTGTCCTTGGCTTGTTTATTATTGTTGTGGTTATTATTATTTTTCTTCGTGGGACAGTCGTATGAAATATGTCCTTTTTGACCGCATTCATAACACTTTAATTCTTTATTATACCATTTGTTTGTGTTATTCTTCCTAGGTTGAGAAGAAGAAGAAGAATTACGTTGTCTATTCCTGTTTGGACGTTTGAAAAACTTTCTAAGTTTTCTAGCGATCAATATCAAGTCATCATCTAATTCAGTATCACTATTGCTATCATCGTTACTAGCATGTGTTTCGGTTGTTTTGAAAGCTATAGACTTACCGGATGACTTAGACGATTCGACTTTCGTTGGTTTAATTTTACCTCGTAGACTTTAAGAGACCCGATCAATTCATCCATCTTAGTGATTGACTTTGTCTCCTCGATTGCAGTCACCTTTGGATCCCATTCAGCAGGGAGGCTTCTTAGCACCTTTTGAACCTTTTCACTGTTCGAAAATGACTTCCCTAAAGCTTCAAGGGCATTGAAAATATTAGTAATCCTCAAATCCATAGATGTTATGGATTCGTTTGGCAACATTTTGAAAGTCTCTAATTCAGTCATAAGCATGTTTAATTTTGGATTCTTTAACACCACTAGTACCTTCATGCTTTAATACTAGTGATTTCCACATGTCGTGTGCGCTTGTGCAATTAGACACAACCTGCTTCAGAAGTTGTAAGTCCATTTAAAAGTAATTGCATAGCTTTAGCATTCATGGACATTTTCTTTTTATCATCCGATGACCATTCACTTTTATATTTTTCAACCTCTTGAGTTACTCCACTAACTTGTGTAACTTTCGTTGGAATGTACGGCCCATCTTCAACTATAGACCATAAATCGATGTCTATAGCCATTAAGAATAGCCTCATTCTTAGTTTCCAATGAACAAAATTATTGCCATCAAAAAGAGGAGGGCGTTGTGTAGACATACCTTCCAACTCACCTTTGTGAGAAACATAGCCATAGTATGTACCTTGGATTTGAGACAAGCAGTATATAAAGAATTGTTTTTCTTGGCCTTGTATTGTCGTACGTGTTGAATCTTGCTACTTTTGAGTGGTGTTGGTCTGTCTCTAATACCAAATGTTGGACCGTGCACCTGCAAACACCACTAGAGGGGGGTGATAGTGGTTAGCGGAAATTACACTACAACCCTTTGTTAAAATCCCCTTTGAAAACAGAATCTGAGACCACCTCAGATTCAACGTTTTTCAAAAATTCACAAATAATTATACACACTCCAAAAATTATGAAACTTTCCAGAATTGAACTTCAATGAGTTAACAAACTCTGTCCAAAATCAGACAAATAAGATCGTTTGACCCTTCAAACAAATAAAAAGATTCAGATGGTCAATCTGGACAGAATTGGACAGAATGTTGCTGATTTTGCAAACGAGTTTCTCTTTGAATACTAAACCAAACAGGTTGATCTTTATATCAAAACACTCCTTAGGATGTGTAGATGAAGTTTCCAAAAGGCCCTGACCTTAAAAATTCTTGAAAAATACAGAATTTAAGTTTTCTCAAAACTGGTCAGATTGCAGCCAGATTGGAGCAGTTATCTTGCAAAGACTGAAAGACTAACTTTCCCTTGCTCAAATCAAGTGATTCTTGTTGAAAATGAAAGCTAACAGTCTGAAGTATAACTCTACCAAAAATCACAAATTTTGAAAATGTTTAGCTATTTTTTCAAATTGTGAAGTTGGGTGAAAACTGCAGTCAAAAACGGGCAGAAAACAGAAATAAAGAAACAAGAGAAGAACACCGAGGATTTATCCTGGTTCGGTCAATGTGACCTACTCCAGTCCCAAGGAACACCTTTCCTTGGATTTCACTATGAAATGAGCACCTTACAACAAGAGCCAAGCTTGATCCTTGGGTTATACACCAACCCTACTCAAGACTTGGACAATCACCTTCTAAGCAACACTTAGTTGCAACTCCTCTAACACCTATTGATGTAGCCTTATAAAGATGGCTAATCAATCTTACAAATGAAGCTCAAGAGGCTTGTAGCACAACAAAAATATCAAGAACCCTTTGCTACAACAAAATACAACAACAAGAACAAGAAGATGAATATGAAAGCTATAGAATGCTTGTGAGCTTCAAGTGTGTTTCATCTTCTTAACCAATGCCTCTATTTATAGTGTGATTTGAGCCTTGAAGATAAGAATGCCAATGTGTCATCATCTTCATCATCAAACCCAAATGTCTTCTCATCATTGGTTGACTTTGTACACTTGGCAAAATAAAACACCATGATTGGTCCACCTTGGCAAAATGATGTTGGCCGATTTTTCCACCTTGGATTTATCATAATTATCTTTTGCACATGTAGATAATAAGAAGAAGATAATGCACCAAAATACCTCAACTTCTATCTTGAGAATAGGCATGTGGGAGAAGACCATTTCAAAACAAAATTCAGCTCCAACTTTGAATGTAGCCGTTGGCTACCATGCATTTTTGCAAAAATAATTTTGTTTTTCCTTAATTAAAATAAGGAAGGATAATATCACCAAATTATCCCCAACTTCAAGCATCATAATAGGACATGTGAGAGCTCCATTTGACTTCAAAAATCTGGTGAAAATACCCAAGAAAAACAATATAGCCGTTGGCTATTTTTAGTAAACTCCAAGTTGGCAATTTTTGCCAACTAGCTCCTTTTTGGTTGGTCCACTTGTCTCCAACTCATAAAATGAATAATGTATCATTCCCAACTGTAAACTCACGTTTTTCACATATTATATATATGTAGCAACTCAGATTTTTGAAGAAGAAATAAATAGATAACACTTGACAAGATTATGTCAACGTGTAACACCGAAATTCCCCAATATTTCTTCTTATGTGTCAATAACATTTCCACACCTTTGACACCTTTAATATCTCTGAATATTGATGATAAATGTTCTCTTATAACATATATAAGAGGGTCTTCAAGAAAAAATAGAATGTGACATCTCAAATCGTCACATATCCAGCTATAGTCAATAATATCATCGGTTGAGAGAATAAGATATAAGATCACCATATTATCTTCAAAATAATAATAACACAGCTCCAGAATGAAGATAATAATACCCCTGGTGTGAGAAAACTCCAGAAATGTCCCGGATGGTCATAAATAATCATGATATCAAATTTGTCATGATAAATAGTATAAGAATATGCTCTTGAAATATTTCCACCATATCATGTTCCTACAAAACTCAAAATACCAATTTTGCCCTTTTTGGTAAGTTGTAGAAACTTCCAAGGCATGTTAGTCACAAGACAATAATAATCACCAAAAACACATAATAATCACATAATGAACATGTATAAATCATGTAAAAATGAAAACAATCATTTTAACACATTTTAGAAAATTATTTCTAAAAACCCTAGACATCGATCGATGTGCAACAACCTGAGAGACCGATGTCAACTTTTCAACTTTTAATCACATATAACACCATGTATGACATTTTTAAGTATTAACCACTTAAAATCATGACTTTGAAAATTATCCAAACATATTTCTCAACACTTTCTTATACTACGAAGAAAAAAACCAAAACATATAATATATCAAAATTAAATTATAACATGCAAATTAGTAATAAATGAAGCATATAGCAATTAAACTACATACATAAAATTAGCGCAAAAAGAGAGTGGCCACCTACCTCTTGGTTGTAGGCTCAGATTAGTGGTGGTGGTGATATGGTGGTGTTGGTAGGTGGTAGAGGTGGTGTAGGCTTCTGTTACATCCCAGATTTTGGTGATTTAATTACGTGTATGTAACCAAAAATAAAAAGAAAAAGGAAAAGTATAATTATAAATATAGGATTGTAGTCATCTTAATGGTAGGTGTAATTAAAATAAGAGATAAGAATTGATTTGGAGATTTATCTTGTATCATTTTCCTATAACTACTAGGAAATTACATACCTATCTATATATACCCTAAATCTACCAAAACTTTAACCTAATTCTACCCGCCCTCCCGAGCCGCCCATCCTTCTCCTTACAAAATCAAT
>AP025043.1:22517494-22559724 GCA_036186865.1 Eustoma russellianum | reverse complement strand
ATCGATGTTGCAAGTATTTATCCCTTAAATGTTTCTAAAGTTATTAACCGCTTGCAATAAATTTACTTCAACTTGTGAAACAAAACGTAACTTGTAAATATATATTTCTTCTAGAAAGAAAAAGACATTGAGTTCAAATTGTTTTATACGAAGAAAATTTTAATGATGTTGTGCCCAATTGTTTTAAAGTGATTACCTGTCACACTTTTGTAAACAAAGTACATTATTATGTTATACAAAGTCATTTGAAACAACGCCTTGCAAAAACAAGTACGCAATACTTTGATTCTCGGGTTTACACAAATAAGAAGGATGTACTTTCAAATAATTAGAGCTACATCATTTTTCTTTCCGTTTTGGTTACACTTTAAAGGAAAAAAAAACAACATGTCCTTACACGTGCTTCGTATATTAAGCTGTTGATATATCTCTGCAAAAGTAATAACCTGATCATATAGCTAGCTCGTAAGTTGTAAGAATTGATTTTGAAGATTTGGTTTATGATAAAGAATTGTAACGGTTAGCATGTTGGAGGACCCAATTGATATTTAGTCTAGTTATTTATCTAGGTAACGGATAATATATGTTAGTTTTAAGAGCTCGGAATTGTAGATTACTGTTAGATAAGTTGAATGATACACGCTAAATGGTATAAGGGAAATTGAATGTTTAACAGCCTAAAAGCGAGGTTGATATAGTTATAGTTGTGACATATACTAGGTAAATGGATCAAGTAGAACTATACTAAGTTGATACTACACAATACGCAAGTTTCGAGGACGAAACTTTTTGTAAGGGGAATGAATGTTACATCCCGGATTTTGGTGATTTAATTACGTTTATGTAACCAAAAATAAAAGGAAAAAGGAAAAGTATAATTATAAATATAGGATTGTAGTTATCTTAATGGTAGGTGTAATTAAAATAAGAGATAAGAATTGATTTGGAGATTTATCTTATATCATTTTCCTATACTTACTAGGAAATTAGATACCTATCTATATATATACCCTAAATCTACCAAAACTTTAACCTAATTCTACCCACCCTCCCCAGCCGCCCATCCTTCTCCTTACAAAATCAATTAGGCACTTCTGCCAGCAGAACTTCCAGGGGGAAAAAATTACTTGGCAGCCACTCTTTTTTGAGGAAGAAAGGAGAAATTTTTTGAACAAAATCTTAGCGCGATATTTCAGTATTATGTAAACGGACAATGTAAGTATCCTTTCTGTACTTATTATGAATTTGTGAAATCCGTATTGTTATATTCGTAGCAAATCATGATCATACATAAGTATTTGTGATTGCATGGAGTGATGAATATACATGTGTGTATGAACGGTTGTATAGATATGCGTATATAACATTGAATTTTGTAAATATTTTTGGAAAAAAAAATGAACGGCCTGAAGTTACAAGAAGATATTATGTTTCCACTATAGAATTTCATATACACATGAACTGAGTTATGAATAAAGGCGTTAGTTTTATTATATATATGAATATAAGGTAGTTGTTTTGTAGTAAATTAGATATATATTATAGATTATAGGATACAGTATTTTTATATACGTATATGTGTGTTGGAATTGTAAAATTAAAAGTAAAAGCACTCATTGGGGAACTGGCCGAAAGTTAAAAGGGGCCAAATTTGTGAAGTGCAATCCTTAATCATATATATAGAATATATATGTAGATAGTGTGTACGTTGTAAAATAATAATTTTCTATCGTAAGAATGAAGTTTAGAAAAATAGATAAAATAAGTCTTCCCTGTAAATGTTGACGCAGAAAGAATAATAAACTATTTTGTTTACCATTTACGAATATATATGTACAGTATGCTAAAAAAGAAAGGCTATGAACTAATTTTTAAGTAAGGCAAATTCACCTTTATTATAGGTATTATATGTTTATACTACAATTGTTTAGTTCGAGCCTAGAAAAAAAAGGGAAGTTAATTCGTCAAAAAGGTAGGTGCCTCTTCCCCCTCAACGGGTATGATTCATGCATGACTTTGATGGTAATACTAATGTGTTTCGTTGTTTTTATTTGTTTAAGTGGTTAAATTTCGTTTCGTTGTTTTCATTTGTTAAGTTGTAAATTTTGTATATGTTGGAAAGCATGAGATTATTGTTATGGCTACTATGTGTTTGTATGTGTGGAATTTGGTGGTAAGACTGAATCAGGAAAAAAAATACCCTTAAAGAATTGAAAAAAGAAAAAAGGGGGGAGCTGTTACACTAGGACTTTTAAAAAGTTGTGCTTTGACCTTAGAAGAATAAGTTCCTATAGGCTGGAAATAGGAAAAAATGGGGGTTGGTATCGAAAAAGCTATCACAGCGCGCGTTGCCACTGGTGGAACAACCAGTAAATAAAAATTAAATATATTTAAGACAAGACAGGCCGGCCAACGGACCGAGCCGGCTGCCAGCGGGTCGGACCGAAGGGCGGTCCCATTAACCATTCAAAAAAATGTATAAGAAAAATGTAATTAAATACCAGTAAAATTCACAATAATTCCAGAAATATAAAGGGTTTAAACAATTAAATTATTTCTACTTAATTTCTAAAGTTTGGTAATTCAAGAAATTAAAAATAAATAGTAATAAATAGAATTAAATAGAGGGAGAATAAGGAAAATTAGTAGAACATTTTAGAAAATTAATACAAGGTAAGCCGGAAAGATTAAGGGTGATGATAAATAACAACTTTCTAATATTCAGAAAATTTACGACCTAAATTTGAGTGCCGGACGGATGGTTGAGGATGGGTCAGGGGCCTTAGGCGATTGTGTTGGTTGCATTCATGGGCATGTGCATTGCATTGATGGTGGGTCGTGGCGTACGGGCCACGGGCGCTCAGGAGGGTGTACGGTGGCGGGACCAAGTACACTCAGGATGGTGACGGTAGGTGGGTACGACCCACAACCACTCAGTAGGTCCCGGGATCATGTATGCATGGCGAGATATCGACATTTTGTGTGACATGACTTTGTTGCGTGTGACATGCATAGTAGGACATGCATCACGACGTTCGCATTTTTATGTGGAGTACTTTACTTACTGCATTTACTTTATCTTATGTGGTTTTATCTTATATTTATGTGCTATGTGGTTATATCATTTCGGTATACATGTTTTGTATTAGTTTGAGACGGGCATCTACTGGGTGATTTTCTGTCACTCACCCCTACTTCCCAGGTGAGCCGGATGAGGACTACGAGCACATCTTCGTTGAGGACGGGACGAACATAGCAGAGTGGGCTGGTTGATAGCTGCAGCTAAGTTACGAGGGGCTCTGCAGCTATTTGTGTTTACTTATACTTTGGGATTTTCATAGACTTCTTGGTTACTTTTATTATCAAAATTTTTATTCAGTAAGGTAATGACGATTATTGGAGTTTAATTTAAGTTATGATTTACGTTTCCGCGGGAAAAATTTCTACGTCATTTCTGACATATAACAGATTGATTCGACGCCTTGTGTTCTCTTTAGCGAGATACGACGGATGCACTGTTCCTGATGCTAGGGTTCGGGAGCGGGACGCTACAGCTTCCTTCTCCAACTCTTTTTTTTTTCTTTTCCTTTTTCCTTTCTCAATTCCTCCCTTTCTCTTCTGCTCTTGTTGCATTTCTCAACGGCAACTTCATTTTTTTTTGTTTATACTTGGCCTTTTGGCCTTTTTATATTTAATAGAAGGGGGAAGGGGAGATATGAGAGGTGTTGTATGGTGGAACTTAACCAAGCATTAATTGTAGGAGTTACATTGACGGGGTTTAGGATAAAGGTGGGGTTATGTCAAAGGTTTTTTAATTTAATTTTTCATTTATTATTATTCTTAATTTTTTTACGGGTTATAAAACAATCAAAGACACATTTCTAGTGGATTGACGAGATCAAATTTTACTTCAATCATGTTTGTCCAATTAAAAACTTTTCCAATTTCATACTTTTCATTTTTAATGCTTTAATTTGATCATAACCATATTTACCCTATAGGGGATCGGAATATTCATGACTACTTTACGACGAGTAGAAATGATCATCATCAACAACATCAACATTATCCCATTGCCCTCTCGTCTATGACATCAGTCATCAACACATCAACATTATCTCATTGCCTTAGAGGCTCTCGTCTATGACAGGGTATGCAGGTCGAGTGTACGCAACCATACCCATGTATTAGAAACACACAGATGTTGTTTTCCCGATGACTCATAATGAAAATTGCATCAAGCTTGTCGTTAACTGCTACTTCACAATTTAAGAAGTCATTTTGCTTTATTTCCATTATTTCCAAATTAAGGAAAAGTGTCACTTACTCCATTGAAAAGTGAAAAATACGATCAATTACATTAAATAAGCGGCATAAAACTCCAAGCTCTGATACTGTTTGGTCATGAGGAATACCATCTCGCATCAAAATGATGGAGAAAGAGTGGGGAAATACGATGCATGAGGATGTAGGGCTGCGTTTTCTTCAGTGCCTGCCTGCTGCAAGCTTAGAAGAGTCTCCTTCACGTCATCCCATATATACTATTCCCTAAAGAGGGGTATATAAGATCACCAGAGGCACTCAGGAATAGTAGACAACATTAGAGCAATAACAGCTATAAAAATGAAACCTCCTCCTTCTCTTTGCGGTTTCATAACGTATATTCCAGGTCTCTCGATTGGCTCCTTAACGATGCTTGAATCATCCAGACTCCACAAACCCTGCAAAGCATTTGCGCAGTTTGGCAATCTCATCTTTGTTTTCAAGAAACCTGATATAAAAAAACCAAGATATTGTGGAAACTAAGTCTCAGCAGAGCTGACCTCAACAACAAAACCGTGATGAGCTAAAGAAGAGCTGAGGGTGAGGCACTTAGAGACAAAGTAGAGACAAGCTGAAGTATGACAGAGCTGAACTGAATAAAAAGCTGAAGGTGAAGCACAACAGACAAGAGCCAGAGATGACAATGTAAAAGAAATGCTGAGCTGAGATGACGAAGTGAAGCACAAGGTATAGGAGGGTCGACCTGCCATACTTGCAAAGCTGTAACTTAGTTATTTTTACTGTTACATAGCAGAGCGGCTTGGTTATTACCGTTACCCACAGTTGTTAGAGTTTACTGTAGATAAATAGTAACCACTAGCTAAGTAGTTAAAGTAGCCGTTAGAAGTCAAAATTGATCCCTATAAAAAAGATCAAAAAAATGAAAGGTTATGAAACCTATTTGTTCCGTTAGAAAAAGGAAAACAACCTTGTAAATTTCTTAACTTGATGAGTTTTAGATTCTTTCAATCTCAACAGATATTATCCACACAGAAAGAGCGAGTGTAGCATAAACAAGTGGGAATTATAAGTGATTGGTGCTATAAACGAGAGGGAGACACTGATCATGCATTTTACTACAAACCAAGCAGTTGAAAGGACTGTTTTTGACTGTTTTCAAGTGTAGAATGGCCTTTACATAAGGTCTTGAAGGTACAGACAATAACTATACAAGCATGTACCTCTCGAGCACATCAGCTTTTGCCAGCTCTTGTTGAATCATCCTTGTTCCATCTAAATGATATGCAATGGAAGGCATTTAATTGCACTAGACCGTTCCATCAAAAGTCTAGCTCTCCCTTCCTATTCACATCGACAGCCGTAAATAACGCAAAACTTATCAGTAATTAAATCACGTTACCAGAACTGAAGGTTATACTTTTACAGGGATGACCTCATGTCTATAAAATGACATGAAGTAAAAGATAAAACAAATTTGCACTGGCAGGTTCACTTGGTAATCATTCATAACAATCTTATTTGATTACACTAAAACATAAAGAAAAACAAAAAAGAGGGAAAAAGACCAACCCTTCTACATGTAGAATTAAAGTGTGAAATATATTATTTGTATCTAGCCGTTAAAGTGTGAATATATTATTTGTCTGAAGTGTGAAACGTGTATGTATGCTAAACAAATTAGAGTACCTTATCCTGCTAAAGCTTATAAAGAAAGTAAGGCCTTTCAACACCTAATTCACTCTGACATTTGGGGACCATCAAGGGGTTCTCAATGTTAATGGTAGCAGATGGTTTGTAATTTTTGTTGATGATCATACACGTGTCACCTGGATATACTTTAATGAAGCAAAAATCAGAGTTGTAGGAGTGTTTAAAATGTTTGTATCTCTTATTTATAATCAGTTTAATGAGATTAGTAAGGAAGCCTTTAGGTCTGATAACGGTAGTGAGTACCTTGATAAAGAGGTTAAAATCATTTCTTGCTGACAGAGGTATACACCATCAGACTTCAAAATGTGTATACACCGCAGCAAAATGGTGTTGGCCGAAGAAAACGATCGGCATATTCGTGGTGTGTTGCTAGATCAATCATGTTTCTATGCATGTACCTAAGGTATCTTTGGGGGGGGGCTATTCTTACAGCAACTTATTTAATAAACCGCATGCCATCACGGGTACTTGGGTATATTAGTCCTAGACAGCAATTGTTGAAACTGTATCCCCACTGCCTACGTCATGTCGGAAATACCTTCAGGGACATTGGTTGTACAGTTTATGTTTATCTCCAACCTGTTCATAGAGGGAAATTGGAGAAGAGGTCTCTAAAGTGTAGTTTGTTGGGTATTCAGATACACAGAAAGGTGATAAATGTTTTGTTGTCCTCTATCAAGAAAGATTATACTACACTGAGATGTGTTTTTTGATGAAGAAACTCCATATTATAGAGACTGATCTGAAACCCTGAGTCACAGAACAACTAGAATCAGAAAATTATTGAAGTATTATTGATATATCTACTGTAGGAAGTTCTATTCCAGGGACTGATACTAATCACTCTGTTAATGAATTGGAGCATACTGGAAATTGAGGGCTACCACTGATAAATCAGAATCATTCTGAGGGCAGATACAGGGGCAACAACAAGATTCCAGATTCAAAACAACCCGTATGCAGGTATACACAGAGAAGGAAAACATCATCTCAGGTAATCTCTAATTTACAACCACTTCCTGCCTCTGATGGTTCTGGGATCCTCTGATCCTGATTATTTTGAAGATACAGGGGAACATCTGGATTACAACAATCCGGATTACCTATTGCACTACGACCAGAAGGTGTGCGTGAGTGTACTAAACACCATTCCATAGACTGTTAAAGTCAATTGGTATGTTCCACTAAACACCCATTGAGTAAGTAGTTAATTATGATAGGTTTGTGTGCAACTTTTAGACATTTACTGCTAATCTGGATAACCATATTATTCCTAATAACATCAGTGAGGCAAGGAGTAATTAAGCTTGGAAGGATGCTGTTGAGGACGAGATGCGTGCATTAATTAAGAATGAGACTTGAGAATTAGTGCCTAATCCATTAATCAGAAACCAGTAGGTTGTAAATGGGTGTTTTTCCGTTAAATATAATTCTGATGGATCGTTGAATAGGTACAAGGAAAGACTTGTAGCAAAAGGTTATACTCAATCTTATGGCATAGATTATTTGGAAACTTTTGCTCCTGTTGCAAAGTTAAACACTGTTAGGATGATTTCTCTTTGGGAGTAAAATCTGGATTGGACACTTTCTCAATTAGACATTAAAATGCTTTGTTGAATGGTGAATTAAGGAGAGAGGTATTCATGAGCATACCACCTGGGTATGAATCTGAGAAAACTGAAGGTAAGGTATGTAGACTTAAAAAGTCTATTTATGGTCTAAAACAATCTCCAAGGGCTTGGTTTTTCTAGATTTTCTCAAGTGTTATTGAAATTTGGTTTTGTTTCAAGCTCAAGTGATCACACGTATTTGTTCTTGTTGAAAATGACAAACTTACAAGACTAATTGTTACGGTGATGACATTATTCTCACTGGGAAATTGTATAAAACCGTATAAAAACAGTTAAGAAATATCTGTCAACTGTATTTGAAGTTAAAGACCTAGGACCTTGCGGTATTTTCTTGGAATGGAAGTAGGAAGAACTAAAAATGGTATGAGTATTTCACAAAGAAAATATGTATTAGACTGTTGTTAGAAACTGGTATGACAGGATGTAAATCAATAGCCCTACTCCACTTGAAGTGGGCAATGATCCAGCCAACAGGGAACACTACTGGAAGATATTCATTCTTATCAAAAACTTGTGGGTAAGCTTATTTATTTGTCTCACACTCGTTCTGATATTTGTTACGCAGTAAGTTATGTTAGTCAGTTTATGCATGCTCCTACTAATATTCACCTACAAGCTGTTATGAGAATTTTAAGGCATTTAATGGGAGCTCCAGGTCAAGGGTTATATTTCAGAAAGAGTGAAGATAGGTCCATTCAAATCTTCACTGATGCAGATTGGGGAGGATCCAAGAGTGATATGAGATCTACCACTGGTTATGGGACGTTTGTGGTGGGGAAATTTAGTTACTTGGCGGAGCAAGAAATAAGAAGTGGTGGCCAGGAGTAGTACTGAAGCAGAACTTAGAGCCTTGGCACTAGGAATTTGTGAAGGACTCTGGATCAAAAGAGTACTCAAGGATTTACATTTGGATTCTGTTACATTGAAACATTGTGGCTTACTGTGACAACATTTCTGCGATTAAAATGGTGGAAAATCCTGTTCACCATGACAAAACAAAGCATGCGGAAATCGATAGGCCATTTTGTGCGTGAGAAACTGGAAGACAAAACTCTTATTTTGCAGCATGTTCCATCTTCAGGACAACTTGCGGATATGTTTACTAAGTCTATTCCACCTAGTAACTTTTGTAGGGCTATTGTCCAAGCTTGGATGTATTAATATATATGCCAAGCTTGAAGGGGAGTGGAGAAATTAAAGTGTGGAATATATTATTTGTATCTAGCCGTTAGATAGGAGTTTATTATTTGACTTGACAGGTTAGTTACCGTTAGAGCTCTTTCTTCTTTACCTGTATATATGTAAACAATTTCAGTGAAGTAAAGGTCAAGGGGGAATTATTTCTCCAACTGAATAAGAATCTGTTTCCTTCAATTGTTCAATCTTCATTTCATTACTCATTAACTTCTATACTACATATGTTATTCTAGAGGACTGAAATGCTTTCTTGCAGATCCAGGACTATCGATAAGACCGGATAAAGCAAACTCACTGATTCTGAAGGATAATCAGTTGGTGCATACCCAGCTCTAAAATACACAACTGCAATAATTTCACCAGCTCTGCTATATAATGTAATGCTAGTTTAGAAGGCTTTAACATCAACGGCCAGAATCAGAGCGATTTCTTGTCTCAGAAAAAGTACTTACACGAGAAAGGTCCCATCTGCTTAGAGTCACCCTCTGCCTCAATTTCAGCCAATGTTTTCCGTAGAGTTTTTTACTTGGTGTGTATTGAGAAATTAAGGACTAGCTAGACAGAAGGAAATGAAAATATGGAGTTAAAGGTTCAGGTCAACCCCAACAAACACCCCCCCCCCCCCCCCCCCCTCAACACATACACACCAAGCAAAAGAGAAAAAGAAAAAAAGGAAAAAGAGAAAGGAGGGTAATCCTTGGGATTTATAGGTAAGGCAGAATATGAAGCATTGGCGACAACATTGGAAAAGGATATCTGTCTTTCAGTATAGTACAGAGCCAATGCTGATCATACATGTTTTCGCTCCTCAGTCTGTACCACCCACCAGATCACAGCCTTGCACTGCATTTTATGGTTTAACATGACCACAAACTACACTGAGAAGCTAAAAAGTAACGAAAAATCCAATTACCAAGGGTTATCATACTTGCTCCAAGCTTTGGCCAAAGCTACTGCAAAACCATTTACAGCACCATTTCTTGTAATATTTTCAGGTTTCAGGGAAAAATGCCCTTCAAACTGATGCAACAACATCCTGCAAATATCGTGATGCCTATTAGTCTCCATTTTGATGTTTGAATTTCATAATATATTAATGTTGGTTCATTTTGTTACTTCCTGTTGTCAGTCAAGCCACTGGTTAATTACACCACCCCCCCCCCCCCCCCCAAAAAAAAAAAGAAGGGAGAAACTGGTTTGTTGATAATGCAATTACTCAAACTCTCTAACAAAGAATGTCAAGTTAATCCATTTTCAAATCGAATTTCAGGTCCAGTGATTAGATCTCTGTTTATCAAGACTTTACATAAATCACATTTACGAAAAAAAATGAAAATGCTTCCTAACAATCTGGCCATCGCATAAATGCAATGCTTGCATGAGAATATTGTTGTTCTATAGTGAATAAAAGGATGAAGTGAACATGAAAAAAATCAGTCAAAAGCAGCTGGATACTGGGATTGACACCCTTCAAATGGATGCTTAGAGTCCTAGTCATGATTGCAGAGTCTGCAGTACAGAAAATCACAAAAAACAGAAATGCCTCATGAGCTATCTACACCCCCACTAATATTTTTGTTCTGCAGGACAAATTTTATGATCATGTTGATAATCAGAGAAGAACACAACTCAAGGGTAGGGAAATTTTTTTGTGTATATTCATCGTTCACAATACATCATTCTTATACACATGTGCACTATGCTATGTATGGTAACTACATAATCTACTCCTATAATCACGCTCTTTACTTTAGAACATAATCAATTTACAATAATTACAATTTATCTCCTTCCTTTTCTATTTTATTTCCTTCTAACACTCTCCCCCTCAAGTTGAGCATGGGGATCCACAATGCTCAACTTGGTCAATACTGCGTCAACGTCCTTCCAGCCATTGTTTTATTCAAAATGTTCGCTAGTTGATCTTTTGACAAACAAAAGGCAACTCAATAATTTTCCATCCAATTGTTCTCAGATAAAATGTTGTTTTGTACGATCATGCTGAACTGGGTTCTCAGAAATATGAATAGATGCTTTGTTATCACACTACCACTTAGACGGGCTTAAAACTGGAAAACCGACATCTTTCATCAATTTTTTTTAACCACAATATCTCCATTACTCCTTTAGAAATTCCCCTAAATTCCGCCTCAACACTTGAGATGGCTACTACTTTTTGTTTCTTACTTCGCCACGTGACCAAATTTCCTCGTACTAGTGCAAAGTACCCAGAAGTGGATCGACGATCAACAAGGTTTTCAGCCCAATCAAACATCAATATAAACCTCAATGTCAAGATGTCCATGATTTCTAAATATGATTCCGTGATCTGATGTCCCTTTAGGTATCCTCAGTATCCTCATAACCGCCTCTATATGATGTTCCTGAGGTCCATGCAATAAAGTGACTGACAACGCCTACAACATATGCTATGTCTGGTCGAGGTGTGAGATAGATAGATCAGTTTCCCCCACTAACCTCTGGTATCTCTCGCACTCTACCTCAGGCTTTCCCTCCACAAATTCTAAACTTGTGATTCATCAACATAGGCGCATCTGCAGGCTTACACACTGTTATTGCCAACTTCGGTTGACATATCTAAGATATACTTGTGTTGTGAAATAAATATCCTTTGCGTTGACTAGCAACTTCGATACCCAAGAAGTTAGTTGAGAGACCCCATGTCCTTCATCCGAATTCAGAAAATAGACCGTTGTTTTAACCTGACATTGTCCTCCACATCGTTTCCTGTGATAACAAGAATCTACATAAATAATAAGACAGGTACCAAGTTAACCTCGTTTCTTGAAAAACACATGTAATGATCTGCATTGCTCTGGAGATATTCCTGTTTTTTCATAAAGGACGTGAACCTTCTAAACCATGCTCTGGGAGATTGTTTAAGCCCATACAAAGATCGCTTCAATCGACACACTTCATTATCTGCATAAAGAGTGGAGAACCCTCGGGGAGGGGTCATATATACTTCCTCTTTTAACTCACCATGTAGGAAAGCGTTCTTCACATCGAACTGATGGAGAGGCCATAACTTGGTGGCTGCCACAGACAATAATACTCTGATGGTGTCTAGTTTGGCAACTGGTGAAACATCTCATCATAATCAATGCCATAGGTCTGAGTGTATCATCGAGCCACTAATCTTGCCTTGTATCTTTCAGTACTTCCATCTGTCTTATACTTGATGGTGTACACCCAGCGACACCCTACCGCTTTCTTCCCTTTTGGTAACTCTGTATTCTCCCAAGTATCATTTTTAAACAAGGTATTCATTTCTTCTTCCATGGCCTGACGCCATTCTGGTTTCTTCATGGCCTCATTTACTGTCCGCAGAACAACATTATCACCACTTGACGCCAAGAAACCTCGTGCTTCTTTTATTGGATATTTCGTACTCTTGGACATTTTCCCTGGTGAGTACCGATCTGGTGGAACACCTCTGGTCATACGAGGAGGAAGAGTCCTCCCCCGTTGTTTGCCTACAATGTCAGTATTATCTAGAATAGATTCATATATAACAGGGCATGGGGACAGGTGAATTTGGCAAGTCACAGGGTTTTTCTACAGGAGGTGAGCGAGGTGAGTTAGCTTGGTTTACCTCTTGCTGAACACCCGTTGAAGATTGATTATTTGGTTGGTCTGGAAGTGAACCTGTAGATACACCAGGAAAAGTACAGTCGGCGTCACTTACTTGCCCTGTTGGAAAAGGCACTGAATCACAGGTCAAGTTATGTAACCAATCGTAGGTCTCTCCCGAAATCTCCCCCTGAGAACAAGAGTGAGTGGAATAAAAAAATTCATGTTCTAGGAAGGTACAGTCGAGGGTAACATGAATCCTCCTAGTGCGGGGATTATAACATCGAAACCCTTTTGAGAAGTGGCGTAACCAACAAAGACACATTTGTCGGCACATGCATCAAACTTTGCGCGTTGAGAGGGTGGTATGTGGACAAACACGAAGCAACCAAAGACCTTTAGAGTTAAAGTTAAGGGAGATGGAATTGAGACTTTGGTGGCCAGTTCGGATAATGGGGTTCAGTGGGAAAGTATTTTGGTAGGAGACGATTCAGTAAATATGTGGCAGTAGCAACAGCTTCGAGCCAGAAATGTTTCGGAACAAGAGATTCAATCATCATGTCTCGAGTCATTTCAAGAAGAAAACGATTTTTTCATTCGGCCACACCGTTTTGTTCAGGCGTATTTGGACAAGAGGTTTGATGAAGAATACCGTGTTCACGGAGGAATGTTTGGAGACTACTAGATATGTATTCTCCACCATTGTAAGAACGAAGAATCTGAATCTGCTTCTGAAACTATTACACCCGTGCCCATGGGGGGTGGGGGTAATAGTAAAAAAAAGTCATAATAGTGCTGGATAAGTGAAGGCAACCGGATGGAAAGATAAAATCATACCAAAAGTTCAAACTAGGATTAGTTACCAAATCAAACATCATCTATTAGGAAGATTCCCAATAGTTATCATTACCTATCTAATTAACCCTAAATCAACCCCATTATATATATATATATATATATATATATATATATATATATATATATATTATATATATATATATATATATATATATATAACTTTGCTAGCCACCCTCCCGATATAAAAAAAAAGTAGCCGCAGCAACCAATCCCCCCAGCAAAGCAAGAAAAGAAAAATAGGGCAGCCTCCTTTATTTGTTCGTCAGCCACATATGTCACAAAAGTAAACAACAACATCAATTGTTCAATTGTTTTCTTTCTACATAATTTCAGCCAGCAGCAGGCAAGGAAAAAAGAAATTCGAAATGCTGCAACTTTTTAGTCACTCCTGCCGTGGGTACCTAAGGAGGAGAAAAAAGAATAATTCTTGTCCAAACATCAAGCCAAAATTCATCGTACGGTGTAGTATAGAAATCGAGGTAAGTAATCTCCCTATCTTGCTATGTTTTGCGAAAAACTATATGTTATGTTCGTTATAATGATCGGATCATACATAAGTTATATGTGATTGAATAGATGGTTGAATTTGTATTTTATGTATGTGCCGCGTGTCGGAATATGTGTATTTAAATTATGTATGCTATAGAATAATATCCAAACTAATTATTTTTTGTGCCTAAAAGCATGCACTGTTTTGAGGGTGGATATGAAGATATATATTGATAAATGATTCCTCATATACATGCATATAATTGATGTATATAAATATATAGATATGTGTGCCATGTATGTGCAAATGAATATATAGGTAGATTTGGATATTTCTGTGATGGCCGTGTGTATTGGTGGAAAACTTAAAGTGGCTGCTGTACCTAAAAGATTTGTAAAATGGTGCATGAATTCATATTTTAGGATATAAAGTATATTAAGATGTAAGTGTGCCGTATACGCACAAATACAGGCTTAATATGAATTTGGTAGAAATTGTTATACTGGGCGAATATGTGCATTAAGGGGATTTGACTACCCGTCCACTGATGTGGTAAAAGAATTATAAAATTTCAAAGGATATGTAAATTAAATAAATTGTGTGTTGCTGTACATATATGGAAAGTGAAAGTGTGTGAGTGCACAAATGCATCACGGCTTCAGTGTTGGTGGGCAAAGCAATTGTATAATTTTTAAATTCAGGGAATTTTCATAAGTTCATATATTATAGCCGTGTATTTAATTATATGTATATGAAATTCTAATTTTGTATCGTATATACATATTTAATCCGAGACTTGTATATGACAGTGGGGGAAAAGTGGAACATCAAACATTTGAAAAAACGTTTTGAAATCGTGCATCAAATATTTTGAAATTCACCCTTACAAAGGAAATATATCGGTAAGCTGAGTTGATTCCTATTTTGGTTATCGAGTGCTGCAGATGTAACTACCTCATCAGGGACAGGGTTTCTGTATGCCTATTTGGATTGCTGCAGATATAACTACCTCGTTAGGGACAGGGCTTCTGTATGCATATATTGGGCCTGAGCGTAACTACCTAGTCTGGGAGAGGGTGCAAAGGCATATATTTGATGCTATAGACGTAACGACCTAGTCTGGGACAGGTTGCCTGTAGTATATTTGGTTTGGGGGAATCAATTCGTAAGTCTTACGGTATAAGTCACTTGTAGGGAAAGTGCTATAGCCATTGCATTTGATTTTGGACTTTGGACCGATTAAACCGGATTTGGTTATTTGGATTTGGATCGGTTAATCGGATATGGACATTGGATTTGGACATTGGACATTGATATTGGAAACATTAGTTTTGAAATATTGGAACGTTGGCATTGCATTGTTTTGAAAAATTGCATCGCGTTTTAGCTTGGACTAACCTTTGCTTGGCTGTCGTTAGTTTGACTTGGTCATCGGTCTATTTGTTGACTTTGTTACGTACTTAATTGGACTTTGTTTTGTACTTGTTGGGTCTATTTGCTCAATTTGTTTTTGGATGTTAGGGGGTGGAATTGTAAATTTACTTGCAAAGAGAAGCATGATATTATTTTATGTTGCTATATATCGTTATCACACTTGCTTCTCCGTGTATGATCCCATGGTAAGTATAGTGGGATTACTTGCTGAGCGACTTATCGCTCAAACCACGCTTTAACATATTTTGCAGATAGACAGGCGATTGAGTTAGCATACCGAGGATGACCAAGAGTGGAGATATTGAGGTCGATGACATTCCAATGAGACTTTCGAGGGCTTAGTTGAGATAATGATTTTCGATACTCGAGGTTTATGTACTTAGACATTTAGTTATATCTACAGTTGACATTGGTATCGGATTTAGATTTGCATAGACATTGATAATTATGATGATGATTATTTCGAGGTTTTAAATTTTGACTTCCGCTGACGTGTATCTGTTTTGATTTTGACACTTTGTACGCTCTTTAGTAAGATACGGCGGGTGCAGACTGTTCCCGATGTTAGGGCTCGGGAGCGGGGCGCTTCAGAAACTAAATGATAACCATTTGATAGAAATCAGTAAATTTAGTATATACCTCAAATTTGTGTTTAAGGAGTAAACTCACGTAATACGGGTACAATCATCAACAAAAATACTAAAATTACTGAAAACCCATAGGAGTAGTATATGGAGATGGTCCCCAAACATCAAAATGTATTAAAACTGAATGCAGTATCCACTTTGGTATTATTTGGCTTATAAGAAGAACGATGTTGTTTTGCTCGAATGCATGTTTTGTAAGATAAAGTAGATCGTGTTCCAACTAACGAAGGAAACAAAAATTTTAAGTAACCTAATGAGGGATGACTTAAGCGACGGTGCCATAAACCAAATCTGCTTTTGTATCGTTCCGGTGGCAAGATTGGACCGGCCCTATTGTACCACGTCTGTTACGTAGTACAAGCCCTCCTTTCTAAGTGCCACGCCCAAGAATCACCTTCGAACGAATGTCCTGCAAAAGGAAAGTTTTGGACAAATGAGTACGACATAATCAAGTTCCAGAGTAACTTGACTAATAGATAAAAGTCTTGACGATAAGGATGGAACATATAAGCAATCAGACAGATGTAATTGTGAATTAAAGAGAATATTGCCCCTGCTAGTAACTGGAACTAATTCTCCATTAGCTGTCTCAAAGTGGGTTTTTGGTAGGCGTTGTACACTGTGTAAAATCACTCGAGTCATTGGTCATCGTCTCGGTTGCACACCGCTATCAAGGATCCACTCAAATTATGATTGTGAGTGATGGATGAAACAGTATGTGCAGAAGCATGAGTGAAAAAATCTGTAGGGGTTGATTTGTTATTCTCAGAAGTTTCAGGGGTCAAGCTGGCATATGAGGAGACATTAGGGTTGGAATCGTGCATTTTAGAAGGTTGAGGGGTCAAACTAGCATAATGGGAAAACTTTAGGGATCAGAATGGGTGTTGAGCGAAAGTGAGGGGACCAAACTGGCTGCCTGCAGGAAATCAGAGGATTCTTTAGTATATTTGAGGGCAGCTCTGTAATATATTCATCTATTAAGGATAATAAAGACATTTCAGGGGGAACATTGAGAGTAAATTTGGTAGAACAAGAAACAGTAGGGTTGGGTTTATAAAACCCAACCCTAATAACCTCCACTTCCACTTGCCGCCTGCAATTCTGGATCCTTCTACCCCTTCTCTTCCTCGATGAGTATGCTCGAAGCAGCTCCAGCCATGGCGGCTTCTCTTCCTTTCCCTGTCTCCCCTGGTTCCTTTTACCCTCATACCATTCTGAATAACCTATTATCTGGAAGCATTGTTCCTTACCAGTGTCTCCGCTGGCCACAGTGGCTACAGACGAGGGTTTCCTTGTCAATCCCACGCTTCTGTCCTGCTGGTCCTTCCTTGAGTCTGACCCGTCCCTTTTGCCTATGACTAGCCGCGACCTCTGGCAGCCGGTTAACGTGCTACCAGGCCTTGGCCTAACCCCAATGAGGAATCTTTTTCTGAGGGGTTTCTCTTCCAAACAGCAGCCCTTTCTTCAGCTCTTTTTATTTCACGGTAGGCTGCTTCAAGGCTGGGTAAAGGATCCCTCTTAAGTAGATCCTTTCTGTCTCTGTCAAATTTTTCATCTAATGCTGTAAGAAACTGATACAGGCGGAGATCCTGTATCTCCCTGTTGTATGTGTTGATATCAGATGTGCAATGTCATGGGATTAGGCTTCGAAGCATCAATAGATGACCGAAGATCTTGTAGTCGGTTCCAACACCTTTCTATACTCTCCTTCTCCTGTCTAACCAGACTGGCTTTTCGATGAAGGGTCATATACTTGCAGAGAATCACTCTTTGCACCATAAGTCAAGACAATGCCATCCCATAAGGCTTTTGCCGTTGGATATCTGGTTACATTTGTGACCAAAGAAGGCTCGATGGTTTGTATTATCCAGGTAAAACAGAGTTATCTGCCTGTTCCCAAGTGGATAGTTCGGATCTATGGGTGATTGGAGGAGGAGGGAACCCAGTAAGGTGTCCGCCTCTCCTCCTTCTGTCCGTAATTGCTCGCAGACCAATGGAGCCCAAAGAGCATAATTATCTCCATTCAGTTTTATGGTTACAGTAAGGTTTTCAGTGGAAAAAGATACTGGTGTTGTATTGTAGGCATTTCTGGTACTCTGGTAGGTGTTTAGCGAAGGATAATGGCAACTTTGACTGCCAGATCAGATATGTCCAGGATTGCTGGGAAGTTGTGGTATTTGTGGTTCAGAATTTGACATGGTTTTTTGTTTTCTGGACAGGTATGAAGTAGATACGCACTCGTAAGTTAATGGAGTGTGATCACTGCACAACCTATACTGGCTGAGAAAGGTAAGGGCCGCGAAAGGTATTCTAGGCAATGATGAAGCAATTCTGAGCCTCAATTTCAAAAAGATCACCGATATGGTGATTGGGTTAAATCAACCGCTCTGATACCATGATAATCAGAGAACCACAACTCAAGAGTAGGGAAATTTTTCTGTGTATATTCATTGTTCACAATACATCATTCTTATACACATGTGCACTATGCTATGTATGGTAAACTACATAGTCTACTCCTATAATCACGCTCTTTACTTTAATACAGAATCAATTTACAATAATTACAATTTATCTCCTTCCTTTTCTATTTTATTTCCTTCTAACACATGTTACGATTAATTAACCAAGTTAGAGAGAAACCACCAGGACTTGGTAAATAGCTTGGTTACTTATATCCTTATAAAGCAGTTATGGGATTAACTGAGTCCACTCATTGACACAACTAAAGAAATTAATATAAGAACACGAAATATAGCAGTAAGCTTTTATAGAATAACACCAATCAAATGTATTGAAGAGAAAGATTCTAGAATGATTTATTTACTTCATAAAAGAGTTATACATTTACAGTGGAACAATGGAAACACAGTTTCCTTACTTTACAACTTCTGCAGTGCATCTAAATGTATACAAAGAAGAAAAAGAAAAACTATTCTAAGACTTCCAACGGCTCTTTTGTCTTAATCAGTGATGTCATCAAGTAGATGGTCAGCCTTTCTTCAATGATATCAAATGGCTAGTTTGTCATCAGCATTCTACACTCCTACTCAAACTTGGCATACACATTTGTACAGCCAAGCTTGGATATTAACTTATGAAATAGATTTGGTGAAACTGCTTTAGTAAGTATGTCTGCAACCTATTCAGATGATGGAATGTATTGAGTATTCAGAGATTGATCTTGTAATTTTTATCTAATAAAATGTCTATCGATCTCTACGTGTTAATTTGTCATGGTGCATGGGATTTTCTGCCATATGGATAGCAGAAATAGTCCACAAAACATGTAATTTTCAGCCCAGAAGTATCTTGCTGCAAGTCCTTCAAGACCCTTTTTATCCATAATCCTTCACAAACTCCTAATGCCAACGCTCTTAATTCAGCCTTCAGCGCTGCTTCGAGACACCTAAAGACTACTTCTTACTTCTCCATGTTACAAAATTACCCCAAAGAAATGTACTGTAACCAAAAGTTGACCTCATGTCACTCTTTGAGCCTTCCCAGTCTGCGTTTGTAAAAACTTGAAGATGCCTACAACTGTAGAAATAAGAGGGTTTGAGTGATTTCAAAATAAGAAACGTTGAATATATATACATATATACAAACGTGTATAAGTGTGTACATGTATGCATGATAACTTGTCATTACTTCCTTATTTAGCTTATAATATTATGTTGCCGTACTAACGAGCCATGAAGCTTTAAAGCTTACATCATATGGCGAACATTTGTTGAGTTTAGGCTATTTTCAGGTGCCACAATTAATGAACTAAAGTAGTTCATTAAGTGAAGTACTTAGTTTAATAAACTAAGTAGTTCATTAAAGGAAGATGCATTTGGAAAAGGCACAAAGGCAACATGGCTATGGAAGGAAAGTCTTCTCCTCCTCCCCACATTCATTTCACACGCCTTTTTCACATATATATACTATATTTTCAGATTTTTTTATAAAAGGCACATACACATGTATTCCAACGTACTACCGACACGTTATAAATCTTACGTACGTACGTTAAGTCACACCACTGATACTTAACTCATGTTTATGAGTGTATCCAGGTCTTATATCATATGATATAAGATATGGTGATGACAAATTAAATACGACACGATAAAAGGTTCTAAACCGAAATTTGTCGTATCGGGCGAATAACCGAAACTTTCGCCAACGTGTCACGCACTTGCCATAAATGGCCAGCCCATATACATCAAAATTTAATAATATTTCGTGCACATGACTGTATATTGAGACAAAATACTTTCCATGTTGGCACACACAAATCACACCCCACATTTAGGCCAAAATGTGAAGATTCCAATTTTAATTTTTGTCACATGTTTATGGTACCCACTTTAAAATCAGCCCAAGTGCTGAAATTTAAAGTATATATTATATATATTATGTATAACATAATATATATAGCATGTGCAAAAGTTGGAATTTAAATTAGAGAAAAATCGGGTAATCGATAAATATCGAAAATTCGGTTTTTCTACGCACATGACATGGAACGTTTTTCTTGAACATCATGTGACACGTATCTAGACACTTTTTACATATAATATACATCTTAAAGTGTTCTAGAAAATTAAATTAAGGGCTGATTGGAATATTACATGTGTGTATTATTAAATGTGCACTATTTTACAAAGTTAGCAAAATAAAATTCAGCACTGTATATACATATTATAAACGCCTATACAGCTGAGATGAAGCACATGTGGAGCCTGTTGGCATGTTGATTGGTCAAGGATCAATCATACAATATTGAGAAATCAAAGAAAGAAGCTACAAAAGGTAAGTATTCAACATACACCTCTCTCATATCACATGCTGAAAATCTCAGCATACTACACTTGTCTTGGTCGATTTTTATGTCATTAAGATAACATATTTCAATTTTTTCATTAAAGGATAAATCAAAGGAGTTACGGAAATGATTTGAATTGTATGTAAGGAAATCAAGTGTGATATTTCTCATATCACACATGCTGAAATTTTTTCAACATGTGTGAGGAGATGTGGTGGCCGAATGTTCACCCCTTTTTGTGTCCAAGTTCATTCATCAATTGATAGCAAGACTTACCATGTATTAGTGATTCATTTTAATGAGAAAAATCAAAGTAAATTAGGGATTATCTTGAATAAAATGCATGATGCACATGCTGAAAATTCAGCATGGCAAGACATCTTAATGGCCGATTTTCTTGAGGATGGAAGGAAGAATTTTTGTGTCTTGCACTTTATGACAAAAATGTGACAATTATGGCATGATTTAATAATTGATTATTTGGCAAATATTTAGTGTTTATTTCAGATTTTCTATGTCATCAAATTGATGACAACATTGAGCCAATCAAAAGGTGCCAAGTAAGCAATGACTAAATGATGGTCCAATGGAGTGATGCCAAGTAAGCAAAAACATTGTCACCATGATGTCTCACACCCTCTCAAGCACTTAAAAGGAAATTTTCAAGAGGGGAGAAGCATAGGGGGGACGGCTGGACCTTCATAAAAAGAGAAGAAGAAGAACAAACAAAAACAACACCAAGACTTGCATTCAAAAGTGATCAAAGTGCCAAAGCTTTCTTCTCCTACACTTCTTTCTTTCTTCTCTTGTAAAAAGCCTATTGTACTTTACTTCTTTCATTCTTGAAATAGGCTTCATAGAAACCACCATTCATACATCTTTGTAAAAGATTGATCAAGGTGTGATCAATCTTCATTCTAGCGAGGTGGTGGTGTTCGTTGCAAATTGGTACTAGCAATACAGGTTTGTAAAGGGTTGGAGTTAAGGTGTAACTCTATCAACCCTGCGTAAGGTGTACTGCGTGTGTGAAATTAGTGTGAACCAAGGAAGGTGTTCCTTGAAGACTGGAGTAGGTTGTTTATAACCGAACCAGTATAAAATTCTTGGTGCAATTTACTTTCAGCATTTACTTTTCAGTTTCTGCACTGGTTATACGTTTTGTTCACGTTCGGAAAAATAGCAAACGATTTTCAAAAATTATAAAAATTTCCAGAAACATACATAAACGTTCTAGGGTTAATTTGGCACAAGTTTCAACCCTTTTGGACAAGTATAGGTCAGTCAAACATCAAAAGTTCTGAGACTAGTGCAGTCTGATTTTCAGACTTGCAAAGGTTGAGACTTTGGTGTATTTGACCTACTTCCAAAAGAATTTTCAAAAACTGTTTCAACCCATTTCAATATAGTGTGTGAGGAGTTATTGGTCAAATTTTCAGATCATTTGGACATTCACACAATAGGAATTAATTTTTCAAAACCATCTACCGTTTCTGGCAGATTTGCACAATCTGAGTGCCAACGGTTTTTGAAGGGGTTAAAGGTTGAATTTTGATTGAAATTTTTAGGGGACCCTCATAACATCTGAGGCTAAGTTCTCTCAAAATTTCATAATTTTTGGAGACCTCTAACCTATTTTAAAAACGTTTTAAAACAGGTCCTGAAAACAGAATCTGTTTTCAGAACTTGAATTGTTAGGTTTAAAGAAATTTTAAAAAGCACACTTTCCGCACCATCTATTCAACCCCCCCCTTCTAGTGGTGCCTTGCAGATCTACATGGTATCAGAGCAGGAATACTCACTACAAGGAATCCAACGATTCAGTGAGATGGCATCCACAAATTCAAAACCGAACAAAAGGTATGTCGAGCCAAAGGCCTCCACTTTTTGACGGTGAGTCTTTTATTCAATGGAAACTTAGGATGAAACTTTTTCTTATGGCTATAGATATAGATCTTTGGTCAATAATTGAAGATGGTCCATATGTCCCATCTAATGTATCCACTGTAGACGGAGTTACTTGAAGTTATTAAAACTAGACAAGAATATACTAGTGAAGATAAAAAGAAACTGAGTATGAATGCTAAGGCCATGCAGTTACTCTTAAATGGTTTAAGTAAGAGTGAGTCTAGTTATGTGTCGAATTGTTCGAGTGCACAAGAAATGTGGAGAATCTTAGAAATGAAACACGAAGGCACAAGTCAAGTAAAAGAGTCTAAAATTAATATGCTCATGTCTACTCTTGAGTCTTTTAAGTTGTTGCCTAATGAGTCAATTGTAGATATGGATCTTCGTTTGACTAACATCTATAACTCTCTTGAGTCTCTTGGTAAGGCTTTTACTACGCAGGAAAAGGTACAGAAAGTCCTACGGAGCCTTCCTTCGGAATGGGATCCTAAAGTGACTGCTATAGAAGAAAGCAAGGAGACTAAGTCAATAAAAATGGAAGAACTCATTGGTTCACTCAAAGTTTATGAAAACAAACTTATTATTCGGAAATCGGAATCAACCAAACAAGGTAAGACAATTGCTTTTAAATCAAATGAATACGTCTCCCCTCCCTCCGATCACGTAGATATAGTGATTCCGAATCAGATAATGATGATTTATTCTATTGGCTAAAGGACTAAGAAGATTCATGAGAAAGTCATTTAGAAATAAAAACAAGGGCACTACATCTAAGAGAAATAAAAACAAGTCAAATGATAAGGACATTAAATGTTATGAATGCGGCAAACTCGGACACTTATCATATGCCCAAACAAAGAAAAGCAAACTAATAATACCCTGACAAGGAGCGGAACAAAAATAGACTCGTCTCAGATCCTAAACAAAGGAAACGTGCACTAAAGGCCTCCACATGGAGTGACTCATCAGACTCTGAAACTGAGACCGAAGAGGAGACCGCTCAAGTTTGCTTCGCTTCAAAGGCATCTAATGAGGTATCATCCGATTCTGACTCTGACTCTGAACCTTCTTATGATGATCTTTTTAGTCAGTATCTTGAATTACATAAATTTACTAAGACTCTCGCAAAAGAAAAGAAACGTTTAATTGAAGACAAGAAACTGTTAGAATCTTCTAACGAGAATCTTGTCGCTCAATTAAGCGATTCAAAGAAAGAGTCTTCATGTGTCATCACTGCATTAAAAACCGAGATCTCATCATTGACTTCTCAAAATAATGAAATGAAATCCGAGATTTCAAATTTGAAATCAAGGAATACAGACTTAGAGAAAATGATGAAACAATTCGATACAGGGTCAAACATGCTGCATCGCATCATATTATCGCAAAAGCATGACAGTGACAAAACTGGATTGGGATACGTTGATACTAACGAAGTATCAACCAAACCAACCAAGTTTGTTGTGTCTAAGAAAGTAGACACCCCTAAGCATCAAGTGGCGTCTAAGATGACGCAAAAAGCGCCCCCTTCCACACGCCCCACTCCTCATATCATGTGAAATATAACGTTGTACCATATAGATATGAGAAGAAAAGAACAATGCACGAAATACATATCATCCACGCACTACGCACACGCACACAAGGACATATCACAAACGTCCTTCATAATGAGTATAAGGAGTCCTTGGGCAAAGACCCAAAATACATGCACACATGTATACTATATCGCACCTTCATCTACATTCTTGCCATTTGATAGACCGAGAAGGATCACCCAAGTATGGGTACCGAAAGGTACCTTTACCAAAAGGTGATTAACTAACTCGAAAGGACCCAAAATTAAAAGGGTACCTAAATCACCTTTTCACATTGCAGGGAGACCACTCATCGAAAGACACATCAATAAAGTGGTTCCTTGACAGTGGTTGCTCGAGGCACATGACGGGTGACCCGAGCCTGTTCTCCAAATTAAAGAAGGTCACAAAAGGCGGATCCGTGACCTTTGGAGACAACAATGAAGTCAAGATCATTGGAAAAGGCATGATTCCTGTTGATGTGATTTAATGCGATACTATTTGATTTATTTTCCTTTTTGACAGGAATCTTTTGATTAACTTTCCAAAATAAAGGGGGAGAGAGAAGCATGATTTAAGGGGGAGAGAGATCACTGATTGATCCTAATTGCATGAATCAAGGGGGAGCCGGATTTGAAATTCGAAATTCAAATTTCAAATCTGTGCATAATTCAAGGGGGAGAGATAGTACTTAAATCATGTACACTAGTTATTTTAAAATCATCAAAGGGGAGATTGTAGAAATAAGAGGGTTTGAGTGATTTCAAAATAAGAAACGTTGAATATATATACATATACAAACGTGTATAAGTGTGTACATGTATGCATGATAACTTGTCATTACTTGTCTTATTTAGCTTATATATTATGTTGCCGTACTAACGAGCCATGAAGCTTTAAAGCTTACATCATATGGCGAACATTTGTTGAGTTTAGGCTATTTTCAGGTGCCACAATTAATGAACTAAAGTAGTTCATTAAGTGAAGTACTTAGTTTAATAAACTAAGTAGTTCATTAAAGGAAGATGCATTTGGAAAAGGCACAAAGGCAACATGGCTATGGAAGGAAAGTCTTCTCCTCCTCCCCACATTCATTTCACACGCCTTTTTCACATATTATACTATATTTTCAGATTTTTTATAAAAGGCACATACACATGTATTCCAACGTACTACCGACACGTTATATATCTTACGTACGTACGTTAAAGTCACACCACTATACTTAACTCATGTTTATGAGTGTATCCAGGTCTTATATCATATGATAAGATATGGTGATGACAAATTAAATACGACACGATAAAAGGTTCTAAACCGAAATTTGTCGTATCGGGCGAATACCGAAACTTCGCCAACGTGTCACGCACTTGCCATAAATGGCCAGCCCATATCATCAAAAAAATTTAATAATAATTTCTTGCACATGACTGTATATTGAGACTAAAATACTTTCCATGTTGGCACACACAAATCACCCCACATTTAGGCTAAAATGTGAAGATTCCAATTTTATTTTTGTCACATGTTTATGGTACCCTACTTTAGCCAAGTGCTGAAATTTAAAGTATATATTATATATATTATGTATAACATAATATAATAGCATGTGCAAATTTGGAATTTAAATTAGAGAAAAATCGGGTAATCGATAAATATCGAAAATTCGGTTTTCTATGCACATGACATGGAACGTTTTTCTTGAACATCATGTGACACGTATCTAGACACTTTTTACATATAATATACATCTTAAAGTGTTCTAGAAAATTAAATTAAGGGCTGATTGGAATATTACATGTGTGTATTATTAAATGTGCACTATTTTACAAAGTTAGCAAAAATAAAATTCAGCACATGTATATACATATTATAAACGCCTATACAGCTGAGATGAAGCACATGTGGAGCCTTGTTGGCATGTTGATTGGTCAAGGATCAATCATACAATATTGAGAAATCAAAGAAAGAACAAAAGGTAAGTATTCAACATACACCTCTGTTATGTCACATGCTGAAAATCTCAGCATACTACACTTGTCTTGGTCGATTTTTATGTCATTAAGATAACATATTTCAATTTTTTCATTAAAGGATAAATCAAAGGAGTTATGGAAATGATTTGAATTGTATGTAAGGAAATCAAGTGTGATATTTCTCATATCACACATGCTGAAATTTTTTCAGCATGTGTGAGGAGATGTGGTGGCCGAATGTTCACCCCTTTTTGTGTCCAAGTTCATTCATCAATTGATAGCAAGACTTACCATGTATTATTGATTCATTTTAATGAGAAAAATCAAAGTAAATTAGGGATTATCTTGAATAAAAATGCATGCACATGCTGAAAATTAAGCATGGCAAGACATCTTAATGGCCGATTTTCTTGAGGATGGAAGGAAGAATTTTTGTGTCTTGCACTTTATGACAAAAATGTGACAATTATGGCATGATTTAATAATTGATTATTTGGCAAATATTTAGTGTTTATTTCAGATTTTCCATGTCATCAAATGATGACAACATTGAGCCAATCAAAAGGTGCCAAGTAAGCAATGACTAAATGATGGTCCAATGGAGTGATGCCAAGTAAGCAAAACATTGTCACCATGATGTCTCACACCCTCTCAAGCACTTAAAAGGAAATTTTCAAGAGGGGGAGAAGCATAGGGGGGACGGCTGGACTTCATAAAAAGAGAAGAGAAGAACAAACAAAAACAACACCAAGACTTGCATTCAAAAGTGATCAAAGTGCCAAAGCTTTCTTCTCCTACACTTTCTTTCTTTCTCTTGTAAAAAGCCTATTGTACTTTACTTCTTTCATTCTTGAATAGGCTTCATAGAAAACCACCATTCATACATCTTTGTAAAAGATTGATCAAGGTGTGATCAATCTTCATTCTAGCGAGGTGGGGGTTCGTGCAAATTGTACTAGCAATACAAGGTTTGTAAAGGGTTGGAGTTAAGGTGTAACTCTATCAACCCTGCGGTAAGGTGTACTGCGTGTGTGAAATTAGTGTGAACCAAGGAAGGTGTTCCTTGAAGACTGGAGTAGGTTGTTTATAACCGAACCAGTATAAAATTCTTGGTGCAATTTACTTTCATTTACTTTTCAGTTTCTGCACTGGTTATACGTTTTGTTCACATTCGGAAAAATAGCAAACGATTTTCAAAAATTATAAAAATTTCCATAAACATACATAAACGTTCTAGAGTTAATTTGGCACAAGTTTCAACCCTTTTGGACAAGTATAGGTCAGTCAAACATCAAAAGTTCTGAGACTAGTGCAGTCTGATTTTCAGACTTGCAAAGGTTGAGACTTTGGTGGTATTTGACCTACTTACCAAAGAATTTTCCAAAACTGTTTCAACCCATTTCAATATATGTGTGAGGAGTTATTGGTCAAATTTTCAGATCATTTGGACATTCACACGAATAGGAATTAATTTTTCAAACCATCTACCGTTTCTGGCAGATTTGCACAATCTGAGTGCCAACGGTTTTTGAAGGGGTTAAAGGTTGAATTTTGATTTAACATTTTTAGGGGACCCTCATAACATTTGAGGCTAAGTTCTCTCAAAATTTCATAATTTTTGGAGACCTCTAACCTAGTTTTAAAACGTTTTAAAACTGGTCCTGAAAACAGAATCTGTTTTCAGAACTTGAATTGGTTGGTTTAAAGAAATTTTAAAACACACTTTCCGCACCATCTATTCAACCCCCCCTTCTAGTGGTGCCTTGCAGATCCTACACAAACATGTTTGTTAAAGAATAGACCCTGACCAGGAGCTCCTTTAAGATATCTCAGAATTCACATTACTGCTTGTTGACGTATATAGTGGGAGAATGCATAAATTGACTAACATAGCTCACAGAATAACAAATATCGGGTCTTGTATGTGATAAATAAATTACTTACCTACCATCTTTTGATATGATTGTATATCAGATAGTACGTTTTCCTGCTGTGAATTACTCACTGGTATTGGATCCATTGGTGTAGAAGCTGGCTTACAACCCAGCATACCTGTAGCGCCCCATACTCGGCTACCCCTCGTACGGTGCACCCGCCGTACCTTCCCTTTCGGAAAAGTACAAAGCGTCGATACTTAACTCGTAAAACCCATGGATAATCATGGATTACCAAGTCACGATCTTAACAGGTATATAAAAATACGGCAGAATTTGAAACTTTTACATAACATATTATACATCCGACATAAGTTTTACAACCACATTCATTACATCAGTACTTCTGCAATCATCGCTTCCAACATAAATCCGCCATATCCATCATAATAGAATCCCTAAGCTGTCATCCACTCGTATTCTCACGGATGTGGGATCCTATGCTCGTCATCAATCCTTGCTACCACCCCCCCCACCCCCTACCCCCCACCACCACCCCCCCCCTTTCCTGTAAACTCTGGGAGGAAAAAAAATAGGGGGTGAGTGACAAAGTCACCAGCAAGTACACCATAAACAATCATGCATTAAATGGAAAGTACATACAAGAACCGAACCCCCAAAATTTGGTCTCTTACCATCATACCTGTCTTTCCATTTAAATGCCACCAAGGTAATAGAAGCATCACTTGATCATAAAGGGAATAAGATCATAGCTTACATAACAACAACAATAAGATCGTAACTTAGGTAACGAAAGATCATGACCTAAGTAACATTTCGTCTAGCGTTTAACTAGCATCTCATCCCTTCCGTCAATAGCCACTAAGGCAATAAAATCATAACTTAGTCATGTAGCATGTAAAGACACAACTCAGGGCACCTCGACATCATGCTCATGATCATATGCAATGTGTATGAGTATGCAAATGCATAATGCGTATGAAAATGCGTATGCAATGCAAATGCAACGGAAAACATTCTTTCTTTCATTTAGACATGCTCATGAAAATACTTGAACTTTCTTTCTTTCTTTCAAATCATGCTCATCATAAAACAAGAGAGTGTGTCAGCCTATTATACCGGGCATGACTCGGTTCTTATAACATGATCACCTTCAGGTCTATTATACCGGACCTGGCTCGGTTCTTACACTCTTCAGACCTATTATACCGGGCCTGGATCGGTTCTTATAATCTTCAGACCTATTATACCGGGCCTGGATCGGTTCTTATAATCGTGATCATCTTCAGACCTATTATACCGGGCCTGGCTCGGTTCTTATAATCTTCAGATCAATTAACCCCGGATCTGGAGCGGGTTAAGCTGGCCAGAAATAAATGGTACCATAGGAATCTTTTCGCAATCGTAAACCTCTCTTTCAAAGATCTTTCTTTCAAAACTCAAAACTTCTTTTCAAAAGATCTTTCTCATCATTCTTTTTCATAAAATCAGTTTCATGAACCGTATGAACATGGACAATGCGATGTATGATATGCAACATGCGACTCGTGGACAAATACATCATAACACGCATATGCTGACTCGTCTCTTAAGCTGGAAAAACTGTCCAGCAATTACTCTGTTCATACAGCCTCATGCTCATCAATTCGTGCTCATTTTCATCAACTCATATCATACACATGCATAATGAAGTCTTAGACACATGCCATAAAAATTTCGTAACATTCCGAAATGTCTAACGACCTCAAAACATCAAGTATCATCAAGGTACTGCTGAAATCAGCAGGGAAGTACCGCCTTACCTCATTTTGATGGATCATCAAACCTTAATCACTTTGATCCAACACCTGGAAAACATAGCTAACATACCTAGGAGTAATATTCATAAGGATAAACATCACATTTAAGCCTAAGTGATCCAGAACAAAGCCTCACAACTTAAGACATTAAGTTGTCCTGTTTTCCAGTTTTGTACTCCAATTTCCATTCAGTTGTTAACCATCAAAATGGTGGTTTTATGATGGTTTATTTACATGACCCTGTACCTCTATGTCTTGGGTAGTTACCATAAAAATTCCAAGGCAATCCAATAAGCTTAAGGGGGTCATCTAATTACATTCCCAAACTGGGTACCTGCAGAAACTGGAATGACCAGTTATATCACGAATTGAATTGTGACCAAACCACAACTCTTTTTACCAAAATTCCAACTCACAGATGTCACAAACACATCAAAGTATCACCATGTCAAAAATCATCCCGTTTGGACATTCCTAAGGTGCATTTTAGAGCCACACAACTTACTACTCAAAACTGTCCTGTTCCAGCAACTCTGTTTGAGCAGTTTTACTAAGAATTTCATTAAAAATAAACCATGACTCCTTTCAATGAAATTCCAGCTCTCACACTTAATAAATACATAGGTATATCACTATACCAGAAATTAGCACATTTGAACCCTCACAAGGTCCATTTTCAGGTCATACCACACGTTACCAAAAACTGTCCAGTTTCAGTATTTCTGTTTGACCAACCCTTACTAAAAATTTCATTAAAAACAATCCACAACTCCTTTTAATGAAATTCCAACTCTCACACTTCATATACATATGAGGCTAACATCATACCAAATATTAGCCAATTTGAACACTCCTAAGGTTAATGTTCAGATCATATAACATGACACATCAAAACTGTCCAGCTCCAGTACTTCTGTGTGAGCAGTTTTACCAAACGAATTATTAAAAATAAACCAGAACTCTTTTTACTGCAATTCCAACTCTCACACTTACTCAACACATAGAGCTAGTGTCATGCCAAAACTTAGCTTAATTTAACATTTCTAAGATTCGTTCTCAGACCACCACAACCAGCAACACAAATCTGCCAGTTCCAGTAGTTTTAGCACTTCTTTACCTTTTTATTGTTCAAGCTTCCTTCAACTAAGATTAATAACTTAAAATGGCTAGACATTCAAGCATGCACTTCACAAATAAGGCAAGATTGGCTAGAGTATACTTGCCTCCTTGGAGCTTAGAGATTTTCCTTAGCTTGCACCTTGGTTGATATGGAGTGAAGTCCTCCTCCACCTTATTCCTAGCTCACGTTTTTGAGGATGAGAAAGAGGAGAACATTAGCTACCATTTGAAATGAAGAATGGAGGTAGATTGAGGTTAGATTCATCTTACCAAATGAAGCTTTGAAATGGATTCAACCATCAAGATGTTATCTTCTCCTAAGTAGCTTGAAGAATCCTCACTTAGTGACCCTTTGTTGGTCACGTTTTTGGCATAGAGGATGAAGAAATAGAAAGTCTCTTGCTCCTTGTAATTTCTTAAGTGTTGACATGCTAGAGAAATTCTCTCCCTCTTGGTCATGGGGCTGCCGAATTATGAGGGAGAGAGGAGGGGTTTTCCTTGTCTTTGTTTAGACTAACTAGAATTAATTAGCTTGGGTTACTTTTGAGGCAACTATAGTTACTTTTAGGTCTACCATGGTTACTTTTATTTCAACTATAGTTACTTTATGTCAACTATAGTTACTTTATGCCAACTATAGTTACTTTATGTCAACTATAGTTACTTATGGCCAACCTTGGTTATTTTATCCAACTAGAGTTATTTCCTTAACCTTGTAGTAAATATTAAGTAACTATGTTAGTATTTGAAATGTTCCTTGGTTAGTCATGAGGGGAAACCATCGGTTATGGCTTCAATAGCCATGTACACTGGATTACTACCTTCAAATCTTATGCACTCAAAACAATCCATCACTTTAACATTATATCTATATACTACATAAAACACATAAATGCTTAAGACAAAAATATAAATGCACCCCCTGCCTAGCCCAAAACCGTGGGTTAAGAACCCACTAGCCAACATTCTTTTTAATTTGTCAACATTTATTCCTCCCCATCAATTTCTACTGTAGTAAGTTTTTTCAAAATCTTCCCTGCTACTACCCACAACGTCGTCCCCCCATCCTTCTTCCTGTAACTTTTACATTTTCTCCAAAAAGAGAACCCACTTAATTATATATCTAACCCATAATTAATTTCTCTTACTGTTATTCTTATTCTCTTGGTTGGTGAAATTCAAAATTTGAGGGATTCTTGAATCCTTCAAACCGTACCCCTACCTCCTTCAAGTTATGTCTAAGACTTTGATATTTCACAAGAAACCCATATCATCCAGGGTAATCTCTCATATTCTCATCTTTATCCTCTTTGTTGAAAAATCTAAAGATTTGATTAGCCTCCCATTTCCATTTCTTCTTCTAATTCATCAGGAAAAGAACCCACTGTAAAATGTCCACAGGCCTCAAGCATTCAATTTCTAATAGGGAAACATTCTACTATTTACGTCTCCACCTAATCTTTTCTTAATCTTGAAGATTTTTTAACCTCCCAGCTCATAAAAACCGTACCCCCTGCAAGACCCATTTCATTTTACCAACTAAAACCAAAAAGGACCCTACAAAGTGTCAAATAATTAAAACCCATGTAGAACATCTCATCTTTCCTCAATACCCAAACCGTTACTATGTAACCTAAGTTGCATACTTTCTAAGATAACTTAACTTCCAACAGTGGCATTTTCACGTTTATAAGTATACTTCTAAGTAGGGTCAAAAGAAAATGACTTGCTGTTCTTGACTTGGATGTTGCTCTTCTAATATCAATCGATAATGTATTATGGTAATAATTGAGTAGATTAGAGTTAAGTAGCCATAACCATGCTTAATCCCTTTCCAAATGAGTTTAATGAGAAGCCATGTGGGTATTTGCCCCCTTTTTATTAATTCACTTACACGAGTCCTCAAGTACAATGTGACTTTTCATCGGGGTACAACATTCTCCCCACCTTAATATAAGTTTCGTCCTCGAAACTTCAGGCTAGTCAACAACATGGGGCGTCTACTCCTCATGTTGCCTTCCGTTTCCCATGTGGTTTCTTCTTTTGGGTAAATAAGATCGCAATAAACGTCTATTTAGTTCCTTCAGAACTGCTTTGTTCTTTTCATCTTAGAGATTTCACCAGAACTTATCCTTATTCTCTAGAGGTGTTGTCGTAATCTATCTCATATCTAGCACTTGCAACCTTGATACTATGTACTTGATAACAAAATCCATTCCGTATAATCATGATCATAGTAGGCTTATAATTTCCTTTTTCATAAAATATGAAAAAAACTTGGCAGAGATCATTAACTCTGGGATATAGACCTTTATCTCTTTTCTGTAAACATCCTTTCAGTGATCATGTGACGGTCATCCTACGTACAAAATAGCTTCCAAGGACATCCGGAATAATTCCCACAAGGTACACATACCAAGCTCTTCATAAGTATGTGCCACGTTTATCTGTCTTGCTGATCGTCTTATCACGTAATAACTTTTACCCCCTTTTTGCGATCATTTCATAAAATCGAACTAGAAGTTGTGGGTTCTCCTTTGAAACTTATGTTCCCTTTAGGATGTTTCAAATCATCCGAAGGTGGCCCGCTCTCTTAAAACATGGTTTTCATAGTCATGACATATTCCCTCTATACTGCATTAAAATGCGTACAAGTGTTAAAAGTGACGCATTATGGCGAGGACCTCGAGTCCCATACATAGTGTCATACTTAGTCATGTTATCACTAATAATCTCACTTGCTTACTTGTGGTCTACTCATCATAACTTAAAGAAAACTATCATAATCACTCATACTTGGTTAATAGGAAGTAGAGCAGAGGACATAGGTACTTCACACTTATTAGGCGTACCTTGGTGTTTCTGGTCATCTGCATAAACTAGCCTTATATGGATACGGTTTCCACCTACTTCTACTTCATTTGCTTGTTAAATCGTTTCTTTCATTCTTTCGTTCCTTTACTATCGCATTCCGCTCCATAGCGGTCCTCTAATAATTCACCAAAGGTCTCTGAATACGACTTAACTTAGCCTAATTAGATCTGGGGGTCTAGACCGCGCACAAATCTGATCACCTTAAACCTTTCATTTCTCATAATCAAAGGAACATACTGTCCCAAAGTAATGAATGGGTATGGTGATGCGTGACCCTTGTCTTAGTGAGTCATATCCTCAACCCTTCTCGTGACTAAGTTCTGAGAGAGGAAGAACTCACAAAACTCCTCTTAGAACTTTGCTCTTACTCTATCCAATACCAGTATCAGCATGGAGTTACCTTCAACTTTACCTAACCATCTTTCTGCCCACTATGAACTAAATTCCCTGCCAAACCTTGGAATACGTGTTCTTACTAACTATTGCTAGTAAAGTCTACTGCCTCCTGTGGTGACAGTGATGATGTCATCTTACTGAATTGTGGTGTCATCCACACTACGAAGTGTCGGAGTCTTACTTAAGGTATAAATATTCAGAATAAGCGACACCATTTAATTCGTAATCCCTATACGATCTTATGGTCATGCAAACAGTCATGATTACATTCCATAGATGGCCATCGACTAGGGCTTTATCATATGGTCAAAACTCTAATTTCCAGTCTAAATCATCCTGGTCTAAGGTCAACTCTCATCTAAGATCAGAACTTAGGTCTAAGATCAAACTTAGTTGACTATAATCATCACTTAGTTCGACATTCTGCCCGGATCTGGAGCCTTCGCTCTGATACCACCTGTAGCGCCCCGTACTCGGCTACCCCTCGTACGGTGCACCCGCCGTACCTTCCCTTTCGGAAAAGTACAAAGCGTCGATACTTAACTCGTAAAACCCATGGATAATCATGGATTACCAAGTCACGATCTTAACAGGTATATAAAAATACGGCAGAATTTGAAACTTTTACATAAATCATTCTATACATCCGACATAAGTTTTACAACCACATTCATTACATCAGTACTTCTGCAATCATCGCTTCCAACATAAATCCGCCATATATCCATCATAATAGAATCCCTAAGCTGTCATCCACTCGTATTCTCACGGATGTGGGATCCTATGCTCGTCATCAATCCTTGCTACCCCCACCTGACCACCCCCCATACCACACCCCTACCACCCAACACCCCTACCCCACCACCCCCCCGTTTCCTGTAAACTCTGGGAGGAAAAATAGGGGGTGAGTGACAAAGTCACCAGCAAGTACACCATAAACAATCATGCATTAAATGGAAAGTACATACAAGAACCGAACCCCCAAAATTTGGTCTCTTACCATCATACCTGTCTTTCCATTTAAATGCCACCAAGGTAATAGAAGCATCACTTGATCATAAAGGGAATAAGATCATAGCTTACATAACAACAACAATAAGATCGTAACTTAGGTAACGAAAGATCATGACCTAAGTAACATTTCGTCTAGCGTTTATAGCATCTCATCCCTTCCGTCAATAGCCACTAAGGCAATAAAATCATAACTTAGTCATGTAGCATGTAAAGACACAACTCAGGGCACCTCGACATCATGCTCATGATCATATGCAATGTGTATGAGTATGCAAATGCATAATGCGTATGAAAATGCGTATGCAATGCAAATGCAACGGAAAACATTCTTTCTTTCATTTAGACATGCTCATGAAAATACTTGAACTTTCTTTCTTTCTTTCAAATCATGCTCATCATAAAACAAGAGAGTGTGTCAGCCTATTATACCGGGCATGACTCGGTTCTTATAACATGATCACCTTCAGGTCTATTATACCGGACCTGGCTCGGTTCTTACACTCTTCAGACCTATTATACCGGGCCTGGATCGGTTCTTATAATCTTCAGACCTATTATACCGGGCCTGGATCGGTTCTTATAATCGTGATCATCTTCAGACCTATTATACCGGGCCTGGCTCGGTTCTTATAATCTTCAGATCAATTAACCCCGGATCTGGAGCGGGTTAAGCTGGCCAGAAATAAATGGTACCATAGGAATCTTTTCGCAATCGTAAACCTCTCTTTCAAAGATCTTTCTTTCAAAACTCAAAACTTCTTTTCAAAAGATCTTTCTCATCATTCTTTTTCATAAAATCAGTTTCATGAACCGTATGAACATGGACAATGCGATGTATGATATGCAACATGCGACTCGTGGACAAATACATCATAACACGCATATGCTGACTCGTCTCTTAAGCTGGAAAAACTGTCCAGCAATTATACTCTGTTCATACAGCCTCATGCTCATCAATTCGTGCTCATTTTCATCAACTCATATCATACACATGCATAATGAAGTCTTAGACACATGCCATAAAAATTTCGTAACATTCCGAAATGTCTAACGACCTCAAAACATCAAGTATCATCAAGGTACTGCTGAAATCAGCAGGGAAGTACCGCCTTACCTCATTTTGATGGATCATCAAACCTTAATCACTTTGATCCAACACCTGGAAAACATAGCTAACATACCTAGGAGTAATATTCATAAGGATAAACATCACATTTAAGCCTAAGTGATCCAGAACAAAGCCTCACAACTTAAGACATTAAGTTGTCCTGTTTTCCAGTTTTGTACTCCAATTTCCATTCAGTTGTTAACCATCAAAATGGTGGTTTTATGATGGTTTATTTACATGACCCTGTACCTCTATGTCTTGGGTAGTTACCATAAAAATTCCAAGGCAATCCAATAAGCTTAAGGGGGTCATCTAATTACATTCCCAAACTGGGTACCTGCAGAAACTGGAATGACCAGTTATATCACGAATTGAATTGTGACCAAACCACAACTCTTTTTACCAAAATTCCAACTCACAGATGTCACAAACACATCAAAGTATCACCATGTCAAAAATCATCCCGTTTGGACATTCCTAAGGTGCATTTTAGAGCCACACAACTTACTACTCAAAACTGTCCTGTTCCAGCAACTCTGTTTGAGCAGTTTTACTAAGAATTTCATTAAAAATAAACCATGACTCCTTTCAATGAAATTCCAGCTCTCACACTTAATAAATACATAGGTATATCACTATACCAGAAATTAGCACATTTGAACCCTCACAAGGTCCATTTTCAGGTCATACCACACGTTACCAAAAACTGTCCAGTTTCAGTATTTCTGTTTGACCAACCCTTACTAAAAATTTCATTAAAAACAATCCACAACTCCTTTTAATGAAATTCCAACTCTCACACTTCATATACATATGAGGCTAACATCATACCAAATATTAGCCAATTTGAACACTCCTAAGGTTAATGTTCAGATCATATAACATGACACATCAAAACTGTCCAGCTCCAGTACTTCTGTGTGAGCAGTTTTACCAAACGAATTATTAAAAATAAACCAGAACTCTTTTTACTGCAATTCCAACTCTCACACTTACTCAACACATAGAGCTAGTGTCATGCCAAAACTTAGCTTAATTTAACATTTCTAAGATTCGTTCTCAGACCACACAACCAGCAACACAAATCTGCCAGTTCCAGTAGTTTTAGCACTTCTTTACCTTTTTATTGTTCAAGCTTCCTTCAACTAAGATTAATAACTTAAAATGGCTAGACATTCAAGCATGCACTTCACAAATAAGGCAAGATTGGCTAGAGTATACTTGCCTCCTTGGAGCTTAGAGATTTTCCTTAGCTTGCACCTTGGTTGATATGGAGTGAAGTCCTCCTCCACCTTATTCCTAGCTCACGTTTTTGAGGATGAGAAGGAGAACATTAGCTACCATTTGAAATGAAGAATGGAGGTAGATTGAGGTTAGATTCATCTTACCAAATGAAGCTTTGAAATGGATTCAACCATCAAGATGTTATCTTCTCCTAAGTAGCTTGAAGAATCCTCACTTAGTGACCCTTTGTTGGTCACGTTTTTGGCATAGAGGATGAAGAAATAAGAAAGTCTCTTGCTCCTTGTAATTTCTTAAGTGTTGAACATGCTAGAGAAAATTCTCTCCCCTTGGTTCATGGGGCTGCCGAATTATGAGGGAGAGAGGAGGGGTTTTCCTTGTCTTTGTTTAGACTAACTAGAATTAATTAGCTTGGGTTACTTTTGAGGCAACTATAGTTACTTTTAGGTCTACCATGGTTACTTTTATTTCAACTATAGTTACTTTATGTCAACTATAGTTACTTTATGCCAACTATAGTTACTTTATGTCAACTATAGTTACTTTATGGCCAACCTTGGTTATTTTATCCAACTAGAGTTATTTCCTTAACCTTGTAGTAAATATTAAGTAACTATGTTAGTATTTGAAATGTTCCTTGGTTAGTCATGAGGGAAACCATCGGTTATGGCTTCAATAGCCATGTACACTGGATTACTACCTTCAAATCTTATGCACTCAAAACAATCCATCACTTTAACATTATATCTATATACTACATAAAACACATAAATGCTTAAGACAAAAATATAAATGCACCCCCTGCCTAGCCCAAAACCGTGGGTTAAGAACCCACTAGCCAACATTCTTTTTAATTTGTCAACATTTATTCCTCCCCATCAATTTCTACTGTAGTAAGTATGTTTTCAAAATCTTCCCTGCTACTACCCACAACGTCGTCCCCCCATCCTTCTTCCTGTAACTTTTACATTTTCTCCAAAAGAGAGAACCCACTTAATTATATATCTAACCCATAATTAATTTCTCTTACTGTTATTCTTATTCTCTTGGTTGGTGAAATTCAAAATTTGAGGGATTCTTGAATCCTTCAAACCGTACCCCTACCTCCTTCAAGTTATGTCTAAGACTTTGATATTTCACAAGAAACCCATATCATCCAGGGTAATCTCTCATATTCTCATCTTTATCCTCTTTGTTGAAAAATCTAAAGATTTGATTAGCCTCCCATTTCCATTTCTTCTTCTAATTCATCAGGAAAAGAACCCACTGTAAAATGTCCACAGGCCTCAAGCATTCAATTTCTAATAGGGAAACATTCTACTATTTACGTCTCCACCTAATCTTTTCTCAATCTTGAAGATTTTTTTTAACCTCCCAGCTCATAAAAACCGTACCCCCTGCAAGACCCATTTCATTTTACCAACTAAAACCAAAAAGGACCCTACAAAGTGTCAAATAATTAAAACCCATGTAGAACATCTCATCTTTCCTCAGTACCCAAACCGTTACTATGTAACCTAAGTTGCATACTTTCTAAGATAACTTAACTTCCAACAGTGGCATTTTCACGTTTATAAGTATACTTCTAAGTAGGGTCAAAAGAAAATGACTTGCTGTTCTTGACTTGGATGTTGCTCTTCTAATATCAATCGATAATGTATTATGGTAATAATTGAGTAGATTAGAGTTAAGTAGCCATAACCATGCTTAATCCCTTTCCAAATGAGTTTAATGAGAAGCCATGTGGGTATTTGCCCCCTTTTTATTAATTCACTTACACGAGTCCTCAAGTACAATGTGACTTTTCATCGGGGTACAACAATACCTTCTTCCTGAAGAAGATCAATGACATATTTCGTTGGGAAATAATCATACCTGTCTTGTTCCTTCCTACTTCCATACCAAGGAAGTATCTCAATGACCCAAATCTTTAACTTCAAATTCTGTTGAAAGATAGCTTTTTACTTTTGCAATATTCTTAATACAGTTTCCAGTCAGTATAATATCATCAACATAAACTATAAGCATTGTAACAGTCTTACCAACCACATACACAAACAAAGTGTGATCACTTTGGGCCTGAGTAAAACCATATGCAATCAAAACTTCAGTAAACTTACTAAACCATACACGTGGAGATTGTTTTAAACCATAAATTGACCTTCTTAGTTTAGAAACTTTTCCCTTTGTATTCAGAGATTCAAATCCGGGTGGTATGCACATAAACACTTGTTCTTTTAGCTCCCCATTCAAGAATGCATTTTTATGTCAAGTTGAGCAAGTGGCCAATCCAAGTTTATAGCTAATGAAAAAATAATTCTAATGATATTGAGTTTAGCTACTGGAGCAAAAGTTTCCAAATAGTCTACTCCATAAGATTGTGAGAAACCTTTTGCTACCAATCTAGCTTTATGTCTATTCACAGTACCATCTGAGTTATATTTTAATGAGAATACCAATTTGCATCTAACTGGACTAATATTTTTAGGTGCTGCTACTAGCTCCCAATTACCGTTTTTTATAAGGGCTGTCATTTCCTCATGAACAGCTTGCCTCCATTTTTCTTGGCTTAGTGCTTCCTCTATAGATCCTGGGATGGACTGATTATCTAGACTTACTGTAAACAGCTTAAACTTTGTATTTTACTTATCATAGGATACAACCTTACTAAGAGGATAAGCTGAATGATATCCCTTGTTGCCTAAAAACTTGTGATATTTAATACAATCTCGAGTCCCTTTCCTTATTGCAATAGGCAAGTCAAACTCTTGATCCTCCTGAAGGATTGGTTCAGAGTTATTTGTAATAGGAGTCATACCTGGATCTGAGACCTCAGGCAAAGATGCCATGTGTTCTCCCTGTGTCTTTTCTTTCCTCCTAGAGTATACTTGTTTAATGGGCAATGGATTTCTGTTGTTTTGTTGGACATTGCTTTGAATTCTATCACCATCCTAAATGCTGTCCTGTTCTTCTTGTCCCTTGCCAGATGTTGAACAGCCTAGGCTACCTGAGATGGAGGAAGTACCAACAGTGGAAACATCTATAATGCTCCAGGAGTCAGCCTGTTCACCATCACTAGACAAAGAGTTAGAACCATAATAAGGAGAACTTTCATCAAAGCATACATCCAGAGTCGTGCAAATCTTCCTTGTGGTAGGACAAAAACATTTATATCCTTTTTGAGACCCTGAGTATCCCAAAAACATACATTTAACAGACCTATTTTCTAATTTTCCCCTTAAATGAGACTGAAGATAAACGTATACAACACAACCAAATATTTTAAATGGAAGCTCAGAAAGTAATAGACAATTAGGAAACTGATCCAGTAATTTTTCTCTAGGACTCATAAAATTCAAAACTCTGGATGGCATCCTGTTGATCAAGTAGGTAGAAGTTAATACAACTTCACCCCATAACAATTTAGGCACATTCATAGAGAACATAATAGATCTTGCAATACTTAGAATATGTCTATGCTTTCTCTCAGCAATGCCATTTTGCCGAGGTGATGCACACATATGTGCAAGACGTTATAGGTGTGTCTTAGTTAGATTGCACATCATGCATTTCATTTTGTGTGTTTCAATTTCTTGATTTTTGTTTATTATCCTTTCTTTTACTTTTTTGATGCTTGTTATGTCTTTTCTTGCTTTATAAGGGCTCTTGGAGTTGTCAAACCCGTTTGGAAGTGTTAGACAAAGAATGCTGAAAAGTGCTGAAAATTAGTTGAAATTTGTGGACGCATAATTCAATAATGAAAACTCCAAATGGAGTCATTCAAAAGCCAAAAGTCAAGTTCAAAATGTGAACTAAATTTCTCAAGAAGAACACTACTTCAAATTCTGATTGCATCCGCGGGAAAATTTGAGTCAACCAGAGGTGCCATTTCTGCCTAAAATCCAGCACCCTTGTTTATTCTTGGAGTTTGACCTCTTTAAGCCAATTGAATAGGTTCCAAACGTTTTTGGTCTGGTCCTAAGACCAGAATATTTGTGCTTTATTGTACTTTTGACTAGAGTAAGTGTTAGGATGAGTTTTATCCTTATTTAAGCCATGTAAACCAATTTTTACAAAAAAAGGAGACTTTGAAGAATTCTATTCAAGAACAAGTTGTTCTTTTGGGCACAAAATGTGTTCCTTTTGTTTTCTAGGTTTTGCATAAAAACGTTAGATTAGATCTTTCAAGGCTTGAGCAACCTTGAAGGTGATATTGCCTACATCCAAAGATTGAACCGTCCACGAGGGTGTAATTCTTGCGTGACAAACGCTGAAATCGTTGGTGTGGCTGCCTCAAAAACTGTCCCCGTCATCATTCGAAGAAAGGGAGTGTTTGACACTTTTGTGCCTAAACCAATGTTGGAGGAGAAGGTAGAGTTAAAGGAAAGATCCGTCAATAATCCACAGGCTTGTGCTTGTATCAATTTGGTATCAGAGCGAAGGTTCCCCCTTTAACCCATATCCGTTTTTGTTTTTGTTGTTTTCTTTCATCTCCATTTTCACCCCATCTTGATTCTGATTCCCTCATCTATTTTCCTTCACATCCACCTTAAACACCATAAATACAAAAAAAAACAGAATGTTGTCTTTTTAGCTTCTAAACGAGTGTTATACGGAATGCTTTTGTATAAACTTGGACAATACGTTTTGTGCTATAGCTTGTAATT
>AP025043.1:22461884-22512598 GCA_036186865.1 Eustoma russellianum | reverse complement strand
CATTAACTTCTCAAAATAATGAAATGAAATCCGAGATTTCAAATTTGAAATCAAGGAATACCGATTTAGAGAAAATGATGAAACAATTTGATACAGGGTCAAACATGCTGCATCGCATCATATTATCGCAAAAGCATGACAGTGACAAAACTGGATTGGGATACGTTGATATTAACGAAGTATCAACCAAACCAACCAAGTTTGTTGTGTCTAAGAAAGTAGACACCCCTAAGCCTCAAGTGGCGTCTAAGATGACGCAAAAAGCGCCCCCTTCCACACGCCCCACTCCCTCATATCATGTGAAATATAACGTTCTACCATATAGATATGAGAAGAAAAGAACAACGCATACACGAAATACATATCATCCACACACTACGCACACACACACACGGACATATCAAAAGCGTCCTTCATTCAATGAGTATAGAGGAGTCCTTGGGCAAAGACTCAAAGTACATGCACCAAATGTATATTATATCGCACCTTCATCTACATTCTTGCCATTTGATAGACCGAGAAGGATCACCCAAGTATGGGTACCGAAAGGTACCTTTACCAAAAGGTGATTAACTAACTCGAAAGGACCCAAAATTAAAAGGGTACCTAAATCACCTTTTCACATTGCAGGGAGACCACACATCGAAAGACACATCAATAAAGTGGTTCCTTGACAGTGGTTGCTCGAGGCACATGATGGGTGACCTGAGCCTGTTCTCCAAATTAAAGAAGGTCACAAAAGGCGGATCCGTAACCTTTGGAGACAACAATGAGGGCAAGATCATTGGAAAAGGTACGATTGGCAATCCGAATACACTTTAAATCTCCAACGTATTTTTGGTAAGCAACTTATCTTACAATCTTCTTAGTATTTCTGAATTTGTTGACAATGGCTTCAATGTGTGTTTTACTCACCCTTATTGCAATATAATAAATAAAAATGGAGAAACCGTTTTAAAAGGAAAACGAGAAGGAAATATTTTTACGCTATCTTTGGATGATGTAGTAGACGCTAAAGTTAAATGTTTTATGTCAAATGAACCCAATGTGAATTTGTGGCATAGACGTTTAGGACACATAGGTATTTCCACACTAGAAAAACTACAACGAAAGAACCTAGTACGGGGACTGCCTACGCTTGATTTAGACAACTTTCAGTTGTGTGAATCTTGCATAAAAGGCAAACAAACACGTGAGTCACTTAAGCCGAAAAATGAAATAAGCACGACTAGAATACTAGAACTATTGCATATCGATTTGTTTGGTCCTAGTCGCACCACAAGCCTTGGTGGGCGTCACTATGCATGCGTAATTGTTGATGACTTTTCTCGTTATACATGGACTTTATTTCTTGCACATAAGGATGATAGCGCTGTAGAAATTGCTAAATTAACTAAACAACTTGAAAATCAATACGGTGTGAATGTGAAAAGAATAAGAAGCGATAGAGGCGGTGAGTTTCAAAATAAAGAGATGATTTCGTTTTGTGAAGAAAAAGGAATTAAACATGAGTTTTCGCCACCTAGAACTCCACAATTAAATGGAGTAGTAGAAAGAAAGAATCGCACACTATAAGAAATCGCTAGAACCATGCTTTGTGAAAAAAAATTGCCTAGATTTTTGTGGGCGGAAGCAGTAAATTGTGCATGCTATATTGTAAATCGCCTACCTATAAGAAAGAAAATAAACAAGACGCCTTACGAAATTTTGAATGATCGCATGCCTAAGATTGATTATTTTCGTGTGTTTGGATGCAAATGCTTTGTCTTGAATACAAAAGATAATTTAGATAAATTTGAATCCAAATCAATTGAGTGCATTTTTGTTGGGTATTCCATAAATTCAAAAGCATATAGATGTTATGATCCTCTCACTAGACAAATCATAGAATCTATTCATGTTAAATTCAATGAATTTGGAGATATTGATAAAGATAAGGAATATGACGATGATTTTGAATTGAAACCCGTTTTGGATGAAGATAATGATTCTTTTGATATGCATGAGATGAATGAGACACTAGAAATGCATGATCATATAGAGATGCATGATAACTTAGAAAATCATCAACCAAGATGGCATAGAGATCACCCACATGATCTCATCATAGGCGACATCACTCACGGTGTGCGACCACGTAGAAGAATCACTTCGGAATGAAATAAATGAATTTCATGCTATGATTTCTGAAATTGAGCCCAAAAATGTGCATGATGCTTTGAGTGATTCATCTTGGATTGATGCTATGCATGACGAACTTAATCAATTCGTTAGAAATGATGTATGGGATTTAGTGCCACGACCACAAGATAAGACAATAATAGGACACAAAGTGGGTATTTAGGAACAAAATGAATGAAGAAGGAAAGGTCGTTAGAAATAAAGCAAGACTCGTAGCTCAAGGATATAATCAAGAAGAAGAAATAGACTACGATGAAACATTTGCACCCGTAGCACGTTTAGAAGCTATACGACTCTTACTTGCTATTGCTTGCATGAAAGATTTTAAATTGTATCAAATGGACGTCAAAAGTGCTTTTCTAAACGGATTCATACAAGAAGAAGTATACGTGAAGCAACCACCCGGTTTTGAAGATTTGAAACATCCAGATCACGTGTACAAACTAAAGAAGGCACTATATGGCCTAAAGCAAGCGCCAAGAGCATGGTATGATCGTTTTGCTACTTTCCTTTTAGAAAATAATTTTAAACGCGGTACTATAGATAGTACACTATTTTTGAAACAAGAAAAATCAGATTTACTTATTATTCAAATCTACGTAGATGACATTATTTTCGGTTCTACCTCACATAGATTTTGAAAATTGTATGAAAGCTGAATTTGAAATGTCTATGGTTGGTGAACTTAATTATTTTCTTGGCTTGCAGATTAAGCAAACGAGTAAAGGAATTCATATAAGTCAAGCTAAGTATGTAAATGACATGATCAAGAAGTTCAATTTTGAAAATTTGAAACCATCCCCCACGCCTATGAGTGTCACTACTAAATTAGACAAAGACGAACATGGTAAAGACGTTGATAATAGATTATATCGATCTAGATAGGTTCTTTACTATGTTTAACTGCTAGTAGGCCTGACATCATGTTTAGCGTATGCATGTGTGCTCGTTTTCAAAGTCAACCTAAGGTGTCACACTTAAATGCGGTAAAAAGAATATTCCGTTATATTAAGCACACGCCCACCTTAGGTATTTGGTACGATAAGGATTCTACATTTGACTTACATGCTTACACTGATGCAGATTATGGTGGCTGCAAAATAGATAGAAAAAGCACGAGCGGAACTTGCCAATTTATAGGAAATTCCCTTATTTTATGGTTTTCCAAAAAGCAAGCAAGTGTTGCTTTGTCCACTACAGAGGCTGAGTACATGGCTCTTAGCCTTTGTTGCACACAGTTGTTGTGGATAAAACAACAACTTTCGGATTTTGGAATTACCGTAAATAAAATTCCTATATATTGTGATAGTATGAGTGCAATAAATTTGTCTAAGAACCCCGTGTTACACTCTAAGGCTAAGCATATAGAAGTTCGCTATCACTTTCTTCATGATCACGTTAACAATGGTAATATTGTCATAGATCACGTACGCACTGAATCACAAGTAGCGGATATATTTACAAAGGCCTTAAATCAAGCCACATATGAATCTATTCGTTCTAGATTAGGCATGATTCCCGTTGATGTGATTTAATGTGATATTATTTGATTTACTTTCCTTTTTGACAGGAATCTTTTGATTAACTTTCCAAAATAAAGGGGGAGAGAGATTTAAGGGGGAGAGAGACTGATTGATCACTGATTGATCTTAATTGCATGAATCAAGGGGGAGCCGGATTTGAAATTTGAAATTCAAATTTCAAATCTGTGCATAGTTCAAGGGGGAGAGATAGCACTTAAATCATGTACACAAGTTATTTTGAAAATCATCAAAAGGGGGAGATTGTAGAAATAAGAGGGTTTGAGTGATTTCAAAATAAGAAATTTGAATGCATATATATATATATAAACGTTGAATGCATATATATATATAAACGTGCATAAGTACATGTATGCATGATAACTTGCCATTACTTGCCTTATTTAGCTTATATATTATGTTGCCGTACTAACGAGCCATGAAGCATTAAAGCTTACATCATATGGCAAACATTTGTTGTGTTTATGCTATTTTCAGGTGCCACCATTAATGAACTAAATTAGTTCATTAAGTGAAGTACTTAGTTTGATAAACTAAGTAGTTCATTAAAGGAAGATTCATTTGAAAAAGGCACAAAGGCAACAAGGCTAAGGAAGGAAAGTTTTCTCCTCCTCTTCTCATTAATATATACACACGCCTATACATATATTAATATATATATTTTCAGATTTTTTGAAAAAGGCACATACACATGTATTCCAACGTACTACCGACACGTTATATATTTTACGTACGTATGTTAACGTCACACCATTATACTTAACTCATATTTATGAGTACATTCAGGTCTTATATCATATGATATAAGATATGGTGATGACAAATTAAATACGACACGATAAAAGGTTCTAAACCGAAATTTGTCGTATCGGGCGAATACCGAAACTTCGCCAACGTGTCACGTACTTGCCATAAATAAATGGCCAGACCATATACATCAAAAATTGATGAAAATTTCGTGCTACACATGGTATGATCAGCCAAAATACTTTCCATGTTGGCACACACAAATCATCCCACATTTAGGCCAAAATGTGAAGATTCCAATTTTAATTTTGTCACATGTTAATGGTACCACTTTAAACCAGCCAAGTGCTGAGATTTAAAGTATATATTATATATATTATGTATAACATAATATATATATCATGTGCAAAAGTTGGGATTTAAATTAGAGAAAAATCGGGTAATCGATAAATATCGAAAATTCGGTTTTCTACACACATAACATGGAACGTTTTTCTTGTACATTATGTGACACGTATCTAGACAATTTTTACATATGATATACATCTTAAAGTGTTCTAGAAAATTAAATTAAGGGCTGATTGGAATATTACATGTGTGTATTATTAAATGTGCACTATTTTACAAAGTTAACAAAAATAAATTTCAGCACATGTATATACATCTTCCAACGTACATACAGCTGACATGGAGCACATGTGGAGCATTGTTCGCATATTGATTGGTCAAGGATCAATCATACAATGTTGATGAATCAAAGAGAGAAGCTACAAAAGGTAAGTATTCAACATATATCTCTCTTATGTCACATGCTTAAAATTTCAGCATACTAACATTATCATGGGCGATTTCTTCATGTTTAAGGTGACATATTTTGTCATCTTTTATTAAAGGATTAATTGAAGATGTTATGGAAATGATTTGAATATTATGTAAGGTAAGAAAGTGTGATATTCTACATATCACACATGCTGAAATTTTTCAGCATGTGTGAAGTTATGGTGGCCGAATGTGATGGCTATAGTATGTCCAAATTCATTTCTCAATTGTTAGCAAGACTTACCATGTATTGTTGATTCATTTTTATGGTGAAAAATCAAAGAATAATGGGTATTATTTTGAAGGAAATGGAAGGTTGCACATGCTGAAAAATTCAGCATGGCAAGGAGGGTCTTGGCCGATTTTTAGGCATGAAAGGGGAAGAATTTTTGGTCTTACAATTTATGATGAAATATTTGACTTATGGTATGATTTTATGATTGATATTGGCACATGTTTAAAGTGTTAATCTCAGATTTTTTCCATTTCATCATGTTGACAACATTGAGCCAATAAGGAGGTGCCAAGTAAGCGAAGACTAAATGATGATCCAATAGAATGATGCCAAGTAAGCAAGGCATTGTCACCATGATGTCTTACACTCTCTCAAGCACTTAAAAGGAAATTTTCAAGAGGGGAGAAAGGCATAGGGGGGACGGATGGACTTCTTAAAAAGAGAAGAGGAGAGCAAACAAAAACAAGAACAAGAATTGCATTCTAAAGTGATAAAATTGCCAAGCTCTTCTTCTCCTACATTTTCTTTCTTTCTCTTTCTTGTAAAAAGCCTATTGTTATTTATATCTTTCAATCTTGAATAGGCTTCATATAAACCACCATTCATTTATCTTTGTAAAAGATTGATCAAGGTGTGATCAATCTTCATTCTAGCAAGGTGGTGGTGTTCGTACAAATTGTACTAGGAATACAAGGTTTGTAAAGGGTTGGAGTTAAGGTGTAACTCTATCAACCCTGTGGTAAGGTGTGTTGTGTGTGTGAATAGTGTGAACCAAGGAAGGTGTTTCTTGAAGACTGGAGTAGGTTGTTTATAACCGAACCAGTATAAAAATCTCGGTGCAATTTACTTTCAGCATTTACTTTTCAGTTTCTGCACTGTTTATCCGTTTTGTTCACGTTCGTAAAAATAGTAAACGATTTCCAAAAATTATAAAAATTTCCAGAAACATACTAGCACGTTCTAGGGTTAATTTGGCACAAGTTTCAACCCTTTTGGACAAGTATAAGTCAATCAAACATCAACAGTTCTGAGACTAGTGCAGTCTGATTTTCAGACTTGCAAAGGTTGAGACTTTGGTTGTATTTGACCTACTTCCCAAAAGAATTTTAACTGTTTCAACCCATTTAAATATAGTGTGTGAGGAGTTATTGGTCAAATTTTCAGATCATTTGGACGTTCACACAAATAGGAATTAATTTTTCAAAACCATCTATCGTTTCTGGCAGATTTGCACAATCTGAGTACCAACGGTTTTCGAAGGGGTTAAAGGTTGAATTTTATTTGAAATTTTTAGGGGACCCTCATAACATCTGAGGCTAAGTTCTCTCAAAATTTCATAATTTTTGGAGACCTCTAACCTAGTTTTAAAAACGTTTTAAAAACCATATTTTCCGCACCATCTATTCAACCCCCCCTTCTAGTGGTGCCTTGCAAATCCTAAATGTGAACTAAATTTCTCAAGAAGAACACTGCTTCAAATTCTGATTGCATCCGCGGGAAAATTTGAGTCAACCAGAGGCGCCATTTCTGCCTAAAATCCAGCACCCTTGTTTATTCTTGGAGTTTGACCTCTTTAAGCCAATTGAATAGGTTCCAAACGTTTTTGGTCTGGTCCTAAGACCAGAATATTTGTGCTTTATTGTACTTTTGACTAGAGTAAGTGTTAGGATGAGTTTTATCCTTATTTAAGCCATGTAAACCAATTTTTACAAAAAAAGGAGACTTTGAAGAATTCTATTCAAGAACAAGTTGTTCTTTTGGGCACAAAATGTGTTCCTTTTGTTTTCTAGGTTTTGCATAAAAACCTTAGATTAGATCTTTCAAGGCTTGAGCAACCTTGAAGGTGATATTGCCTACGTCCAAAGATTGAACCGTCCACAAGGGTGTAATGCTTGCGTGACAAACGCTGAAATCGTTGGTGTGGCTCCCTCAAAAACTGTCCCCATCATCATTGGAAGGAAGGGAGTGTTTGACACTTTTGTGCCTAAACCAATGTTGGAGGAGAAGGTAGAGTTAAAGGGAAGATTCGTCAATAATCCACAGGCTTGTGCGTGTACCATGAGGTGTATAGACATTTGATGTTTGCTGGTGTATGCAATGCTCTATAAGAAAATTCTTAACTTCTTTATGTAGATACTCACTACCGTTATCTGATCTGAGGTTCTTTATGGTCACACCAAACTGGTTTTTAATCAAGTAAACAGAAGTTTTGAAGACATGGGACAGTTCTGATTCATGCTTCAATAGATATGTCCAGGTGACCCTTGTATGGTAATCAACAAATATAACAAACCACCTGCTCCCATTCACATTCAACACTCTAGAGGGACCCCAGATATCTGAGCGAACCAAGTTAAATGATTTACTCTCTTTGTATATCTTGGTAGGATACTGTGCTCTGGATTGCTTGCCAAATAAACATGTTTCACATTTAATGCATTCAAGTGAAATTCCAGTGAACAAATCAGGTTTGTACATCTTTAAGTACATGAAGTTGGGATGACCCAACCTCTTGTGCCACAACATAATAAGATCCATTCTAGTACGTTTTTCATTTATTCTAGAAACATTTTGTTTGTTCATACTAGAATAAACACTAGATTGGTCTTTAAAAGCTTCAGATGTAACATTCCCCAAAAAATAATCATCTGGTTTGGCAATTTCCAAAATGAACAGTCCCCTTTTATGATTAGCATTACCAATCATCCCTTTGAAAATTTTCTCCTTCACTGCCTTCTCTTGAAAGCAAGAAGCAAAAGAAGGGAGGAAACATCTTTTAGTTGGTGAAAAAATAACCCAACAAGAATTGTCAGCCATTATTCTTTTTACAGAAATGAGACTGCAATCTAAGTTTGGTACATATAATACATCCTTTAGTGTTAACTTTTCAGAGAGTTGAATATTACCAGATCCAATAATATCAATACTGCCTCCATTAGTAATTTTTACCTTTTTAGGAATAACAAACGGTGTAAAACAATTCATTTGTGATCTATCAAAAGTCATATGATTTGTAGCTCTAGAATCAATAATCCATGCTTGTGACTTACCAGACTTACCTGTTCTGGCCATGGTAGCACGAACCTCACTTTCTTTTATTTGTGATCTTTGGCTTTCTAGCACCCTAAGAAACGCATCAAGTTGTGCTTGTGTAAATCTTTGCTCTATGTCAGATCCAGACTCACCTACAGTAGCTCTGGGAGTTCTCCAAGAATCAGCATCAGATCTCCCTGAGTTATTCGACTCTGAAAGCCCAGCATAATTTTGTCTATAGTCGTTTTTCCTGAAATAAGATGGAGGTGGTTTTGCATGTGTTCTAGGCCTCCTATAACACTCTTCTATTACATGCCCCTCCCTATGGCAGTATCTGCAGTACTTTTTAACAAAACCACGAGTATCCTTCCCTCCAGATTTCTTTATCATTAATCCAGTTGTTTTTTCTTTGTCACTTTCCTGAGTACTAAGTGCAGAAGCCTCTAAAGTCACTATAGATGGTCCCATCATTACTTTCATACGGCTTTCTTCTTGTCTAACCTCTGAGAAGGCTGAATCATATTGGGTAAAAGCTTAGTTCCAAGGATTCTCCCTCGTACAACATCAAAATCCTTGTGCAAGCCTGATAAAAAACCAAATATCCGTTTGGTCTCTTTTATCTTCTTATACAACTGGTCATCAGCAGAACACCCCCATTGATACACTTCTAGTGCATCAATCTGTTGCCACACTTGAGATAAGTTACTGAAAAACTTGCTGACTGTCTGGTCTCCTTGCTTGATATCTTTGAGTTGGGCTTCTAACTCATACAGTTCCGATATGTTATCAGTTTTAGAGTACATTTCCTTAGATGCTCTCCAGATGGTAGAGGTAGTAGGATATAGCATGAACGTGTTGCTTACATCAGGTGCCATTGACCCTAGTAGCCATGACATTATCACGGAATTCTCAGCCTCCCATGTTAGAAATTTTTCATCAGTCTCAGATGGAATAACCATATTCTCAGAAAGGTATTCCTTTTTTCCCCTACCATTGATGAAGAGCTCAATAGCTCTACTTCAAGGTAAATAGTTGTTTCCATGCAACTTTTGATTTGTGATTGGTACTGGAGTTGAATCAACCATAGTTCCTCTAGTTCTAGATCTAGATCCAGCAGTCTTGTTTTTAACCGTGGTGGAGGTAATTTCAGTACCATGAACAGCCATGGTAGCAGGTGGCTGGAGAAAAAATTTTGAACTCTGTGGAACGAAACCAACTGAGATCTAAAAAATTTAAGAAGAGTTAATTGGTATGATAGGAAGAGAAGATGACACTGCAGACTGATGTAGAGGAAAGTTATCGCAAAGAAGGAAAGGTGAAGCAGTGGAGCAATTAACGTGAATAGAGAGGTGAAAGCGTAGATTTAATGTGAAAAGAAAGATGAGTTAATGAGACAAGAGAGATGAATTCCGTGTATTCACATTCATAGCTTCTGGGGAACCGAGAAAATTGAGAAAATTTTACAATCAATAAATTAATATTCCTTCTTTCTTTTCGTGCGTGTCCAGTTAGTATAAATGACACGTTACACCCTGCATGGGTGACACGTCACCACCGAACCGTGTAGAAAAATTAACCAAGTTCAAACTTTCTGGAATTTTTAGTTCGTGAAAGGACAAATTTGTCCTTCTTCTTCCGTGGCAAAATTTTCCTCTGCTACGTGTTCTTCATAGAAGAACTAATCAATGGAGAATTTAGAACCTTTTGAGCACCAGCGGAATAAACGTTGAAACTTCGAATACTAGCATACTATGATCAGAGAGAGTTTGTTCTTGCCACGAAGTGGAAATGCAGAAGATGAAAAAATCTGAGTAGAAGATCGCAGTAATTTTCCTTTTCCTCAGGGAAAGAATAATCTGAACTCAAGATTCTGAAACAATTTGTTGAAACTTTCTCTTCTAGTTGCTCTGATACAATATAGATTAACACCAATCAAATGTATTGAAGAGAAAGATTCTAGAATGATTTATTTACTTCATAAAAGAGTTTTACATTTACAGTGGAACAATGGAAACACAGTTTCCTTACTTTACAACTTCTGCAGTGCATCTAAATATATACAAAGAAGAAAGAGAAAAACTATACTAAGGCTTCCAACGGCTCTTTTGTGTTCATCATTGATGTCATCAAGTAGATGGTCAGCCTTTCTTCAATGATATCAAACGGCTAGTTTGTCCTCAGCATTTCTACAGCTTTGAGCAGTAAACCGTAAGCCACAAAGATAAAAGACAGTATAGAAAGTATTAATTTGAACACTTAGATCTCTTTAGAATCAGAAGAATTGAGGAAGATGAAAAACCTTTGTGTTTTATTTCACATAAGGCATACTTCAAGTATCTGAAATATGCAACATATATATATACAAGTGTTTTGGGGACAATAGCCCAACGGCTATATTTAAAGACAAGATGGACAATGGTTGTTTTCCTAAACATCAATAGAATAATAATAAGCACTACATTAACTATAATTTTCTATATTCACCTTCAAGCTTGGTATAAATATTGATGCAACCAAGCTTGGCAGATAATCTGTGGAATATTGCAATAAAAACAAATTTTGTCAGAATATCTGCGACTTGCTTATGTGATGGAACATATTGAATAGAGATAGTCTTATCTTCAATTTTCTCTTTGATGAAGTGCCTGTTAATTTCCACGTGTTTAGATTTATCATGATGCATAGGATTTTCCGCAATGTTAATGGCCGACACATTATCACAGTACACATGAATGTTGGCACTTCTAATGTGACACAAATCCAGTAAAGCCCTTTTGATCCACAATCCTTCACAAATACCAAGCGCCAAAGCCCTTAATTCCGCTTCTGCACTGCTTCTTGCAACAACAGATTGATTCTTTCTCCGCCATGTAACCAAAATTTCCCCATAGGTATGTAGCATACCTCGAAGTTGACCTCATATCCTTCTTTGAGCCTCCCCAATCTGCATCGATGAACACACAGATTGATCTGTCTTCTATTTTCTTGAGAAACATACCCTGGTCAGGAGCACCTTTTAGGTACATAAGGATTCTCATAACAACACTCAAGTGAAAACTATTAGGAGAATGCATATATTAACTGACGAAACTTACGACACAACATATATCAGGACGGGTATGAGATAAGTAGATTAATTTACCTACTAATCCTTGGTAACTTAACTTATAAACTTCAGTTCCAGAATAACAGTTATATGCCATGCCTTTATCCGCAGCTTGACCAGGTTCAAGTGGAGTCGTGGCAGGCTTACATCCTATCATGCCAGCCTCACTTAATAGGTCAATAACGTACTTCCATTAAAATATAGTTTTTAACCTAAGTATTAGCCAATGAAAAGATTTCTTTGGAATGAAGAAAGCTAACAAGGAAGAAAGGTTGAAAAAGCTAAAGGTTGTTTTAGGTAGTTTTGCCCAGCCAAGAGATCAACTTTGTGTAAGTTGATTTAAGCATCTTCAATTGGATTGGACCACCGTTTTTCAACCTTAAGATGTCTTCTAAGCATCTGTGCAAGGTGCTTGAGGTCCTTGCACTTGTATGGTCGAATTTGAGGCTGATCTTTGCAAGTTGTACAATTTGTCTAGTTTGTGGTCCAAACTGTTTCACCGTGAATGAAGCTCTTCCACTCTGATTCAGCCAATCTTGTCTTTATGAAAGTTATAGATAATTAAATGAACTTCAAATTTGTCTTTTGGATCATCCGAGTTGGAGCTGGGAGGAGGCAGATATGAAATCTCAAAGTTTCAGCTATTTGTGGACCTTTTGAAGCAGGCTGCTGACTCAGCTGCCTCCACCTTCATGGCGTTTTTGAGCTAGATAATGGCATAATCTCAAGAATTAAACACCAAAGCTGTAGATTAATCTATTAGCTTAAAGCTCCAACTAGAACCAAGGGAATCCAAGTTGTAGTGTAGGAGATAGGGCGAAATATAAACACTACGCCAGTCTGGTCCTGACCATCTATTTCAGTTTTGTGTTTGCTTCATGCTATGGTTTCATTCTCCCTTCAAGTGACCTGTAATAACCTTGTACAAACCATAGCAATACATATACAAGATATGTTGCATGTCCTAGGCTTGCTTAATACACACTTAAGTGCAACCATTACAAGATACACCCTTAGCAATTTCAAAACATTAGAAAGAACGTAAATAACATGTACTAAGATGGGGGTAGGACTTGTATGCTTCTCTGGATCTCATCAGAAGGAATCAAACCCAATCTCCTTTAGAATATAACTAGTTTCAAATCCTATAAGCCATGTATTGACAATGCTTTTATTTTTAAAAACATTTTAAGGACAATGCTTTAGTTGTCATCACCAAATTAATGATGACTACATTAATATATATATATATATATACACACACACACATACATATATATGTCGACGGCGGGATGCTCTCATTCAAGTTCTTTCCCGTAGCTGCACTGAGGTATTTGGGAATGCAAGGACGGAAATCAGCACCACGCTACATTGTTTTGACATACATGGGCGGCTATTTATATGGCATTATATACTTTTCCACTACAGATGTATTCGGATTGCATTTTGTAACTCATTGTACAATAGCGCATATCAACATCCCATCTATATAAATATGTACGCTTTTCCCTTCGCCAAGGTTTTATCCACAAGGGTGGTTTTACTTGGCAAGGTTTTAATGCGGCATATCATATATAGATTGGTTGTTGATAATCATTTACTGCTATACTTTTAGTATTTCATTTTGATGTACTATGGTATTCCTCCGCCATAAGTGAGGGCTTTTCTTAATAAAATCTCCTTTTCATATATATATATATATATATATATATATAATATAAAGGATGGGACCGTCTGTATTTTTATTCATAGCTTACTCTCACTTGTGGCAGGAGAATACCGTGGTTACACTGATGGCAAGATGTATACGACATGCCTCCTCAAAACCTTGCCAGAAAAAACTTAGATGAAGGAAAAAGAATACATATTTATACATCATGTCCGTAAGCTATTCTACGTGGAATGCAAAATTAATGTTGGACCGAGAGTACAATAAGTTATGAACAAAAGAAAATAAAAGAAAACTATAAACAGTATGTGAATGACATGGAGCAAGAGAATTTGGAGGCGGCCTAAATTGTGTTCTGTCATGTGGTTGCCTCAGCCGCAGGTGAAGGTACTGGAAATCTTGGCCGTCCAGTCTGTCCAGTCCTATGTTGCCTCTATTCATCATGAATACAGGCAACAAATTCATCAAAGTACCAACCAAATGGGAGACTCAGTCGAACATCCTGCTCGTAAAACCCATCCTCCATAGTATAAGCCATGCAAAGCGAGCACCAAAGAGTGATAAGAAACGCAAGAAAAAGGAAATACCCATCCAAACAGTATGAAGGAATAGAAGTGGAAATCATACCCTGGTTGCCTGTATGTTGAGCGATACAGGCAACAACAAAAGCTAAAGCGAACCCTATGGGAGACTCTATATGCGAAGGTATGGATTGTTGCAATCTGTAAGGATGCTACTCTGAATTTCTGGAACCATACTGGCCAAAGTGTTAAACACCTGTTGAGGATTGTGAAGGAGTGGAAGGGACGCAACATGATCAACAGTTGAATTGAAAAAGAGAGGCTGGAGTGGAGTACAGAGTTGTCAGTTGTGATCAAGAGCAGGTGAAGGTCGAAGGTAGAAGAAGATGTGGACGCGCGGGAGTTGTTTAAATGGGCTAAAAAGACAAGAATGCCCCGGATTAATGAATGTTTGTCGCTTAGTTGTAACGGGCAAAATTGTAACTTCGCACCAATAACTGTTTGTTTTCCTGTTAAACACACATATAAGCTACGGATGCATCTGATCTGAGGAGCGGTTATGCCAATTTTTTGCATATGATAGTTTCCTAGTTGTTTTCCTTTTGCTCTTCAATTATCTGAATCTCTCTTCTATTCGATTGTGTTCTTGCTTCGTGTGTTTATAATTGAGTTCTTGTTGATTGCTTGATAAAATTCATCATGGTATCAGAGCCTCGTTTGTTGCTCTGAAGTTTTGCTGTTTGTTGATGAGTTTTTCTTTGGTAGTTGCTATGATTGGTTCCTAAATTTTCTTTTCATTTAGTGTTTCTTTGATTGAGTTAACATTCGCGATTCATTTCTTGACGTTCTTCATTTCAAAGACTCAATGATTCCAAATTCTAGTGGTTCGACTTCCAGAGGCAATCAGCAGCAATCAATTGAAAATCCGCAGCAAAATCCATATTAACTTCACCCTAATGATAGCCCTGCGATTGTGTTGGATCAACCAGCTATCATCCTCACAATTATCATACTTGGAGCAGAACATTTGAAATGGCCTTGGTTGTCAAAAACAAAGTTGGCTTCATTGATGGATCAATTGTAAAGCCATTACCCACAGATCCAGAATTCTATCTCTGGCGACAAGTAAACACTATGGTACAGTTATGGATTATGAATTCAGTATCTCATTCTATTGCGCAAAGTATTATGTGGTTTGATAGTGCATTTGAGGCTTGGAATGACCTGAAGCCGAGATATGCGAGCACATATCCCTTCAGACTATCAGATTTAATAGAGAACTTCTATGGAATTAAGCAAGATAGTCTTAGTGTGAATGAGTATTTCACAAAATTAAAGGTTGTATGGGAGGAACTGATGTCAGTAAGGCCTGTCCCAACGTGTGTTTGTAGAGGATGTAGATGTGATGTTGGTGGAAAGATGAGACAGTTTGTGGAAAGTGACTATGTTATCAAGTTCATAAAAGGCTTGAATGAGAACTTAGATCCAGTAAAATCTCAAGTGTTTGTTATGACATCCCTTCCAGACATTAATACAACGTTTTCAATGGCTTTGAAATATGAGAGGAAGGTCATGTCAGATGCAGGAGGACTGACGTTTGATGGGAATCTTATTGCACTCTGAGGAACAGATAAGCGATGTGTTTGCTGGAATTGTTCATCCTGGAAGAAAGCAATCTGGAGGTTACAGGAGGGGTAATGGAAGGTTTTACGCAGACGGTAACAGACGCTTTCAATATACACACTGTGGAAAGATTAGGCATACGGCAAAAAGGTGCTATAAGAAATATGGGTTCCCACCTGGTTTTAAACCCAAAGGTTAGGCAAACATGGTGGAGTATGCTGAGACAGAACCAGAGACTTGTCAAATAGAGCAACAGACAAAGGCATTACAACCTCTGATGCTCACTCCACAGCAGTTGCAAAAGCTAATGGCGTGGTTGAATAGGATGGATGAAGGCCAGGAGATCAATACAAACGTTGGGAGCCAGGGTACTGTCTTGTCTGTTAAGGTGGAGAAGGTGGCAGGTAATTCTGTAACTAGTGATTTAACCACATGGATTTTAGATTCGGGAGCTACTGATCATATCACTCATAATCTGTCCTTGCTTATAGCCTCTGAACCTGTCAACTATGTTTCTATAAAGCTTCCCAATAATATGCATGTCCAAGCCACACACAAAGGCACTCTGATAGTAAACAGTTTACTCACACTGTATGATGTTCTATATGTGCCTTCGTTTGCCTTTAATTTATTGTCCCTCAGCAAGCTTGCATCTGATCCCAAACTAACCATTCACATAAATGGTCATCTGTGTTTGATTCAGGATCAATTGTCCAAGAGGATGATTGGTTCATCTAGGCTCTCTCATGATCTCTATTATTTGCACACTGGTGATATGATGTTGCAACATACTGCTTTTGCTTCAGTGCCTGTTTCAAATGCAATGCTTTGGCATCTTAGACTTGGACATGCCTCACAAGCCAGACTTAAAGACATTGAGAAACTAGATCCCACAGTTACTGGAGGTTGTCTTGATACTCCATGTAGCATATGTCCTTTAGCTAAACTCCATAAACATACCTTTCCTTTATCTCCTTCTGTTTCAAATGCTACTTTTGATCTAATACACGTGGATGTATGGGGCCAAATAGGCATCCCACCTTGTATGCTCAAAGATATTTTTTTGACAATTGTTCATGACTTTTCAAGATTCACTTGGGTTTATTTGATGAACTCCAAAGATGAGACCCGACGAATTTTACAAAGTTTCTGTCTATTTGTCCAAACTCAGTTTGAGAAGCACATTAAAATCATACGGACAGACAATGAAAAGAGTTCAAGACGAATGAATTTTATATGCATCATGGCGTCGTTCATCAAACAAGCTGCATATACACCCCACAATAAAATGGCTTAGTTGAAAGAAAGCATCAACACCTCCTAGTTGTAGCTTGATCACTTCAGCTCCAAGCTTGCCTTCCTATGTCCCTATGGGGCTTTTCTCTGCTTCATGCTGCCCCTCTGATAAATCTGCTCCCAACACATGTCCTACACCAAATTTCACCCTTTGAAATGTTATACAAAAGGCAGCCTAATTACCAGAATCTGAAAGTCTTTGCGTGTCAACCGTATGCTTATAATACCGACATTCATAAACATAAATTCTCACCCAGGGCTGTACCTCTTTTATACCTAGGCATGTCTCCTCATTCCAAGGGATACATACATCAAAATCTCAAACAAAAGTTATCTTTGTCTCAAGAGACGTGCAGTTCATGAACTCATTTTTCCATATTCCTCATCAGCTATATCTGACCCCAACTCACATGACTCATCTGCCAACAGAAAAATGTTTCCTTCATCTGAATCCCAAAAACCACCCTCATATGATTCATGATTCCCTACATATCCTATGCAGCCACCCATTCAGAATGTGCATACTATTCCTTCCTTTGATTCTCCCAGTCAATCAACATTTAATACTCCCACTGTACAACCATCTTCTTCTAGTCCAGCCCAGCCAGAGTCACCTAAGTCTATATCACCTGAAACCTATTCCAGATTTCCAAACATACACCTAGACATACCCCTTCCACTTCCTCCTAATGGATCAGATCAAGCTGCTGAAAACCTTACTCTTCCTACCAACAGAATCAAGAAGGCACCATCTTATCTTAAAGATTACCACTGCAATTACATGTCAACGTACAATGCATCCACCTGTCCTTCATTGCCTGAGATTCCTTACCCAATACAAAACTCCTATAGCATTGATCATTTAGATCTTGAATATAAAACATATGTGCTTAACATTAGCTTGCAGGAATGTCCTTCCACCTATCACCAGGCAGCCAAATCAGCACACTGGCAGCAGGCCATGGCTCATGAGCTAGCAGCCTTATAAGCCATTGATACATGGAGTCTTGTTCCACTACCTGCTGGTAAGAAAGCAATTGGATGCAAGTGGGTCTACAAAATTAAAAGAAGAGAAGATGGCAGTATAGAACGTTACAAAGCAAGATTAGTAGCAAAAGGATATACACAACAACCAGGCATTGATTATGATGACACCTTTTCACCTGTAGCCAAAATGACTACTGTCAGATTAGTTATGGCCCTAGCATCCATCAAAGGTTGGCATTTGCATCAATTGGATGTCAACAATGCGTTTTTGCATGGTGATCTGTCCCAGGATATATATATGACATTGCCTGAAGGTGTTCCGGCTCCTTATCCTAATGTGGTATGAAAGCTGAACAAATCCCTCTATGGTCTTAAGCTGGCTAGTAGGCAATGGAATGCAAAGTTAACCTCATTCCTCACCTCCGCAGGCTATGTCAATCTAGACATGACTACACTATATTCACAAAATCTGCTCCTGATTATTTCTTAGTGTTGCTAGTCTATGTGGATGATGTAATAATGGCTAGTAACTCACTGATTGCTATACAATCACTCAAGGACAGCCTCAATCAAGCTTTTAAGATCAAAGATCTAGGCCCCTTAAGATTCTTTTAGGGCTTAGAGGTTACTGGTCTCAGACGGGGTTGGTAGTCTGCCAAAGGAAGTACACGCTTGAGCTATTGGAAGAAACGGGATATCTAGCATCCAAGCCCTCTAAATCCCCTATGGAACAGAATCTTAAACTTGCACATAATGACTCCAGACTCATCTCAGATGTATCCATATATATGAGACTGATTGGAAAGTTACTGTACTTGACAATTACTAGACCTGATATATCATACGCAGTGCAGCAATTGAGCCAGTTCCTAGACACTCTAGCTGAATCCCACTTGGCAGCTGCACACAGGTTAATAAGATATTTGAAAGGGAGCCTTGGCAAAGGTCTACTATTTCCTAGTACAGGTTCTTTGAGACTAAAGGCCTTCTCAGACGCAGATTGGGGAGGTTGTATAGAAAGTAGAAGGTCTGTAACATGGTACTGCATATTCCTGGGAGATGCCTTGATATCTTAAAGGCCAAAAAGCAAACAATTGTATCTAGGTCATCGTCAAAGACAGAATATAAAGCTCTTGCCTCAGCTACAAGCGAGGTTTAATGGATTCTCTATTTACTGAGAGATCTGGAAGTGAAACATGATGGTCCAGTTGAGATTTTTCGTGATAACCGAAGTGCAATTTATATGGTGGAAAATCTAGTCTTCCATGAAAGAACAAAACATATTGAAATTGATTGTCATATTGTGAGAGACAAGTATCAAGAGGGGGTGATCAAACCAATGCCTATTAGAACTGAGTTGCAATTGGTAGACCCATTTACTAAGCATTGGATTCAAGGAGATTAGGCATCCTAACTGACTCATTAGGGATGTGTGATATATTTGCACAGTCAGGATTAAGATGGGGTGTTGAGGATTGTGAAGGAGTGGAAGGGACGCAACATGATTAACAGTTGAATTGAAGAAGAGAGGCTGGAGTGGAGCACATAGTTGTTAGTTGTGATCAAAAGAAGGTGAAGGTCGAAGGTAGAAGAAGATGTGGACGCGCAGGAGTTGTTTAAATGGGCTGAAAACACAAGAATGCCCTGGCTTAATGAATGTTAGTCGCTTAGTTGTAAAGGGCAAAATTGTAACTTCGCACCAATAACTGTTTTTCTGTTTTCCTGTTAAACACACATATAAGCTGCGGATGCAGCTGATCTGAGGAGCGGTTATGCTAATTTTCTGCGTATGATATTTTCCTAGTTGTTTTCCTTTTGCTCTTCGATTCTCTCAATCTCTCTTCTATTCAATTGTGTTCTTGCTTCGTGTGTCTATAATTGAGTTCTTGTTGATTGCTTGATAAAATTCATCAACAACCAAGAGCCATTGGCCTCCAATCAATGTCTCTCTAAATAGTGAACTGCTGCATTCGTTTTTCGCGGAGTATACTACAAAGTGGAGCCATTAAGTTTGAGGAATAGACATGCGTGGCATATCTCATCTGCTAGAGTCCCTATGAAAATGTAAGGAGCGCGCAATGTCGATAATAGCGAAAGGCAGTCAACTTCCACAATGAGATGACCATAAAAACGTGCATAATGGAACAACGTGAAAGTTAGACTTTGCAATTCCGCATGTATTGGAGAAGTTAGCGGCAATGGGGACACATATAGCAGACAAAAGATTGCCCTTGGCATCACGTAAAACAGCACCACCAGTTGTCCTGTTGCGACCCACTCCAGCATCAACATTTTAACTTCAATCTACTAGAGGGTGGAAGCATCCAGTATATGACATGTAGGAGCCTAGGTTTTAGAGTTGGTGAATATGCCTGCGCTATTAACTCCGGTATGGGCTCAGAGTATTTTTTTACTGCTGTGGAGGCACACCAAGTGTAAATACTGTTCCGAATGCGTTCCTTCAAGCGAGCACACCTCTTCTTCAAATTGAATCGCGGCATACTCCTTCCAAAGAGCCCAACTTGTCAGTATTGACAGAATAACACGAAACTTTGGAGAGGAAGCCTGCCACCATCGTTGCAAATGAGCATAGATAGTTGATTGGGAAGGCATGGGTCCAGAGAATGTGACGGCCATGTGTATCCATATATTACGAATGTTGGGACACAACAAGAACATATGATCTTGGGACTCAGAGGCTTGGAGGCAGAAAGCGCTGCAAGAGGGAAAAACAACCAACCACCGATGCAAATATTCCACCAATGGTAAAAAATGAAACCACAGCTTCCATAAGAAAAGTTTGTCTTTTGGTTGAACCCCCCTCATATTGCGGCATGGAAGCTAGAGGAGTACTGCATTCAGCATAAGCATCCTTGATCATAAACTGGCCGTGAGGTGATGTTAGCCGATGCATACCATTAGGGTTGTGAGTCACATGCAACATACAGACTGCATGCACACTGTGAAAATACTATCCAGCAATAAGAATTCCAACAAGACAGTTGCAAATCAAGACAACTAAATGAACATTAAGAAGATAAGATGAAGAACAATGAGAAAATAGCATGGGGAGGCACGAGAGAAACTATGGATCTCTCTGGAAATGTTGTTGTGTTTACAACATGCAGGGCTAGCAGTTACAAATAGGAGCCAGCCCGCTAAAGAAGAAGAAAAACACCCGAAATTACATTTATAGCCTTTAACTAACCAACACTACTACAGACTTAGTAAGGGCAAAACGGTAAATTCATGTATTTAAACCATTCCTGCCAATTGATTGTCTTCCTCTCCTCGCCTGCTTACTCAACCTCGACAGCAGCAACGATCACACCAACTACGCCCATTTCCAGCACACACATGGCTCCAGCAACTCATACAACAGACAACTAAACCCTTTAATCAGCAAGATTGACACACAGCTGGAGCTAACATCGACACTGTCTTCACATTCTACTTGGGGCCTGCAGCAGCTTAATCTTCAGCATCTTTGACACCCCCCTCAAGCTTGGCTTGGTGTAAAGATTATGAACCCTAAGTCGGCCAATGTGCTATGTCAGACGTTTTGAATCCAGAGCCTTGGTGAAAATATCAGCCAACTGCAACTCTGTTCGTATTGGCATCAGTTTAATCACCCTTTCTTGCACTTTATCTCTAACTACATGATAATCAATTTTTATATGCTTAGTTCTTTCATAAAATACTGGATTCTCTGCAATATACATTGCACTCTTGCAAGCACAAAGAATCTCCACTGGTTTCTGGTCATTTAACCCCAAATCTTCTAGTAAATACAGAAGCCATTGAACTTCACAAGTCACTATGGCCATGGCTCTGTATCTGCCTCAGCAGACGACCTAGAAACTGTAGTTTGCTTTTTAGCTTTCCATGAAATTAAAGAGTCTCTGAAGAAGACACAGTATCCTGTAACAGGCCTCCTAGTCTCATGGCAACCACCCTAATTAGCATCTACAAAAGCTCTCAGCCTCAGAACTCCGTCTCTTGAAAACAATAACCCCTGTCCTATTGTTCCTTTAATGTACCTGAGAAGCCTATGTGCAGCTTTCAGATGGTTCTCCGTAGGACAGTCCAAAAACTGGCTCAGTTGCTGAACTGGAAACGCAATGTCATGCCTGGTAATTGTTAGATATATGAGTTTCCCAATTAACTTCCTGTACTGTGTAACATCCTTTAACGCTGGAGAATCATGTGTGTCAGGCTAATATGGCTTTCCATGGGAGTCTTAGCTGGTTTTGCATTTAAAAAACCAGCTTGATCCGGAAGACCTAAAGTGTACCGTCTCTGATTGATATGTACCCCCTATAGCTTGAGCCATCTCTATATCAAGAAAAAAAATCTCAATTGACCCAAATCCTTGATTTTAAAAGCATGATACAAGGACTTCTTTACACCTATAATAGAATGCTCATCACTGGAGGCTACTATCATATCATCTACATAAACAAGCAGAATCATAAAATTGGTGCCCTCAGTTTTAATAAAAAATGTATAATCACACTTGGATTGCCTAAAACCCATAGCTAACAGAAACTTTGTAAGGGTGTCATTCCACTCCCTGTTTGCTTGTTTTAGCCCATACAGAGACTTTTGTAGCTTACACACCATGTTAGAACCTTGAACTGACATACCAGGGAGAAGTGTCATGTAGATGTCCTCATGAAGATCACCATGCAAGAAGGCATTTTTAACATCAAGTTGGTGTAATGCCACTGAAATCTAGCTGCCAATGCCAAGATCACTCTCACAATAGTCATCTTGGCAACATGTGAAAAGGTGTCTTGGTAGTCTATGCCATATTGCTATGTATAACCCTTGGCTACCAGTCTAGCCTTGTATCTCTCCACACTTCCATCAGCTTTAAGTTCAACCTTATAGACCCACCTACATCCTATTGCCTTCTTCCCTGGAGGTAAAGGTACTACTTTCTAGGTCTTGTTAGCCTCCAGCGCAGCCAATTCAGTGTCCATAGCTTCTTGCCGGACATGCAACTCAGCAGCCTCTGTATAAGTGCTAGGCTTAGTATGTACATTCAAACTCAAAATATAGGACCTGCATTGTGGAGCTAGTGGATCATAGCTGAACACTTTGTCTAGGGAATGAGGAGATGTATGAGCTGAATGTTTAGAAGGCATGGACAAGGCATTGCAATGGTAATCTTGAAGATATATGGGGCTTTCTTGATCCTGGAGGGTCTGGTATTAGGATTAGGAATAGGAGGTAGATCAATGACTAGTTGACCATCAGGTAATGAAGTATGTTCTGTGTCTGAGACTGCATTTGGAGTACTACATGACTGATCAGGAGTGGGAGATAAAGGAAGAGACTGTGAGGCAACAGGAGAGGTCTTAGAGGATTGAGGAGAGTCTACAGCAGAGAACAAGGGAACAGAAGGTTGAGACTGAGTGATATTCACAGGCTGATAGTCCATGATCTGACCATGAACTTGGGAGTAATAAGAATCAGACTCAAGATAAGAGGATGAATTCATGAAATTATCTGGAAAATTAGATGAAGTAGGTGCTTCTGCTTTAAAAGGAAAACTTGCCTCATGGAACACAACATCTCTTGATATATAAACATCCTTAGTACTGAGATCCTGGAAGATGTAACCTTTAGTGATATGTGACAAGCCCAAGAATACACTTTTTCTAGCTCTTGCTTCAAATTTTCCTTTATGTTTCTGAGTGTTGGCCCCATATGCTAGGCAACCAAACACCCTGAGATGATTATAGATGGGAGGCTTCTTATACAAGAGTTCATAAGGAGTTTTGTGATGCAGAATAGGATTAGGAGTGATGTTTATGAGAAAAACTGAGTGCTGAACGCAAAAACCCCAGTATAAAGAAGGAAGAGATGACTGAAACCTGAGTGATCTAGCTACAGTCAAAACGTGCTAATGTTTTCTCTTAACTATTCCATTTTGCTGTGGTGAATTCACATAACTAGTCTGATGAATGACCCCATGAAAAGCAAAGAATTGATTCATGGAGAATTCTGAACCATTATCTGTCCGGATTATTTTAATTTTGCTATCAAATTGAACATAAGCAAAGTTATAGAAACTTTCAACAATGTTTCTGACCTCAGCTTTGGATTTTATCAAATAAATCCAGCAATATCTACTAAAATCATCAATGACAGTAAGGAAATAGTGTTGTTTATACATTGTGGGGTATTTATAAGGTCCCCAAATATCCATGTGTACAAGAGCAAATGGAGCAGAAGCAACAAAATAAGAAACTGGGAATGGTGTCCTCTTTTGTTTAGCGAGAGGACATATACTACATTGAAAGGAAGAATCAGGGACTTGAACAGAAGGATCATACTTCTGGATTTCTTTAATTCTTGGAGAAGACATGTGGCCCAATCTAGAATGCCATAACAGTGTACTTGAGGAAGCAACAACATATACTAAGGGAGAAGGCAGGAAGGAGGGTATGGAATTAGCTTTAGACTGAGCAGTGTAGGTAGTATAAACCTTGATCTGTCTTAGCTGAACCAATTATCTTCTTGTTTCTGAGGTCCTAAATCAAGCAAACTTTGACTTAAAAACAGCTTCAAGCAAGTTGGATTGGGTAAGTTTACTGAGAGAGATGAGATTAAACGCAAAAGAGGGTACATGAAGGACATGAGTGAGGATTAAACTCTGGTTAACTCTTACTGTTCTAATTTGTGTGACTGTAGCAAGAGACTTGTTTGGTGATTCAATAGATAAGGAATCAACAGATTCATATGAATCAAAGAGACTGATAGAAGAACAGACATGATCACTAGCTCCAGAATCCAATATTCCATATATTAGAATTCTTATGTAATACCTTACCTAGCATCTTAAAAGTGACTGTAGCTTGTTGTGTTGTCAAAACAGTATGGTGTGTACTTGAGCCATCTGCAACGATTTTCTGGCTTGTACTATCTTGACGCTCTTGCAGCAAACTAATCAGCTAAGCATACTGGTCCTGAGTCAATGATGGTAAGGTCCTTGGATCAGCCCCTTCATAACTCTGAGCTCTATCAGATCCCCCCTGATTGAACATGCCACCAGACTATCACATTGTTCTCAGCAGTTACCATGTTAACCTGACCTTTGGATTTATGTCCAGGTGGAAATCCATGTTTCCTATAACATTTGTGTACTGTATGTCCCCTTATATTACAATATGTGCAAACAGCAGACCCTGAATTATTTGGATATGACTTTCCCATGCCTTTCTTGGTGTTCTTTCCTATTGACCTCTGCCAAGACAAACTAGCTGTACTAGAGTCATTAGAATTCTGTGGATATGAGTTGCCCCTAGGCATGTTCCCAACATTCATGACAACAGAAGGATTGTTACTAAATTGCACCTGGTTATTGGAATAGTTCAACTTCCTTTCTAACTTAATAGCCATAGCAAAGGCGGTTTTTAGATCCGGCAGAGGACTAGACAATAACACTTGCGATTTGACTGCTTCAAATTCATCATTTAGTCCTTTTAGGAATTTAATCACACAATCATTCTCAACAAATTTATTAATCTCTACAATGAGATTACAAGTACAGTTATGGCATGAGCAAACAACAACGGACCTCAAAACAAGCATTTCATCACAAACACTTTTAAGCTTAGTGTAGTACTCAGTTACACTATTCCTTTCTTGCTTAATCGAATAAAACTCCTCTTGTAAATCAGACAATCTGAATGAATTTGCATTTCAATATCTAAATTTCAAATCATTCCATATATCAGCAGCAAAATCTAACCATACAACAGTCTGTCCTATGTTATGAGTTAAAGAATTTACCAACCACGATGCAACCATATTGTTGGCTTTCAACCAGGCATTACTCCTTCGATCTTCATCCGCAGGTTTCTTAATCGTTCCATCAACGAAACCTAATTTGTTTTTCGACTCAATAGCTCTTCGCACAGATCTACTCCAGCTGTGGAAGTTATTTCCATCAAGCAACGTTTGTACTAGCACCATGGACGGATTATCAGTAGGATGAATGATGTAAGGATCATCCATAAGATCATTGGTAAAATTAGGTAAAGACGCGGAAGCAGGACTGTTTACGCCATTGTTAGACATCATGAAGGTTCCAAAATTCATGAGTATCGGTCTGATACCATGTGAAAATACCATCCAACAACAAGAATTCTAACAAGACAGTTGCAAATCAAGACAGCTAAATGAACATTAAGAAGCTAAGATGAAGAACTGTGAGAAAATAGCACAGGAAAGCACAAGAGAAACTATGGAATTCTTTGAAAATGTTGTTGTGTTTACAACGTGCAGGGCTGGCGGTTACAAATAGGAGCCAGCCGGCTGAAGAAGAAGAAAAACACCCGAAATTACATTTATAGCCTTCAACTAACCAACACTACTATAGACTTAGTAAGGGCAAAACGATAAATTCACATATTTCAACCATTCCTACCAATTGATTGTCTTCCTCTCCTCACCTGCTTACTGAACCTCGACAGCAGCAACGATCACACCAACTACGCCCATTTCAAGCACCCATATGGCGCCAGCAACCCACACAACCGACAACTTAACCCTTTAATCAGCAAGATCAACACACAGCCGGAGCTAACATCCACACTGTCTTCACATTCTACTTGGGGCCTGCAGCAGCTTAATCTTCAGCATCTTCGACACACACGGCAGAGACATTTCCAATCCGCAGAATCATAAATGTTTGCATACGGAGTATCCCGGTGACCATATTTTTTCTGTAGAAATGAGGTCCATGGAGAACTCTTGTTGTGATAATCCCACCAAAGCTTGCAGTCGTTAGCTTGCTGGAAAGCATCAAAATTTCGGATGTCCAAGCCTCCTACGTCAGATGGTTGACCGATGTTGTCCAAGGATGTCTAATGATGACGACAGAAGGCCAAAATGCTTTGCTTGTAGCTGCATCAGATTTCAAAGGGAGGCCTATCATGCGAGCAATTTCAATTAACGCTTCACGAGTATGCGAATACACGGGTAGTCCTGGCAAGGACAGCCAAACATGAATAATTGGAATGTCAACCTTCGCATCAAAGTCATATATATACTTTGTGGCAAACATAACACGCCCTAAGATACTCTAATTTCGACGATAAAAGCAACGGATTTAATCATCATGTCCAAAAGTGATGAGGATATGTGTATGACCAACTAAACTAATCTGATATGCATCATTAAAACCAATTCTCTCAAAACATGAACGAATGTCATCAAGTTTAGGATGCCCATACCAGAAAGTGCCCACCAGACTGTATTTGGAAGGATCTGTCAAGGAATTGACCTCTTCCTTCGTAAACTTGATGGCAGGAACACCCTTGAATTTTAAAACCTCCCTACGGGGTAACACCGTAGGTAAGCTGCCACAATATATGCATATGTTCTTTTGGTCATGTCATTACGTTGATAATCATGCAGAGATGACATCGCTGAAACCTAGTGCAATCGCAAGGAGAAGCAGAAAAAGAACGTTGCCACAAGAAATAGGAGAAAGCAGAAACGAATGATTGCTGATCGATTTCCGACAGCGTCAGCAGGGGTGGGCCGGAATCGCCATTGCTACCGCCGCCATCCCGAGCGAGAAATTTATTTTATATGTATATATATTACATGAATATATATATATGGACACCAAACACACATGTAATGGCTAAATATTTGTTGTATCTATTTTTTTGGATATTATTATTTACATTTTGCCCCATTGCAAATTCTTCACACTTTTCAGTGGCTGTGTCTGTTGTTACAGTTTTCTTGAGTGTGCATGAAAAGTGTAACTATTTCAGCTAGAAAATTTCATCGATACCTTTCCTTTTTAAATGTTGTAGGTATTTTAAGATGTTTGTCTAAACTGTGTGACAAAAAGTCCAGTAGAAGTGTACTGAACTTAGTCAAGGTACGCCAAACTAATCTAAGTAATAATCGTGCTAGAGAATTAAAACTACGTGAACAAAGTCAGTTAGCCGAGCTGAGATTAACTGAAGAAAAGCTGAGGTGAAAAGGATGAAGTATGACCGCACTGAACTGAAGAGGAACTGAAGTGAAGAGAAGCACAGAATCATGACGATCTGAAGACAACAAAGAAGCTGAAGTGAAAAAGTGCTGAGCCGAGGTGAGACAGGAAGCAATACTTAGGCTGAACTTCCATACTTGTAAATATTGTAACTTAGAATTTTTTACTGTACATCAGGCCGAGCTAGACAGGTAACTAGCCGTTACCTTAGACGTTAGAAAACACTGTAGATGAACAACGTCAACTGCCCAATGGTAAAATCAAACTGTTAGGAGTAGAATCACTCGTATAAAAGGGAAAGAACTATGTAAATTTTACACTTAACTTGAACGAATGCAAATTTTTTCAAACTCGACATGGTATTAGAGCCCATCTGATTATCAATTACTGCATTTAAATGCTTCGTTTTTTTGCAAATTCTTAAAAATCCATTCAAATGAATACTGCCTCCAGCCTTGCTGAACATACAGAGGCCACCACCACTTCTGATCAATCATCGGGAGTGGTGCGTGTTCCTCAAATCCTTGATGATTCCTCTATTGTCATCACCAGCTACAAACTCAATGGAGATAACTATCTTTCATGGTCTCGAGAGGTAGAGATGTTCATAACAGGCAAAGGCAATGAGGAGTACCTATATGGGACAGTCCCTGTTCCATCTGAAACTGATGCAAACTTCTGACTATGGAAGTAAGAAAATAGCATGATTCTGTCATGGTAATACGTTCTATGCAACCTAATATTTCATGCGACTTCATGATGTACAATACTGCAACATAAATTTGGGCTGCAGTCAAGGAGATATATTCCAAGCAGGACAACATCTCAGAATTATATGTAATCGAAGCTCATCTTCATGAGCTTAAACAAGGTTATCTGGTTGTACATAAATACTATACACTATTGAACAGGGCGTGGCAATAGATTGATTCTTTTGAAATGCATCAATGGTCTTTTGCCACTGATGCCGGATTATATAAGGAGATAACAGAAAGGAAGCGAGTTTTTTGCTTCCTGACTCGACTGAACCAAGAATTTGACAGTGCCCAAAGTCGGATTCTCAGTACTAAACCACTACCGACCTTGAAGGCTACCTTTGTAGAAATCAAACACGAAGAAAGCCAGAAAAAGGTCACGCAGGGAGGGACTCTGAATTTGGAGACCTCTATTCAGCACACCGAACAACCAGTAGAAGCATCTAGGCTGACTGTTAAACGAGACTTTACTTCTACTGGAAGTAAAGTGTGCAAATATCGTAAGAAAGATTGCCATACAGTCGATGACTATTGGATATTGCAGGCAAAGCTGGTCCGAGAAAGGAAACCAACTTTGAAGTCCAGCAATGCACCCTGGAGGCCTAAACCAAGACCATTCGCTGCAGGACAAAGTACTGCACATCAAGTTAGCAACACAGATCAACTTGGCGCAGCTCAGAAAAGTACAACCCACCTCAGCTTTGCTCAAGTGGCTGAAACCGAGGTCCCTACAAAGGATCAGATTGCAACTCTAATCAATTTACTGAGCAGACAGAGTGGCTTAGCTGAACCACACCAAGCAACAATTGCAGGCTACGTCTAGCCGAGCTCCAGCGATTCTTGGATCATTGATTCTGGGGCAACTTACCATATGACAAACAATGGTAACCTTCTGAACTGTTACTCTCTATTTTCTATACCTAAGAATGTCAAGGTTGCAAATGGAACTTCAATAAGTTGTCGGAGTAGGCTTCACTATAATTAATAACTAAATCTTTCTGAAAGAAGTCCTGGATGTCCATAGCCTAAGCTTCAACCTATTATTTGTTAGCAAACATACTAGAGATAATAACTACTTAGCCTGCTTCTCATCCACGGAATGTTGTTTTAGGAAAACAAAATGAAGGGATGATTGGTAATGCTGAGAATATAGCAGGTCTGTTCATACTAGAGTCAGAAAATAGAGCCTTAATAAGTACATCCGAGCTGCCAAGTGATCAGGACACCAGTAGTATTTTGCACCCTAGAAATCCATGTATAGGGGAAATTTTATTATGCATAACAGACTGGGTCGTCCCAATTTTGTATATCTCAAATGATTAATGCCAAAGTAATTCAGATCAGCTGACCTTAAAGATATTAATTATGAAACCTGACAATTAGCTAAACACACTAAACAGAATTATCCTGAAAAGTTTACAAGTCATCTGCACCTTTTAATCTTATCCACTCAGATATATGGGGACCATCTAAAGTAACTAACATCAATGGTGCAAGATGGTTCCTGACCTTTATAGATGACCATACTAGAGTGACATGGGTGCATCTATTAAAAAGTAAAAGTGAGGTCGGACAAATATTTATGAGATATGTTACACTTATTAAAAATCAGTTCAACTACACCATTAAAACTCTTATGTCAGATCATGGAATAGAATATTTAGACAGCTACGTTCAAACATTTATGCATGAGAATGATATTTATCATCAAACTACCTGTACTTATACTCCACAACAGAATGGTATTGCTGAAAGAAAAAAGTAGACATATACATGAAGTAACTAGAGCTATCATATCTTCTATGAATGTACCCAAACATTACTGGGGTGAAGCCCTGCTTACAGCCACTCATATAATAAATAGGATGCCTTCCAGAACCATGTCATTTAGAACCCCTAGAGAAGTACTTCTCAGCCACTACCCCCATACTAAACTACTCGCAGAGCTGCCATTCAAACTATTTGGGTGCACATGATATGTTCATATTCAACACAACTTTAGGGGAAAATTAGATCATAGATCTGTTAAGCGCATCTTCATGGGATACTCAGGATCACAAAAAGGGTATAAGTGTTACTGTCCAGCTAATAAAAGAATTTTTGTTACATTCGATGTTACCTTTGATGAAAGACATGTATTTTACAAACCATTAACTGAAACAAAATATTTAAGTGCTAACGAATATTAAAAATAATAGACTGTGTAGAGAAAACTCTGTTCAGCTCAGACTTGCAATTCTACCGAGCTCAGTAGCTCGGCCAAGCTTACACCGCAACTTGACAACCAACTATCTCAGGATAGCGCTACCAATTCGCAATCTGGAACTATTTTTCCCACGATTTCCAATAATCAGGAAGTCCTGGGGAGCAGTAATTGATCAGATATACCAGAACAAATACAGCTAACTACCGAAGACTCTCTAGAAGAAACAGTCGAATATGACCATAAAACCCAAATAGACGACATACCAATAGGCACTCATAAAAGGAACTAGGGAGTGTACTAAGAATCCTATTTGCACTAAATACCCCATAGAAGAGTATATACGATACAATAAGTTGAATCAAAACTTTAGAACATTTGTATGCTCACTTGATAATAATATCCTTCCTAAAAATATAGAAGAAACACTTCGCCGACCTGAATGACAAAAAACAGTACATGAAGAGATGAATGTTTTAATAAAGAATCAAACATGGGATCTGATTCCCACCTCGGCAACTATAAAACCAGTATGGTGTAGGTGGATATTCACAGTTAAGAACAACAATAAGAGAACATTAATTAAATATAAAGCAAGATTAGTGGCCAAAGGTTTTACTCATATATATGGCATAAATTATTTAAAAACATTTGCTCCAGTTGATAAACTAAATACCATTAGGATTATCTTCTCTATTGCTGTTAACCTAGATGGAGAACTATATCAATTAGATGTAAAGAATGCATCACTAAACGGAGACTTAGCTGAAGAGGTCTATATGTGTACACCATCAGGGTTCAGTAATGATACCAACAAGAATAATGCCTACAGATTTAGAAAGTCCTTATATGGACTAAAGCAATCACTTCAGGACTGGTTAAAAACCTCCACTAAAACAGTGGTAGAACTGAAATTCATACAAAGCCATAGTGATCATACAACGATTACCAATGTTTCATCTACGAGGGAGCTGACCATACTAATAGTGTATGTAGATGACACTATTATAACGGGTAATAATGACCATGACATAAATAATATTAAAGCCACAACAATCTAAAGAATTTGAAATGAAGGATCTAGGTAAGCTGAGATACTTCTTAGGAATGGAAATTGCGAGGAAAAAAGAATGAATGTTCATGTCCCAAAGGAAATATATACTCAACCTTCTAAAAGAAATTGGTCTGCTTGGATGCAGACTAGCAAGCGCCCCAGTATAGCCTGTACATAAGCCAAGAGATCAACGGGATATTACCCCGACTAATAAGCTTAGTTATCAAAAACTGGTCGAAAAATTAATCTACCTACACATACTAGGCCAAGTATTTTTTATGCAGTCAGTTTTGTATCATAATTTATGCACAGTCTTACTAATGAGCATCTCCAAGATGCTCTAAGAATTCTCAGGTACCTTAAGAATGCACTAGGACAAGGACTATTTTTCAGGAAGAGCCATATCGAAGTATCAAGGTATTTATTGATGCAGACTGTACTGGATCCAAGATTGACATGAGATCAATAATAGGTTATGAAACATTTCTATAGGGGAACCTAGTTACTTGGCGGAGCAAGAATCCCCCAGTAGTGTGAAGAAGCAGTGTAGAGGCAGAGTTGAGGGCACTTGCACTAGGAACCTGTGAAGGCATTTGGATTAGAAGAGTTCTTAAGACATTCACATAGAAGCAAGATTACCTCTTCAAATCTTCTGTAACAGTGTCTCTGCAATAAGCATGGCAGAGAACCCAGTTCAACATGACAAGTTTAAGCATGTAAAAATAGACAGACACTTCATCAGAGAACAAATAGAAGGCAATGAGATCAGCATATTACAAATCTCCACCAAAGATCAGATCACATATCTTCACACAAAGCCAGTTTCAACAAGTGTTTTTTAATACATAATGTCTGTACTACCTGTATAGCACCATTAGAAGAAGGGTTGAATAGTAGATACGGAAAATTTGGTTTTTAAAAAGTTTTGAACCAAAAATCTAACTTCTGAAAACAGTTTCTGTTTTCAGATTCTGATTTGAAATGATTTAAAGGCCTGGTTACAGGTCTGAAAAAAATGAAATTTAATGATATTTTACTTTCAGATGTTCTGAGTATCTCCTAAAAATTTCAAATTAAAATTCAACTCCTAACCCTTTGAAAATACGTTTTTGGTCAGATTGCGCAAATCTGCCAGAAACAGTGCTCCGGATTGTAAAATTTATTCCAATTTATTGGAGACTCAAAATGGTCTGAAAATTTAATGAAAAGACCCTCAATGTATGCATTTAAATGGGTTGACATGTTGGAGAAGTTTCGGTAGACACCTGATACGACAATTTTCTGTTTATAACCTTGTAATGTATCGTTATAATTTTTTCATCATCATGACTTATATCATATGATATAAGACCTGAATATACTCATAAATATGAGGTGTATATAGTGGTGTGACGTTGATGTACGTTTGCAATATATGTAATGTATCGGTATTACGTTGGAATATATGTGTATTGTTTCTTTTTCAGAAAATCTGAATAAATATATAATATGTATGTAGGCGTGTGAGAGGAGTAGGAAGGAGACTTTCCATTTTCAAATTTGTTGCCATAAAGCTTTGTCCAAATATATCTCCATTTAATGAAATAGTCAGTTCATTAACTTAAGTACTTAATGAACAAATTTAGTTCATTAATTACTGCACCTGAAAATAGTTCAAAGACAACAAATGTTTGCCATATGATGTAAGATTTAATACTTCATGTCTTGTTAGTATGGCAACAATATATATAAACCATATGAGGCATGTATATCACAAACACGTGTCAAGTAATAATTTTGTCATGCATTTCGTAGACTCGTACTATTTAAATCATGCATTTGTAAATTATTCAAACACTTTTTCTCAAAAATCTCCCCCTTTTGATGATTTACAAAATAAGCCTGGTTCATGATTTTAATATAATTGCTCCCCCTCCAATTAGCTACAAATTTGAATTTTGAATTTTGAATTTTATAGTATCATTGTCTCCCCCTTAAATTGTACAATCACGCTCTCTCTCCCACTTAAATCATGCACTCTCTCTCCCTCTTTATTTTGTAAAAAATATCAAAAGTACATGTAAAGAGAATGTAAAGAAATAACAATTTATAGCATATAGAAATCATGCATTTGTAGTACGTTCCTAAGGGTTATTGATTCAACCCTTTGCAAATGTACATTTTAGTACCCAAACTTGGGTGACTTTCCTAGGTCTTCCAAAAGGCAAGAAAAGAGGTGAAGAAGCAATGTAATAGATGTTTGGTGCAAATCCGTTTGGCCTTTGGCCGAGAATGCCATCATGCACATGGTATGATTTTCATTTTTGATATGCCTTTGTATTAATGTGCATGGTGCGTGATGCATTTGTATGATATGACTATTGCATATGTATCAATGGCTTTCTTTTATATCTACTTTTCATGTGATGAAAAAGAAGTAGCGCGATGAAATGCAACATGGGGCTTGCTAGATTGTATTGTCGCCTTCTTAGGCTTTATGATTATTTTAAATACATGTTGTTGCTTAGATGAAGATAAAACAATATTTGTAGATTTTTTTTGTACTTGATTATCTTCAATATACCCTAATCCGGTTTTGTCAGTTTCATGTTTTCGTGAAGAAATGAGACGATCTAACATGTAAGTTCCTCTATCAAATTGTTTTACCATCTTTTCTAGATCTTCATTTCTTGATCTCAAATCTGAGATCTCGGCTTTCATTACCATGTCTTCGGATGTCAAGGATTGAATTTCAGATCTCAATGAAACAATCAAATAAGGCAACTCCTCTTTTAAATCGTTTAATTGAGATACAAGATTTGTGTTAGAGATTCTAACAATTTCTTGTCTTTATTTAAGCGTTTCTTTTCTTTTGCAAGAGTCTTAGAAAACTTATGTAATTCAAGATATTCAACATACCAATCACTATGAGATATTTCAGAATCCGAATCAGAATCAGAATTTACCTCATAATCAAAAGATGGATGCCTTTGGCTTGACATACCTTCTTGTTCGGTTTTCTAGCTAGTGGATGCTATCTCACAAAGATTGTTATATTTTCTAGTCGTGAGTGTGTCTGTGCTCTGATACCACTTGTAGGACCTGTATAGCACCAATAGAAGGGGGTTGAATAGTAGGTGCGGAAAATTTGGTTTTTAAAAAGTTTTGAATCAAAAACCTAACTTCTGAAAACAGTTTTTGTTTTCAGATTCTGATTTGAAATGATTTAAAGACGTAGTTACAGGTCTCCCAAAATTATAAAATTTAATGGTATTTTACTCTCAGATGTTCTGAGTATCTCTTAAAAATTTCAAACTAAAATGCAACTCCTAACCCTTTGAAAATACGTTTTTGGTCAGATTATGCAAATCTGCCAGAAACAGTACTGCGATTTGAAAAATTTATTCCAATTGATTGGAGAGTCAAAATAGTATGAAAATTTAATGACAAGACCCTCAATATATGAATTTCAATGGGTTGAAATAATTTTGAAAAATTCTTTTGGGAAGTATGTCAGCCACGTTGATGTTCTCAACCTTTGCAAGTCTGAAAACAGATTGCACTAGTCTCATAACTATTAACGTTTGTATGACTTATACTTGTCTAAATTGGTTGAAACTTGCGCAAAATGAAACTTAAGGGTAGTGGTTATGTTTCTGCAAAATTTTACGATTTTTGAAATTTGTTTGCTATTTTTTCTCTTGCAATGAAAATGATGCAAAATGCTAGAAACTGAAAGTAAAGTGTTGAAAGTAACGGCACCAAGGATTTTATATTGGTTAGATTAAATCAACCTACTCAAATTTTCGAGGACATCTTCCTCGGTTATCACTAAACACCAAAAACACCTTAACACAAGGGTTGCTGGAGTTACACACCAACTCCACCCTTTCACAAGCAATACAATCAATCACACGAATCACGAACGCCACCACCGAACAGATGAGGGTTTGATCACACCTTGCTCAAACTTTTACAATCAATGAGGTGTGTATGGTGGTATAAACAAAGCCTATTCAATATGTTGAATATAAGAAAAATAGGCTTGAGAGAAGAAGAAGAAGAAAGAAAAGAATAAAAAGAAAGCAGAAGACCCTTTTGCACTTGAGAGAATATGAGAGCTGTCTTTGCTTCGCTTTGCACTACTTCTCTTTCTTTTATGTCATAGCGGCCGCCCCCTTAGGGTTTACTACCATCTTGTGAATTCTCTTTAATGCCCTTGGGAGATTGCCTTGTGTAGATATGACACCATCTTGCTCACTTGGCACATTTTGATTGGATGGATGATTTTGCTTTGCTTAGTTGACACTTGATTATTGGTCCAATGTTGTCATCACTTAGTGTGCTGTAAAAATCTAAGATTAACATGCAAAACATGTGCTAAAAAGAATTCAAAATACTACCAAATAATCACCATTCAATCCCTTCAATTTTGGGAAGCAAATTAAGCATCATTACCATCAAAAAATTGGCCACTCAATGACATGTGCTGAATAAATTTCAGCATGTGTAGTAGTTTGAAATGTTTGAATTGTTACCTTGTGTAGCTCCTTCTTTTGTGTCACTAACCTTGTGTGGCATATTCTTCACCAATTAAGATGCCAACTAAGCTCCACATAGGCTCCATTTACTTTGAGAATGGCGTGTGAGAAGTCTTGCACATGTGCTGAATTTCATTTTGGTAAACTTTGTAAAATAGTGCACAATAATTACACACATATGATAAATTCCAATCAGACATAGTTTGTATTTTCTAGAACACTTTAACATGTATTGAATGTGTAAAAAGTGTATAGATACATGTTACTTCTCATGCCAAAAACGTTCCATGTATTATGTTCGTAGAAAATCGAATTTTCGACTTTCGTCGTTTACACGATTTTTCTCTGATTATTTTCATACTATTTGCAATGTTATATTTATTCTGTCACATATAATATTCATAAAATAAATTAAATATTCAGCTCATAATGGCTGACTTAAAAGGCGCCCCATGTGACAAAAAATGAATTTGAAATCTCCACAATTTGGCCTTTATTGTGGGTAATTTGTGTGTGCCAACATGGAACGATTTCATGGCTGAATTTAGCATGTGAGCCACGAAATGTTTGGCTATTTTTAAAGTATATGGGCTGACCATCTTTATATGGCAAGTACGTGACACGTTGGCAAAGTTTTGGCAGACACCCGATGCGACAATTTTCGGTCTATAACCTTGCAACGTGTCGTTATAATTTTGTCAGGATATAAGACCTGAATATACTCATAAATATGAGGTGTATATAGTGGTGTGACGTTGACGTACATTTGTAATATATGTAACGTATCAGTAGTACGTCAGAATATATGTGTATTGTGCCTTTTTCAAAAAATCTGAATATATATATAACATATATATGTAGGCGTGTGAGAGGAGTAGGAAGGAGACTTTCCATTTTCAAATTCGTTGCCATAAAGCTTTGTCCAAATATATCTCCATTTAATGAACTAGTTAGTTCATTAACTTAAGTACTTTACTTAATGAACTAGTTTAGTTCATTAATTGTGGCACCTGAAAATAGTACAAAGACATCAAATGTTTGCCATATGATGTAAGCTTTAACGCTCATAGCTTGTTAGTACTGCAACAATATATATAAACCATATGATGCATGTATATCACAAAAACGTGTCAAGTAATAATTTTGTCATGCATTTCATAGACTCGTACTATTTAAATCATGCATTTGTAAATCATTCAAACAATTCTTCTCAACAATGTGCAATCTTGGTTGTATGAATGTATACGACTAAGCTTGAGGGAGAGTATGGAAACAAGTCCAGATGAGATGTACCGAGCTCATCCAAGGTACGTGGACCTACTCTAAGTAATAACAGTGCTAGAGAAATAAAATTAAGTCAACAAAGTCAGCCAGTCGAGCGGAGCTGAACTGAAGAAAAGTTGAGGTTAAAAGGATGAAGTATGGTCATACTGAACTGAAGAGGAGCTGAGGTGAAGAGAAGCACGGAATCAAGACGAGCTGAAGACAACAAAGAAGCTGAAGTGAAAAAGTGCTGAGCTGAGGTGATGAGGTGAAGCACAAGACAGAAAGCAATACTTAGGCTAAACTGCCATACATGTAAATATTGTAACTTAGAATTTTCTTACTGTACACAAGGCCAAACTGGATAGGTAACTAGCCGTTACCTTAGACATTAGAAAACACTGTAGCTGAACAGTGTCCACTACCCAAGTGGTAAAATCAAACTGTTAGGAGTAGAATCATCCGTATAAGAGGAAAACAACAATGTAAATTCACAAAAACTCTTTCTCTTATTAGAAGGTGATAGCAGTTAGAGAGAAAAACTCTCCGCCTTCTCTCTAGAAGGAATTCTTCTTCCCGTGGCACTCCAAGACTTCTATTTCTGCTATACTATTATGAGACTATATGGGCAACACTATACCAAAAACAAAGGTAGCCAAGGCTACGTTGAAGTTGAAATATGCTTCACAGAAGAACGCCGCTGTGGCATCTAGCTCTAACACAAGCTATATGTCAACAAGAAGGACTGAAAAAAATGCGACATCCATGTGCTGAAGTAACAAGCTCTGAAGATGGAGACTTCCTCCCCTTCAACGACAACTCAGATGATGAAGGCTCCACCTCAAAGCCCAAGAGTGGGGTGCGAGCAGATGCTTGTGATATCTCTTCTTCATCAGTTTCGGATTAGGAAGTCATAGGGACTTCAAGTTTGAATCCCAAGGAAGCTGATACTGGGAATAGAAAATCCCACCTGAGGAATTACCTAGCGGGTAAAAGTAGGGATGATTTAACAACAACAGTTTGTCAACCAAACAACATCTCTCCTCACGTGACTACTACACCCTCTCTCCTCCCACACACCAATCTGTAAATGCCACCTAGTCCTGCAGCCACCAACCTGTCAGCTCCTGAGGCCCTTTCTGCCGCAAGAGTCGACATTTCCAAAAATTCAAATAACCCTACCCTCCCCCCAACAGCCTACCCACCAACCACCTCAGCCAACTCCGACAGCATCTTAGACAACACAAGGCAGAGCTTGGAACTCACTTTTTCGCAACAACAGGAAGCCTGAGTATGGACTCAGGCTTAAAAAATTAAAGTGTGCACCCCAGACAAAGTACACATTAATATTGATGAGCTGTGTAGCAATGAAGAGGTTAATCGCTGCCTTGTAGGCTGCTTTGTCGAACGATTCCTAAGTCGGCAAGCAGTGCAAAACCTCTCCAAATAATGGAAGGGAAAGCATAAAGTGGAGTTCCATGCGTCTGGATGGATTATCTTCAAATTCGAGTCCAGTAAGGAGATGGAGGAGATCCTCTATGCAGGACCGTACTTTGTATATGGGAGGTCTCTTATCCTTAAGAAGATGACCAGTTTCTTCATATTTGGGCAATTGAAATAGCACAAGTCCTAGTTTGGGTGAAATTTCTCAACCTATCAGTCACGCTCTGGTATACCAAGTCTTCTCAGGTATCTGTTCCCAGCTCGGCACGCCACTGTATGTAGACCAACTCAGTGCAAGAAGGAGCACTTGGAACTATGCTTGTGCGCTAGTTGAAGTGGATCTTAGCAAGGAGCTGTTGAGCTTAGTGGAGTTGGTGCTCTCAAATATCACCACAATAGTTTAAAAGGTGGAGTACGAAAGGTTACCGATGTTCTACAGATACTCGATGCAGCTCGGCCACAGTGCTACCTCCCATAAAAAGGCTGGCCCGCAAACCATGGAGAATTCTACCTCTGCCAACCTTCATATAGTTCAGCTCAGCTCGGCAACCCAGGTCAGCTCAGCCACCCCACTTAACACTTGTTCCCTTTATTCCCCCACCAGAAAACATTGCAGACTTGGACCTAACTCAGCTCGTTCTCAACAACCTAGCTCAGCTCAGCCACAAAAGGCCACAGCAAACCACAATGGCCAACCCGACACTGGCCGACCTTCCACCAGCTCAGCTCGACATAATGCCAGCTCAACAGCGACCTCTGTCCCACCTCAGCAAACGCACAACTCAGCTCGGCCACCCATCACCTTGGCGCAGCAACCCACTCCTGCCCTCACTCAAAGCGACCTCCCAGAAATGGTCGTTGCTATACCTCAACCAGGTATTATACAGAAAAAGGAAGGCACCTCAGTTAAGCCTGATGTCAGCTCGGGAAACCCAGATCCGAGCACACATACGAATGTCTACCTAGAGCACCATGTTGACAGAATTAACTCCCTTCTCAAGGATATCTTCATAGAGATTATCTCCAAATCAAAGGCCCAAGCCATGAGTAAAAAACTTAAAGCTCCTCATGGTAAGGCCAAGGTATGGATGATCTGAACTCAATGATTATAAGTTTTTGGAACATTAGGGGATGTAACAAGCCCCTAAAGCACAATGGAGTCTATAATTTTGTAAACAAGCATAGTATAGACGTCCTCAAACTATTAGAAATGAAGTTAAACACCAAAATGTATCTATTATTGCCACAAAAGTTTGCAGGCTGAGAGTTTGTAAATAACTTGAACTCCCATGAAGGCAAGCGAATTTTTTTAGGATGGAACCTGATGCGAATTTAACGCGATTTTGGCCCGATCTTTCTTTCAACCTTCATGTGGAGAAGACTTGTTCGTCACCTCGGGTGAATTAACACCCAAGAACGTGTTCTTCAATTAGCACTCCTTCACAAGAATCTTCTTGTTCGTGATCCTAGGTGAATTAACACCTAGGGACATGTTTTCCTCTTGAAAAATTTGATTCTCCCTCAAAGAATTCTCAATCTTTGATATGGATCTGACCTTGGATTGAAATCAAAGAACATAAGAAATTCTCTTGTGAAGAAAAGTGATGAATTGACCAATATTTTTATCAAACAATGTTCTCCTCACTACCTTCGGTCCAGGCCATTTAAAAAGGGTAAAATAGCAATCGTCCTGTCTAAAACGTGTTTAAGAATCTGAAATAATAAAAAAATAAAGATAAGTTCTAAAATGGATAATGACAATCTTGTTTTCTTGTATAGCTCTATCTTGCACACGGCTTGTGTCTCTGATATGGACCGAATTAGCTCTTAAGCTCTTCTTCAAAGTTGTAGAGCACAAAATGTCCTTGATTTTAGCCACCAAAATTACTTGATTTGGATAATAATTGAAGGGGATGCGGCTGTTTGAATTTTAGGTGTCAGCAAGATACTCGCATCAGCTATGCTCAACTTTATCACGAATTTTGGACATCTTGGACTCCAAATTTGAGAAAAGGGCTAAAAATAAGAGTTGTAGATTTATCTCTTAGCTGTCATTTGGCGCTAGAATCAGGTGATATGAATCATCCGTTGAAAATATATAGCCAAAATACCGAGACTATGTCAAGCTGAAATCATATTTTCCAGCATGGATGCTAACGTTTCCAAGCTTTCTTGCTGGTCAAGTAATCTCTAAAAACATGTATAAACCATCTTGACACAACCTTGAACTGCTATTAGTTTAACAGAGATAAAAAAGACGCGATAAACGGGAACATAAAATGAAGTAAAACATGCAAGACACAATCTAACACTAGGGCACTTAGGGTCACATCATCCCCTTCCCCTTAAAAAGGATTCGTCCTCGAATCAAGAAATTCATAGAGGAAAAGGACGTTGTGTTTTCTTACATGCTTAGGGTGCAACATAAGAGGCAAAGAAAAAACATTCAACAAGAGACAATCAACTAGATATGGTAGCATAATAGGAGTGTTAAACAGCACACGATTTCTCCAATTTAAATCCAAAATCATTCCTATGCTCTCACGAGTCCTAGATCCTGGGTCAAATATGTAAATTGTCTAAAGCAAGGCACACACCAAAGGAGTGCAAAGACTAAAAGGATCATGGACCATCAAAATAAGAAAAGAGAAATGAAATCATAAGTCATCACATGAACCAATGTCATCTAAGGATTGAAAAGGACACAAATCGTATTTTCTTGGACTTAGACTAGAGGGAATCAAAAGAGGCAATGTGTGGAAGATAAGTGAAGTAGATATCAAAAGGATCTTGATAATGAAACAACTTAGCAAAGTTAACATATGCATCAACATGGCAATCAAAGTTAGCTTTTAATGTGCACCTAGCTAGTAAAGTATCAAACTCATGAATGAAAGCATCATCATTAGAAGCCAACTCAAGTTTATGGTGTGTAGCAATTCCCAATTCTAAGGGGCATAAAACTGTAGACAGACTAACATGGTAAGAAATTTTGATTTCAGCAAATAATGCACCGACATCACAAGTATTATGCATATGAAAATCAGAATGCAAATCAACTTGCAATGCATTAAGGGGTACGTTTCATGACTCAACCACATGTGCAACCATTAAAACCTATTTTCTCCCTTGTTTCCTTCCTTATCCCTAGCCCATGAATCTTCTTTGTGGGCCTTTTGTCTAAGAGACTCCAAACACCTCTTCTCAGTTGCTCTTTCAAGTGGATCATTACCCTTTTGAAGCTGCCATTTATGATCTTCCATCACCACTTGTGGAGATAATGCATTCAACCTATACAACTTGCCATTTAACTTGAAAGAATATCTATTAAGAAAACCATCATACATAACATGCTTATCATATTGCAATGCTCTTCCTAAAAGTATGTGACTAGCATGCATAGGGGCAACATCGAAAAGAATCTCATCCTTGTAGCTATCAATAGAAAATGAAACAAGAACTTGCTTGGTCACTTTAACGACACCAGCATCAGTAAACCAAGATAACTGTAAGGGATGCGTGTGATAAATCATGGGTAAACAAAGCTTTCTAAAAACTTCAGTACTAGCTACATTAACACAAGATCCAGCATCAATAATCATAGCACATATCTTACCACCAATCATGTAACGTGTGTGAAATATGTTAGTTCGTTGAAGTTCAAGTTCATTCATTTGCATTTGGGCTAAGCTTGTCAGCCATCCTTGTCTATAGGTTCAACATGATTGTAGACAGACGTCCATTATGGAGCTTTCTTTTCAACAGAGCCAAGCTTTGACTAACCTTGGATATTCATGGGCATTTTCAACTGCATCCTAGGGAAAGAAGAGAGAATTAGAGGCAGGTCAGCTACTAACTACGAACTTCAGGACCAGCTCAGCTGCCGCCTCTAGAGTGGGCTGTTGGAGATCACCTCTTTAGGCTGCTTCTATACTTGTGATAATGGCTTTGTCAAATCTAGGATGGATAGAGTCATCACCAATGCTGCCTTCCTAGAGACATTCTCCATGGCAAAAGTACACTTCTTTCCTGCAGGTTGCCTCTCTGACCACTCTCCTAGCGTGCTCTGCCTTGATCCATTCAGGTCAACAGTTCAAAACTCTTTCAAGTTCTTCAATGTATGGGCTGACCATGAGGACTTCTTTCCTCTGGTCCGTTCGCACTGGAGACAAAGAGTACATAGATGAGCAATGTTCCAAATCTATAAGAAGCTAAAATCCCTAAAAGGCCCCCTGAATGGTCTGAACAGGAAATCCTTCTCGCATATCTCAAGCCGAGCTGACCTAGCTGAGGAAGAGCTGAAATTCATGCAGGAGTTTCCAGACAATGGGGGCTCCTCTGAATGGAAGGACAAGCTGCAGAAGCAAATTCACCTTGCATGCAATCTAAAGGAGGTAGAAAGGAAATACTTTGCTCAGCTCGCCAAAGGTGACTTTTTAATTTCGAGTGACATGAACACAAAATTCTTCCACTCTATAATTAAAAGGAATAGGTCAAGAAGCAGAATTACAGGAGTTCAACTAGATGATGGTACTATGTCATCATCCATTGAGCAAGCAACGTTGTGTTTTTTCAGTTCTTTACTTACCTGCTCTGCTCGGCTCAGCCTGTGCAGGCCATCAGTGCACAAGTCTTGAACAAAGGCCCACTGCTCTCACCTCACCAGGCTGACTCTCTTATTGTCCCTGTCTTGGAGGATGGTATCAAAGCAACTCTGCTCTCCATTAGTAAAGAAAAATCTCCGGGCCCTGATGGCTACACATCTCAGTTTTTCATCAACGCCTCGGAGCTAGTTGGGCCAGATTTTGTAAATGCGGTCTAGGAATTCTTTATAAATGGGGTATTGCTGAAGTAGTTAAATCATGATATCATCGCTCTGGTTCCAAAGTATGCCCATGTCAAAAGAGTTGAGGACTACATGCCTATGTCCTGCTGTAATGTCATATACAGGACTATATCTAAGATACTTGCCATCAGAATGAGGTCAGTCATGTCTTCCCTCATGGACCCTGCTCACGCTGGCTTCCTTAAGTGCAAATCCATGATGAAAAATATATTCTTGGTACAACAAGTGATTAGGGAGTATGTGAAAGAGAGAACAACTCCCAAATGCATGCTCAAACTTGATACCAGGAAGGCTTTTGACTCCATCAGCTGGTCTTTTCTTAAGGAGATGCTACTCGGACTTGGCTTCCCTACCGTCTTCACTTGGTGGATTATAGAGTGTGTGACCTCCACCTTGTATTCTATCTCGTTCAATGGCAGACCTTATGGGCACTTCAAGGGCAAACATGGGCTCAAACTAGGGGATCCTATATCGCCCTTCCTGTTTGTAATATGCATGACGTACCTCTAAAAACTTATGCGATAGATACGCCATGACAAAGAATTTCACTTTCACTCTCACTGTGCTGAGCAGAACATCACTCACCTCAGCTTCATGGATGACCTGATCCTCTCCTCTCGTGGTGATGTCTGCTCTGTGCAAAGAATCATAGAGGCACTGAATACATTTGGTGAATGCTTAGGGCTCAGGGCTAACTTGGCCAAGTCTCAGTTCTTCCACATAGGAATTGATCAAGACACCAACTAGCTTCATGTCAGCACAGGTTTCTTAGCTGGAACTATGCTATTATGATATCTAGGCATACCCATTGCTGGACAAAAGTGTCGATGCACCCACTACACTCCTTTCATCAAGAAACTGATGGACAAGGTGAGCCTATAGAATGTGAATAGTCTTTCATATGCTGACAGTTTATAGTTGATCAAATAAGTGCTGCAAGGAGTAACCTTTTTCTGCTTAATTGTGCTGCCTATACCAACAAAAGTTAGGTCCCTTGTGAACAGAATTCGCCTACACTTCTTATGGGGAAACTCCTCACTTGGGGCCAGAAAGGCTTGGATAGCCTGGTCTGAGATTAGCATGCATAAGGAAGAAGGAGGTTTGGGTGTTCTTCAGCTGAAGGCATGGAATCTAGCACTGTTCACCAAGCACCTATGGGACCTCCATCACAAAAAGGACACTCTCTCGGTGTAGTGGATGAGCCATAAGTACAAGCTATACACCTTGTTATGGACAAGAGCAGGATGCAGCACTGACTCTCCCCTCTTGAAAAAACTTATGGAGATCAGAGACAAATTGATGGCCAGCTCAGGCTCTTACAGCTCAGCTGTAAATGTTCTTACTTCATGGACAGTGGATGATATCCTCAAACCTCATCTTGCATGCAATCACCTCATGGAGAAAGGTAGGAAAGTCAATTGGTCTAAGATTGTCTGAGATTCAGATGTGACTCCCAAAGACTCTTTTACACTATGGTTGGCTGGACTGAACAGGCTGCCCACCAAGGACAGGCTTGTTTACTCAGACGACAATGCATGCCACCTCTGCTCCACGGGACAAGAGATACTACCTCACCTCTTCTTCTCCTGCTCGGCCACCAAACAGGTTGGGATATTCCATTTCGTCCTTGCTTGGACTACCACGGGGACTAAATACAGTCCATAAACTGCTGACATGGAGCTTACACAAATTAAAAAGGAAGGCACTAAAATCAAAGGCAAGAAAAATAGCTTGGAAGCTACGATTTACCACATTTGGTTGAAAACATAGGTTTTTGTATCTAGGGATGTAGTATATAGAATACGCACCCATGTGTACAGAGTAATGTATAAGCTCTTCCCTTATCTTTTTGACATAGTCGATGCTTTTATCGTTTAAAATAGCTTACATTACTGAATTGTGCATGTAGATCAGCAGGCCGTTCTACAAGTAGGGCTATTGTATGTGATATATCCTTTTGATGTATTGATATTAGGGTAATACAAATTTGCATTTTACCCAAAGAAAAAACTACATAAATTCACACTTAACTTGAATGAATGCAAATTCTTTCAATCTTGAGACTATGTAGCAAAGGTAAATTAAAACTCAATTATTCCATTTTTCCTCCGACAAAGTTCCAATCTTACTTCTGTTTAGTCGAAAGGGCATGGGATCTTTAGTAATGTACTTAACAGCACCACAATTTCGACCAGACACTTCAGAATTTAAAGGAAGTTTTCTATAAGAGTTTGGAACTTCGGTACTAAAAGTGTAAATGAGTGGTTGATCAATTGTTGATGAATTTTCAGAGAGACTCATGGAAGGCATTGTGCGGGGCAGGCTTTGGTAGGAAAATTGGAGGAAAAAATTTCTGCACAGGAATTAGAGCCATTATGAGATGATGGATATGGAAATCAGACAGTACATGACTGTAAAGGCCTAAAGAGATGTGCAAACCAGATTACGAGCCACCGTGGTGGTTTTGCCCTGTTGAATGTGGATACCTCGTAAGAGTTACACTTCTACCCACCTCAAACTTTATATTTTTTGAAGAGATCCGTTGTATACATGGTTTGAGATATGTAATCCCTTTTCTTAGTTTTTCTTAATTTTGTTCAAATGAACCTAAGATAACAAACTCAGATAATCCAAAAAGAGATCAGAGATAATGAGAATACACAAACAACTTATAGTGGTTTGCATCTCCTTAATTTTACAGTACTACCACTTTGTCTCTAAAATTGATTTCCATAAGAACTTCAATAAAATGACTTCAACACTAGAAATAACAACTACTATGACTACAACAACAAGCCAGAGTGAAAAAGCTTTTCTACTAGCTCATCACAACTTGAATAAAGTTCTATCTAAGAACTTCACCGAATAGATTTTGGAGAAAGAAGTGAGTTTACACTTTCAACTAAATCAATACACAAGCAGCAACAACAAAAACTATATACAGTTTATTTTAACGAAAGCAAAAGATATCGCTAGGGTCTGGGGAGGATGAGAGAAAGGCAAATAATACCCCCATCCCAAGGGATAGAGAGCTTACTTCCAGTGAGACCCCGACTCCATATGTACCTGAATAAATGACACAATAATAGGAATATGGTGTACTAATGTATTAGTGCATGGATTTAGTGAACACAACTATAAAGCTTCCGATATTAAAATAGCTATAACCGTGTATATGCACAAATAATGAAAGACAGACAAAAACAAAAAAGTGCAAAGTTAGCCTAAAGTATAGTGCATATCTAAACCCCTAAATATACTCTAAGTTGGCCTTATATCCTACCTAAACCTCTTTAACCTTAATCCTCTGCCTCCATGAACTCCTATTCTAGACAATGTTCTTTGAGATATGCAAATCTAGTAGGTCATGCCTAATCCACTCAACCCAAGTCAGTTTAGGCCTGCTTTTACTCCTCTTCCCTACTACAGTGAGGCTTTCAACAGCTAAGATAGACACCATTGTCTGTCTCCTCTTGACATGTCCAAACCATCTTAGTCTCCTCTTCCTTATCTTATGTGCTATACTAGGCACCCCTAACTTTTCCCTAAATGCCTCATTTCTTATTCAATCTAGCTTTGTATGTCAACACATCTACCTCAGCATCCTCATCTCTGCGACTTCCATCTTCTATGACTATGTCCTTTTGTTGGCCCAATAGTCTATTCTATATAATATTGCTGGTCACACTGCCACCCTATAAATTTTTTCCTTTAATTTAGTTGAAAATTCGTGTCACACAGCACCCTTGAGGCCGCCCTCCACCTACACCAACCTGTCTGACCTAGGTGTGCTACATCATTATCTATATCCGCATCTTGCTGTACAAACAATCCTAGGTACTTGAACTTACTTACCTGTGGGACCACTTGACCCTCGATGGTGAGTTAGCTATTCTCACTGTCAGCTGCGCTGCTGAAGTTGTAGTGCAGATACTCAGTCTTAGAACAACTAATCCCTAGGCCTTTTCTCTTTTAAGCACCTCGCCACTCCTCTAGTCTCCTACTTAAGGTATGTCTACTCTCAAGGACTAATACAATATCGTCAGCAAAATGCATACACCACAAGATTTCCTCCTAGATCGGCTTTGGCAACTCATCTAAGACCACTGCAAAAAGAAATGGGTTTAAAGCAGACCATTGATGGAGCCCTGCCCCTACCGAAAACAAGTCTATAATCCCATAGTTGTACGAACGGTTATTTTTGTTCTAGCATACATATCTCTAATTATGTCTATATACTTCATAGGAACCCCTCTTGCATCCAGAGTAATCCCAAATCAATCTATGTGTCACACTATCATACGCTTTTCAAGATCAATGAAAACCATACGTAGATCACACTTCTTGTACATATACTTCTTCATTAACCTCCTTAAAATATTGATTTTATAGTTAACTGTCCTGGCATAAAACAAAATTGGTTCACCGTAACCTGGGTTTCTCTCCTAATTCTATTGTTGATTACTCTCTTCCGTATATTCATAGTATGGCTTAGAAACTTAATCCCCCTGTAATTTCCACAATACTATGCGTTTCTTTTGCTCTTATATAGAGGGACCACGACACTCCTTCTCCATTCATCTAGAATTTTTCCTGTTTTGAAAATAAAGTTGAACAGAATAGTTGGCCATTGAACCCCTTCCTCTCTCAAACACTTCCACTCCTCAATGGGTATGTTATCCAGGCCAACTGCATTAGCACTTCCCATCTTTCTAAGTGCTCTCATCACCTCTCCTTGTGTGATGCTCCAACAATCGCAGTTATTATGTTTTCGTTTTTAGATAGTGATGCTTTCTCTTTCTTCATGGTCGGCCCTCCCACTATTGAAAAGGTTGTGGATGTACGTTTGCCATTTCCACTTGATGTCTTGTTCTTTGACAAAAATCAATACACAAGCAAAAGATCAAAATAGCTTTAAGCTCTTTTTGTGATGACTTGAATACTTTCAATGAAAAAATAGAGAAATAAATACAAACAGTGAATGTACGAAAATTTTCATCTATTAGCACAATTTTGAGCTTTAAGAGATAGATAATATTTTGCTTGAATGTAGGCGAAAGTGTTAAAAGCCTCCTTCAGTGATTCCCATGCATATAGAGAGTTTACATTTCATCCAAAGCAGCTTCTGCTAAGGTCGAAGGAGCCATAATGTATGAAGGAGACATGCAAGAGGGATGGAGAGGGAGGAAGCATGTCTATATCGTCAATGAGAGGAAGTTTCATACGTTTCATGCGTTTATGGTATTGCATGGCCTTGATTTTGTTTATAATGTTTTGGAGTAACTTTTGAAGTTTTTAGAGTTATTTAGAATGTTAAAACTGTGTTTATGTCTTTAGAAGTCAGACTTTCCAATTGTGAAAAAGCCTAAATTTTAGGAATTTCACCGGATTACTCCATCTCGATTTTTTAGTCATGTCTCTAACATTTGATGTCAGATTATAGTGGTTCCAAATCTTGTAGAAAGCTTACATCCTTATCTACAACTCTCAAGAGGATGTCAGTAGCTGATTCGGCTTCTAGAAGACCAAAAGCAAGTCAAATGTTAGGCAGATCCGAGGAGATTGAGTTTAGTTAAGATTCTTGCAATTTCCTATGTGCATTAGGTTTAGTCTAGTTTAGCGTGTAAGTAGGAGTATTAGTCATCCATTATACAACATGTTTTGATTAATAAAATTCTAGAATTCGGCCATGAGACTTTGCAAGTTTTCTTGGTTTCTTGACCATTTGATGGAGGTTAAAATTCAGAGCAACGTCTTGAGCAAACATTCTGGGGATTTTTAATCCAACATGTGAAATACACGCCACAAAGAAGAATTATTCGTTCTTAGCCAGCCCAGAGGCTTCAAATTAGAGGATAACGCTTAGCCCAAATTAAAAAAAAAGGGCTCAAGGTTGGTTTCCAACCGCTCCTAATAATGCTACAAGGGTTCGTGAGGAGGATTGCATTAGAATAAAGGATAGATCGTTTCTACTGTACCCCAAGCACTCGTCAGTTTGGTATCAGGAACTAGGTTTTTTTAAATCTCTATTTCCATTATGTGCATTCAATATCACAATCCGCACACGAAAAATAAAAAACACAACCGCACATCACATTGCACACAAAACCAAATTCTGTCTACACTATCATATTTATCTGTACAGAAAAGGGGGTTTGAGTGATTTCAAAATAAGTGATCTAAATGCATGACATATACAAACGTGCATGATATATACATGTATGCATGATACGTTGCTTACAATTTGCCTTATTTAGCTTATATATAATGTTGCCGGACTAACGAGCCATAAAGCGTTAAAGCTTACATCGTATGGCAAAAATTTTTTGTGTTTATACTATTTTCAGGTGCCACCATTAATGAACTAAACTAGTTCATTAAGTGAAGTACTTAGTTTATTAAACTAAGTAGTTCATTAAAGGAAGCCACACTTGGAAAAGGTACAAAGGCAACAAGGCTAAGGAAGGAAAGTTTTCTTCTCCTCCCCTCATTAATATATACACACGCCACATACATATGTAATACATATATTTTCAGATTTTTTGAAAAAGGCACACGCACATGTATTCCAACGTACTACCGACACGTTGTATATTTTATGTACGTACGTTAACGTCACACCACTATACTTAACTCATATTTATGAGTATATTCAGGTCTTATATCATATGATATACGTCATGGTTATGACAAATTAAATAATACACGTTGAAAGGTTCTAAACCGAAAATTGTCGTATCGGGCGAATACCGAAACTTCGCCAACGTGTCACGTACTTGCCATAAATAAATGGCCAGCCCCTATACTTCAAAATATCTTAAAAATTTCGTGCACATGACTATATG